>JAPKLW010000023.1:838363-1004893 GCA_026898455.1 Plectranthus barbatus | reverse complement strand
TTTTCTGATGTTTCACTACGAAGAGGAATTAAAATTGGGAATTAATCAATTCATTCATACATGTCATACTTGATAGGTAGATATCCCTGGAATCTGTGCTTCTCTTATTTGAATCTAAAAGCTTTTTAATTACCTGTTTAATTTTCATTAGCTAGTATTGCGATTTTCAAAACAACCAAAACTTTTCAATTGATTTTCCTGACCTGTATTTTGAGAACTTATGATTTAGTACTTAAGATTTTTCGTTGCTTCATTCCCCTGGATCGATAACTTTAGGGTTTATAAATTTATTTGCCACTATTTCTATAATTAATCTGTAGAAATTACAGTGATCATACTCCATGTGCGATTTCTTCGGATTTTCTTAATATCTAGAACATACGCCTACAACATACAAAATATCTGGCCTGCTGGCTGTTAGGTATAATAATGAACCAATAATACTTATGTATGTTGTTGGATCCACGGATTTGTGTTCTTCATCCATTGAGATTTGACATTCTATGCTCATGGGATTCCGTAAGGTCTTTGTCTTTTCTGGATAGAATTTGTGATGAGATCCTTTGTTTACTTCCTCTGGAGAACAAAGATTCCATCGCTGGATTACTGAACTTGAAGACCTAAGAAGTATGACATCTTCCCCATCATGCTCATCTGAACGTTGGTCTGTGTAAGCTGAGCAAATTTTTCACACAGGGTTAGATTCTTGATCAAAATATAATATTGTCCATGTATATTTGGACGAGTAATATGTCTTCAGCATCCTTGATCAAGAAGAGTGTTCGATCAATCTTCTCCTTTCGAAATTCGATCTTGAGCAAGAACTGTGACAACGTCTCGTACCAAGCTCTTTGGGCTTGCTTTAGACCATACTGAGCTTTTCTCAACCTGTACACTTTCTTTCCACGTTCAAAGCCTGGAGGTTGCTCCACCTAGACTTCCTCCTTTAATTCACCATTCAAGAACGCGCTCTTGACGTCCATCTGAAATACAGTGAAACCATGGTGAGCAGCATATGCAAGGAATAACCAGATTGCTTTCAGTCAAGCTACTGAAGCAAAAACTTCGTCGAAGTCGATTCCTTCACACTGCGTATCCTTTAGCTACAATCCTTGCTTTGTTGCGTACGACAAATCCATTTTTGTCGCACTTGCTCTTGAATACCAATTTGGTACCTATCACCGATTGATGCGTTGGTCAAGCTACGAGATCCCATACGTGATTCCACATGAACTCTGACAATATTTTTTGTATCGCGTTGATTTAATCGATAGATTTAAGTGCATCAGCAACTTTGGTTGGCTCCTCCTGGGATATGTAGGAGGCTAGCATTGCGCTGTATCTGGTTTGAATTGGATGGACAATATCTCCTCGCATAGCTTCTGAAGGATGATCTCTTAGCATCCACTTTCGCTTTTGCAGCTCCAAGACTGGAATAGTTTGACTGGTGGATGCACCAATTTGTCTTTCCAAAACAGGCACGTCAACAAGTCGCAGGTGATTAAGACTTTCAGCTACACTTACTGGGTTTTCGTCTACTGAATGGTTGTCTGCTGGAGTAATAAACCTTCCGTCTGCAGTTCTCTTCTGGTCCTTTTCAGCAATGCTATCTTCAGCAGTCCTCTCGCTATTCTGGGGGGTTCTGAGCAAAATCTTCATTTTACTGAATGGTTTCTCCTTCTTCAGTTCCCCCTTGACATGTGATTTCCTGGAGAGGATTTAGAGTGGCCTCATCATTACCACTTGCATCACCGGCCATCTCAGCTGTTTGCTGATCAACCGAGGTCTCTAGTATAGATGAAGATTCACTCATCAACCTAGTCGGAGCAATCGGTTAAGCTTCAAAAGTATTCAAGCTCGATTTTCTATTGACATCATTAGTTTAATGAATCACATCTCTTAGGTCTCTCATTGTCGTGCGCACTAAAGTAGCTTTATAAAAAATAATATTACATGTTATTTTCCACAAGTTTGGTGGTCTTGTTAAGCACTTTATAACCCTAGTGAGAAGGATTTCCATATCCTAGGAACACTCGTTCCTCAGCTTTGGGAGAGAAAGTACTTAAATTTGACTTTCAATTATTATGGATATAACATGGTGAACCGTAAGCATGAAGATGAGCTAAGGACGACTTACGACCCTGATAGATTTTGTAGGGAGTCTTGTTAAATCTGTGATTCAAGCCACTTTGGTTCTGCGTATAACATGCATTCATTACAACTTCTCCCCAATATCTTGACCTTGATTTGTATCGGCAAACATTGTTTGCACGGTCTTCTTCAGAGTCATGTTCCTCTGTTCTGCCAAGCTGTTTTGTTGAGGTGTTCTTGCAGTGGACCTTTCATGTCATATCCTAGCGTTGGCGCAGAAGTCCATTATTGCTCCATTACAGAATTCTATACCATTATCGGATCTTATCCTTTTCACCGTGAGATCTTTGTCATTTTGTACTCAAACTATCAGCTCCGGTAGGACTATCTTGACTACATCTTTGCTCTTAAGAAGTCTCACCCACGTGTATCTAGAATAGTCATCAATAACAACCAATGTATAATGTTTTCTACGTACAGTGGGTGGAATCACAATACCAAATAAATCCATGTGCAGCAGCTGAGGATACTGTTTGATGTGGTCTTTTCTAGGTTAGATCTAAAGGATGCCTTGGCTTGTTTCCTTTGTTGGCAAGCACTGCATACTCCTTCATTTTTAAGGTTTCTTTGGGCAGTCCTGTAACAATGTTATTTCTAGCTATATAATTAATAGTTTTAAAGTTTCAGTGCATTAGCCTTTAGCCAGTTGGTTTCTTCTTTGCTGAATGCGATGAAACATAAAGCTTGTTGACCACTTTCCCAATCTACAACATAGATTCCTCCATTTTTTATTCCTCTAAGCTTTACTTCTCCAGTGGTCTTGTCACCAATCTTGCAACCTGTATGAAAGAAGGATACAATATATCCATTTTCACTTAGCTGACTGATGCTCAGAAGATTGTGCTTTAGGTTGTCGACGAGGGCCATATTGATGATGCACATTTCATTTTGCTCAATGCACCCTCTTCCGATTATTCTAGCGTTTGAGTTGTCATTGAATGAAACCGAAGATCCTCTTATTTTCCGGTGGTTTGTGAAAATTTCTTCGTCTCCTGTCATGTGACCTGAGCATCCACTTTCTAGTATCCACTCTTTTAATTTCCTCGATGTTCTTCTTGCCGGACCATGTTCCTGCAAAATAAAAAAATTAATTTTTAGGTACCCGATCAACTGTGGGTCCTGCAGGATTAGTTTTATGGATTATCCCATAAGGAATCCAGACTTCTGTGATCTTGACAGTTTTCTTGTCTTCACGTTTCACTACTTTTCCCTACCTATTGAAATAATGCAATGAATCAGCATGAGAATGTGTAGTGGTGTGCTGAGCCTTCATAGTCTTTTGAAAATGCAATGGTTTAGACTCTGGCCTCAAGTAGATGTTCGTCCTACTTGGAGTGTATGTTGGCTTTCTTACAATTTTAGCAAAGAGCTTAGCCTTGCTAGGTTGTGTATGAACCTTCCTAGAAGATGGAACAGTCTCTTAGGTTACATAAGTAACTTTGCTGACTTCCTCTCAGCTGATGTACCTTTCAATCTCTGCTGAGGGGTCAGCGGGGGATTCATAGTTTGCCAGCATTTTTGCTGGGCAACTGTTGCTATTCTAGCATTGTCCCCTTTGTCATTCCTAGCAGTTTGCTTAACCTTCCCGGTTGCATGGATAAATATTATTTTATTTGATCGAGCAGATTCGGCATTGTTGGATTCTCCCTTTCCAAGCACGATTCCAGCAAAATCATTTTTGCTTCTTTGAACACTTAAAATCTCATCTAAATCTGTCGTGCTTTCACAAAATCTACATTGACAAGGATTTTTCACAAAGTTTTTGCTTTTCGAAACTTCATTTTCTTGTTTTAAACTAACAAAATTTTCACTTAGAAGAGAATTCAGTTTTTAGTTTTGAGAGTTCCTCGTGTGCTGACATAGATTTTTCAATCTCACCAGTCAAAATAGAAAGCTGAGATTTCAGCGAGGAATTTTTATTTATCAAGACATCTTTTAATGCATGAAACTTTGAAAATTCTTTTAAAAGAAAATCTACAGTTATTTCTTCTGATTCTTAGAAACATGAATTTATGAAAATTTTCTAAAGTAGAAGCAGCACACATGACAGAATTTGTTACCTGATTTCTTGTGACAGCTAGGGCTGATTCTGCTATCTGCTCTTCATCAATGTCAGCATCTTCATTGATGTTGGCCATAAATACCACGTGGACATACTTTTCATCTTCTGATGAGTAGCCTTCGTCGTCATGATCTGGGATGTGTGGTATTTGTGTCCTAGTCAGCAGGGCTTTAGCGAAGGCCTTTGACGCGCGCTTCTCAAAGAGCTTTCTTATTCGCTCCCTTTCATCTGGTTCTACTTGAGGACACTCTAAATCTAGATGATCTGGTGAGTTGCAATCATAGCATGTTCTTGGTATCTTTTCATTTGCTCTTCCAGCTCGCTGACTGAGCATTTCGTTTCTTTGACTTGAGATCCATTGGTTGATGCGATCTATTTTTCTTGGCTGGATTCTGCTTTTTTGGTTTGAACTTCTGTACGTCTCTCTTCATGAAGAAAGTTGCATCCTTGGGGTGATTTACAATCGATACTGCAGCTCGTACAACTTCACTCTTGTTGATCTGCATGATGTCCCATTCATGTGCCTGAAGCTCGGTGAATACATCTTTTGTACTCATGGTTGATAGATCTTTCTCCTTGAGACTCGTCACTTTGACAAACCAGTCTTCCTTTAGCATCTTAGAAACAATCTTTGAATTCATGTTAGGAAGTTCGTACTTTCTTCTAGACTTCTTCAATTCTATGATGACGGAATTGAATCTTGCTTCCATGTCTTCGATTGTTTCTCCAAGAATCATCTGTTTACGCACTGTTGTAGCTTGTTCCTCTTCATTTGATCAGTCTCTTTACTCAGGGTGTGAAGAAAGTCCCACATTTCTATGGCATTCTTGTACTAAGACTTCAGCCATCAGAGGTCCTAATAGAGAGTTTAAGATCAAATCCATGGCTACGTAGTCCATTTCAGCATGAACTCGATCTTCCTGAGTCCACTCCACGTATGGCTAGTCCACCATCTCATCTGGTCCTTGAACGTCTCGCCGATTTGAGTTTTCACTTTTTGAATCTTGATTGGTCCTTGCCCAATCACTTGCTTCATCTTGGTATGTATATTCATTAATGTGATCGCCAACCTCTTTTTCCAAGTGGATAAGGTTTCCGCAACAAACTTTCCCAACTTTGCTTTATTCGCCATTATCTTTTATCCTGAGCTTAACACAGAAACACATGAAATATGCTAGGAAAAATGGATCTGGTCCTATGTGACTCACAAATAGCTAGTCAGTAAAGACCAACCGCTCTGATACCACTTGTTGGTCCCCGATCAAAGTATCATAGTTGCAGCAGAATGTTTAATAATATCTTGCACTTATCTTGCTATGGTCTGGACTTCGCAAGTGTTTATCAAATGTGTTTAAGCTCGAGTATTCTTTAGATATATTTTGAGTTATAATTCAACACTTGATGTGTTGAGTTTCAAAATAAACAATACGTAACAAAATAAAAGTAGTAAATGAACACGATATTTATAGTGGTTCGAACAAATGCTCTACATCCACTCTTCAGTCCTCCTGACTGAAAATTCACTAATGATTGATTACAAGGTAAGGCTTGATGTCTCACGTTGAGCAATTCCACCGTCTGGTCAGCGTGCACCTTCAAGAACCTCGATCTTCAATCTTCACTTTGAAGCTCCTTAGAGTGAGGACAAACCTCCCTTCTCCTCAGACATTGACCTTGGGAGTTTTATAGTTCTTCCCAGAAACTTTCCTTGTTTTGCAGTAGCCCGTGATAATCACTCTTGCACAACAAGGTGACTGCTAGATTCTTTCTAAGATATAAAGAATCCCATATTAAGTTAACCTTAGAATAAACTTTAAAGGTGTTGAACTTTAAATTCAAAAGCTTAATCAAAGCCTCGATCAGATATATTGTTGGTCCCAAATCAGAGTCGTCGTGGTGAATAGAAAATAACTAACACACGAATGCATCGGAAGATTAATGATTATCTTGCACTTAAGTTCTTGTCAAAAATGTTTAGCTCGATGTAGTAGTTAGGGTTTCTTACAGGTAGATACTCTAGCAAGTGTCGATGCTAGGTTTCAAATCACCATTGTCAAACAGTAAGCAATAAAACAGTAATGAACACACAAGATTTATAGTGGTTCGATCTTAAAGATCTACGTCCACTCCTCAGTCGTATCACTGAGAATTTAACTAAAAAGATATTTGAAGTACAAGGAATCACCTATCTCTTGTAGCAGGTAGTGAGCTTTCGACCTAGCCACTACAAATCTATCCTTCAATGCTTCAATCTTTCAGCCAGCAGCTACGGCCAAGTCAATGGCGCACCTTCGTAAAACTTGTCCTTCCCTATAATGGAGGTTTTATAGTTCTCTCCTGAACTTTGTCTGGTTTTGGCAACAGCCCGTCAGAGTCAATCCCTTTTCAGAGATGTGACTGCTGGATGCTTCCTAGTATGGAAGGTATCCCAATGATTGGATTCTTGAGCTAACTCAAGGAATCTCTTCAATGTAGTGTCAGATATTCAAGAGGGGGACACTATGGTTGTTGAGAGCTTTGAATATTTCAAGTCCAGTGCTCTCAACTGTCTACTTTCTCACTTTTTGCTTGTCAAAGGAATCTCACAGTAAATGCCTTTTCAAGTGTAGGTTAGGTTCCTTAGTTGGTGAGTAGGGGAAGCAGTAGTCGTCTCTCTATCTGGACTTCTCTTTTATATCTGGAGATTCAAACTTTGAATCTACATACCCATTAGACACATCGACCTCCTTGTCTTAAGGAGTTCAACTTTATCCGTTCTTCCCGGTGTCGTACAGTACTTTCTGACCTACTTCGGGAAAGCTTTTGTCCTTTGCTTGTACTTTTGTCAAAATGGTAGTATTAGTAGTCGTTGCTAGATATTTTTCTTGCTTAGCATTATCAGAGAATGCTGGGAACGATCAGCTGGCCTTTTGATTGCTAAGCTCTTCTAGCAATCTGCTCTCCAATCTACTGACTCCTTCAGCAGATGCGTGCTCAGCACTTGAGTCTTGACTGTTGATTGCTATTACTTAGCAATCTTCTTGAATGCTAGCGAATGCTGACTCCTTTAGCATTCTGCTATCACTTGATATGAGCAAATGCTGACACCTTCAGCATTCTACTACCTTTTTGCTTCCGATTGCTGAGTAAGAACTCCTAGCAGTCTCTGCCTTCAGCATATGATTACTAACGCCTTAGCAATCAATCTTCTTAGCACTTGTCCTCTAACATCTCTAGCAGTCATTCTCGTCTGCTGATGTCTCTAGCAGCTACCATCTGCTGAGAATTCTTCTAGCAATCTAATCTATTACAACTTGATGTTTTTCCTAAACACGACATTACATAAGAGTTGCTAGACTCGACTTCAGCAATGATCGGCCAAACTACTAAGGCTTTGATTCAACAAAATCTTTTACAATTTGATCCTAAGGGAGGAATTCGCGAATAATTCCCAACAATTTCCCCCTTTTTGGTGCGATCAAAGCCTACTAGCTAATTGCTGAATCTAAGAAGGATAATTTCTGAGTTTACAAGTGTTCTAGCAATCTACCTCAGAATTTAACCAACTTAAATTTAGCAGGATTGGTTTTAATAAAATTCCCCCTCACAAAGTGCTGGGAAATATTTATCGATTAAACACAATTAAAAATGCAACTTCGGAATATGCTAGAATCTGGCACCCTAACAATTCAGCAAGCATTTTACCAACCAATTAAAATATATAAGACTCAGCATCCACATGCAATTTTCGTTGAATACCCAAAAAGTGTATATCAACTAAGACACGCAAAAATCAGAAGTGGACAATGAGAAATTGTCTAAGTCTGATCCAATTTCATTTATGATTTTGAGCGATTACATGTTCAATGAAATTGAAAAAGACCAAAAAGATTACAAGTGCTTGCTAAAAATTTTCAAATGAGCTTTATGAGTCGGGAGCTGGCATCTTCTGGTCATACTCATCGAATTTGTCAATGTCCATCTGCATGAACTTCTCAAGATAGGCTTTGCTGTCTTCTCGTTCAGCTGTCTCCCGCTCCAACTTCTTAGCAAGTTTCTCGTTGTCCATTTCGAGCTCTTTCTTCTTGAGATCCTCCACAGCAAGTCTACGCTCTTCCTCAACAGCAGCAAGTTCCTCTTCTTCTTTCTTCATTTCCTCTAATTAAGCAAGTCTCCTCTCTTCCCCCTCTTTAATAGCAGCCAAAAGGTGGTAGAGAAAGAGTTCACAGTCTGCACAATCTGCTGCTGGGACTCGGCAACTTCATCTTTCAGCACATCCATATTAGTCTTCACACCCAATACATTAGACTTGATCTCAGCAACCTCGAATCAGACTTCGGAGACGACGCTCCGCACTTCCTCAACTTCCCTCCTTATCTCAGCAGCTTCCATCGCCACTTATTCACCGATAGTTGATAGAGCATTTTGTACAACAAATTGAACGGTAGAATCCAAATATAAGTGGAAGTCGTGAGAATTTACAGGAGTAGCATCAAAAGAAGATGTTGTGGCTATCGCAAGTTCTCGGCCTCCAGCAGAGTCAACTCCTTCCATCTCACCATCCACGTTGCCATAGGCAGCTAAGTATAGAGTTTCCTCATCAACTAAGCATTTTTCCGCCTCCATGGCTAGAGCAACTTCTCTTTGCGCAGCTGAGTATCGAGCGTCCTCGTGTATTATGTGTTGGGCTGCCTCCTTGGCTTGAGCAATGGCACTTTGGGCAGCAGAGTATAGAGTTTTGTCATCCCTTATTCGCTTTGCTGCGTCCAAGATTTGAACAGTCTCAGCAGCTCGGGCCTCCTCTGCTTGAACTACTCTTACTACTGCATGGATATTGTCCTCCAAGAACAGGATAATCATTTTGTCTGCGGCATCTAGTTGTGCGGCCTCTCGCTCAACAACTGCGGCAGCCATCTTGGCTAGCAGTCGCTCCTTCTTTACAACTTCATACTCTGCTTGGGGTCTATGATACTAAGCAGCTGCTTTAGCTTGGCGCTTGGACAATTCAATCCTGGCATCAAAATAGCCATCTGCAGCTAATGAAGATTTCGGCAAGGATTTTGGAGTGGAGAACAACCTATGGGCACGAATGGCTTGAAGCCTTGCAAGCACTTGCTTATCAGAATATTTTTTTGTTCCGACCACTTGATTCATCCAGTCATTGGCCCATTTCTCCTCCTTCCTCCACAAATTCAGACCCTTAGATGTGATATCCAACATTCGCTCCTCGAAACATAGCTGGTGCATCATATAATCGAACTTTTTCCATCTCCTGAACTCTTCAACCAATAACTTCCCTTCTGGTGTGGTCTCATCAAGCTCAACATAAAACACGTTGGCAATGTCTCTTTCAACCTCGGCCAACACAAATTCTTCTATCTCTTAGAGCATAGGAAATAGATCAGAATTTACCTTCTCCTCAAGGTAGACCAGTGCACACCATTGAGTGACCCTTCTTAACTTGAATCGGCGCCCTGGTAGTCCATTAAAAGGTACTCATAGTGGCGTGTCGGTGCTAGGAGGAATCTGGCATCGTAAACATCTTCAGATTCTCCTTTAGAATCAGAATCTAAAAAACACGTGGTTAAGAAACAAGAATCATGATCAGCATAAGGCCTTTCCTCAACAGTCGACGCTTCACCTCTTCTGGAAGTGCTAGCCACTGGCTCAGCACATGGACCCTCAGCAATGTGAGTCTCCTATTCAGCATGTGGTCCTGAGCCTGAAGTGCCGGCCATCTCAATATCTTGCGGCACATCTTCATCAGCAGTGTTGTTTCCACCATGCGCATCAGTAGGCTCCCTTATCATGACTCCTCCTTGGCCTTGAGGACGGTCTGGAGCATCAAACACTCCGGCCTCCAACAACGTGTCCAAATCCTGATCGGTCAAGGCGTTGTGTTCAAGGACAATTTCTTCTGCTACCACGGGGGTGGTGATGGGAACCGCAGCTACCTGCTTTTCCTTCCCTTTCTTTTACTTTGCAGCCTCAGCTGCTAGCCTGGTTGCCTCCCGTGCTGCTCCCTACAACAACTGTGCAGCCTTCTTAGCAGCACGCTCATCGGCAGCCTTTTTTACCTATTCAAATTTGCGATCCCTCGCATCAAAAGTAATCTCCTGTATCACATTCGTAAACGTCTTCTTCTCATTTCCTCTTCTATCGAATGTCCTCTTCCTTTTCCTCTCCCTTAGCACTTTAAGGCACTCCTCGAGGGGTTTAGAAGAGAGTGGTTGTTCTGCCTCGAGCTCCTTCTCCTGCTCTTTCTCCGGCTCTTCAGCAGGCGTCTCGCGCTCCTTAGCAGGTTGCTCGGTAGAGGGAGTTTTCTCAGCATCTTTTTCAGAGAACTTGCCAAGTCTCCTTCTTGTCCTCCTCTTCACTAGAGTAGTGACCTCTATACGTGGCCTTTTTCGGTACGACGGCTGTGAGCGGGTCCTTGTCAAGTGGAAGATCACCAAGTTGCTCAATATCTTCAAGGTCTTTGAAGCACTTCTCGGTCTCAGCAGCTTTCCTGGCTGCTGCTATCTCCTCAGGAGTCAGAGCAATGGCATGCTCTAATCGTTGGAAAGCCAATTCGGCTGGATGGGGCTCTTCTTGAGAAGTTGGAATCTTGGTGTCAATGTTTGACTTGCCCCTTCAGTATGATTGGTCGGGTAGGATCGGTAGGTGCTGGTATCTTCTTCGTCCGCGGGTTGAAGTCTATAGGAAGAAGCTTCTCTCCTCTGTCAAGCTTCTTCTTATAGAAGAACATCTCTATGAATTTGCTTATTTTTAACCCAAAATTCATGTAGGAGGTAAAGACACCCTCCTCCTTGATCTTAAGGTTCTTCTTGGTGTGCTCCAACCACCACCCATAGAAGAATTCCGCTCAGTTTCCTCCCACCTTATCCACCAATGCCCTCATAATAGAATATTTCTTCGCCGAAAGTTCAGAATGTGAACCGGCATCACACTAAAACATCTTGATTACCAGCTCATCAAGGAGCTTGAACTCATCCTTGAATTGGTTAATTGGGGTAGCTACCTTGAATGCGATCGGCTTCCCTTTCTGGTATTTTATCAATTTTGGCTTCTTCCAGGCTTTCCACCTTTTCTCCATTTCCTCCAGATCGTTGACCTTGTAAGCAGCAATACGCTCGCCGGTGTTGGGAAGTCCAAACTTAGCAGCAAGAATGGCAGCATTCACTTCCAAAATTATGCCAAACACCGAAGTTTTTAAGGACTTCTGGTTGTCCTCAGCTACAACGGCTCGCGCGTAGAATTCAAAAACCATATGCGGGTGGAACCACAGTGGTTCTGCTAATAAGTATTGAACTACCCCTGCCTTGGCTAGGGTTTGCATTATCCATTCCGAAAAATGAAGCGCAGCAAGAGGAGTGTAGAGGATGCGGTCTTTAATAATTTGCGCAGCGCGCCTCTGATTATTGGAAAGACTGGATATCTCCTTCTTCCTGGCTAGCGTAACGAGTTGGGCGTACGGGATATCATCTTCTACATCCTCCTTCTTGAGTATCCCTGTGAACTTCGGTGCCCACCTTTTGTGGAGGGTCACATCGACAGTGAGGGAATGGATGGGGATTCCGGATTCAGTAGAGGAATCGGACACATCGGAGTGTTTAGGGGAATCATATTGTTGGGGAGATTCAGGATTTGTCATGCCCCAGCCTCCACGACAGGAGCCGGTCCACTGAGGCGAGACTAGTGAAATAAAAATTGATTATCAAATGAATAAACAAAATAGAATGTAGACCAATTTCAACAAAGCTTGGTATCAACTAGAATTATATCAACGAGAAAGAATAACATATACCAGACTAAACTATATGTTTAGCGAATCAACAGAGTATTGTCAGACCAAAAGAGTAGAGCTTTCAGATACAAACAAAACCATACAAAATACTCCTGTCATAATTTACAACATGTACATAAAGACCGGTAACAGAGTGCGCAAAAAGATCATAGCAGAGAACATATATGAAGATATGTAATCTAAATTATATGACATTATTTACAAATAAAGGTTTAG
Organism: Plectranthus barbatus; assembly: GCA_026898455.1. Classification (NCBI taxonomy): domain Eukaryota; kingdom Viridiplantae; phylum Streptophyta; class Magnoliopsida; order Lamiales; family Lamiaceae; genus Plectranthus; species Plectranthus barbatus. The sequence goes on along the minus strand of JAPKLW010000023.1, from coordinate 992,678 downwards.
CTCAGCTCAGCTGCCTCCATCTTCGCTCTACTCAACCTGCATGTTTAGAAATACACACAGGGCTAAGTACATTGTACCCAGTGGACACATTGCCAAATCATACATATATAAGACTGACATGCCAACTCACACAGCAACACATGAGATTTTACTTTAAAATGGACTCATATGCTACAAAATATTTCCTCATAGCTGCGCAGTTTAACTTAACTCATACATTCACTATCTGTTTAAAGGGTGTGATCAGGAAGCAGACTTATTCCATGACCATGGTGTCCAACCTATTTGGTAAGACCTTTCTCTCACCAGGTCTGGCACCACAAGTGCACTAATCTCGGCTCTCGTAGAGTCATCGAGATCCGATCGTTCCTATTAACTTGACATTCGAAATGTCTAAGGCTCTGGCCGTATTCCCCGGCTCAAATTTCTACATGCTCTCTGACCGTCTTTCCGGTTCAGAGGACAGATAGGAAATGCAGAAAAATATTTAGGCATGCTCAATCATTTAAAAACAAAACACATTTTCATTTCGTAAACAATTTAAAAATACATTTTTATTTGTAATAGGAAAGCCCACCTTTCTTTTGCCGCTGGCTAAGTACTAGCTATCTCTCGTTTAGTGTACTCCTCGATGTTCATCACCTTCAATAATTAGGAATATATTGATTAGAACTATTCTAATTAATCTAAACCTTATCTATATATCTTTATTTTATCAAAGTTAGATGCATTGTTAACATTTTGCTATTGTTATAATCACCCAAATAATATTAATGATAATTATAATGATGATAATGAGATGATAATCTAAATAATAATAATAATAATAATAATAATAATAATAATAATAGCTGATGTGGATTCCTAAATTAAATTTCACATTTATTCTATGTAGAAACGTTGTTAATTAATGATTCAAAAGAATATAAATTCTTAAATAATCAATTGGAATTAATGTAATGAAAATTATTATTATTATTTAAGTGTTAAATTTAACTAGGTTAAAATCTTGAATGGCAATTTATTACACTAATACTATGAAATGAGATTTTACTAAATCCCAAATTTAACTCAAATTGAACAAGACAAAGATGTAATCAAAGGATTATGGAACCTCTGACCTCCAAACTCCATGTTTAACTTTTTACCATTAAACTATCACTTCTGTCTAGATAAAATATTAAGCAATTCACATTTTTAACCTACTTATCACTTCAACTTTGATATTCCCTCCGTCCCACACGAATTGTCCATCTTTCCATTTTCGTTCGTCCCACACGAATTGTCCCCTTATCTAAAATGGAAAATTAATACACGCTCACTAATAAAATATTAATTTTATCTATCTCTACTACATTAGTTATTGTGCCGAATCTCATGGAGACAATTCCCATGAGACAGAGGGAGTATATCATTAAGCAATTAATTCATTTTACAAGTTATAGCACTTTCAACTAATAAAATTGCACGTCCCCCTAGGTTCAAACGTGCAGTCTAACAAAACTATTGTTAACAAAACAATCAATTTAACTTTATATCCATTTGTCAAGGTTTGAATATTTAACTTCCACAGGAATCTGGCCAACAAAACCACTGGACAACACATACATCTTCAAATTAATTTAGACAAACATCCCTGCCATCTCGTTTCTACATTCCGAGAATGTCTAAATCAATTCTACATAATTTTACTATTTTCAATTTCAATTTCATCTTTTATGGCTTTTGGGACTATAAAATACATAGAATTTGTTTAAAAACCTAAAATTCTAAATAATAGTAAAATCGAAATAGAGAAACTAACTTTAAAAAAATTGAAATTTAAATTAATTACTTACTTTCTCTCCAATGTTTATAACTGCTTGGGTTCCTCTCTTTTACTGTTTTATTTCCTTTAATCTTTCACTTTTAATTTCTTCTTCTATTAGTATTTTCTTTTTCTTTTTTTTTTACCTTTTTTTTTGTTGCATAATTTTTACCTGGAGATTAGAATAAATTTACTTTTCATTTTTTTTAATGATGATAATGCCACATGCAATTGCATGCATCCCATGTGGCACGCCTAGAATTAATCACATCTCACCTCATCATCTTTATCTTGATTTCAATATTTACAATTAAAATATTCTATTATACTATTATTATTATATTATATTATATATATATATACACATATATAGTTTAAGTTAGTTATTGTACGTTGGAAATATATATATATATATATAGGGTAGTGATCAGGTGAGAATAGGAGTTACTATGAGAAATAAGAATAGATCTCGCGCGTCCGTCTCATCAAATCGACGAACATGATTCATTCTCAGCAATTTGAAAAACGCGGCATTTTTGCCCTAATATCCTGCAGTTTTAGCCTTTAAAGGCTAAAACGGTAAAAATACTCAAACACAAACAGAAATCTGCATTTTAAGCCCTATTTACTTCATTATTAGCCCAATTTACTTCATTTTTAGCCCGATTTACTTCATCTTTACATAAATACGAATTAAAAAAAATTAAACATCTTCTTCAAAGCAACAACACGACCGTAGTCTCTATAAAACTCTATATCAACATCAACAGTTCTAAAAACTCTGCCATTAAAATGTTTTATCTCATCAACACACTTTGGAATAAATGAACCTGTAAGATACAAAAATGCACAAAGTTAACACTAAAGATGCACAATATAATAGTAAAAATGAACGTCGATCTGAATAAAACAAAATTTTTTAAACCATATTCATGCACAATTAACAAAGTTGACACTGAACACGAATGCGAAATACAGAAACAAAGAAAAAAATCTGATCGACAGAAGAAATATAAATCTAATCGAACGAAAAAGGAAGAAAAAATCAAATCGCGCGAAGAAAGGAATAAAAATCTGATGAGATACTATTTCAGATTTTTAAAAAAAGCTAAAATTACAAAAATAACCTTAATTTTGCAAAACTGCAGGATAATCGAGGAAAACTGTACACGGAGTGTAATAGATCATGAGCGTTGAAAGCACAAAATCAAAGGCTGAGATTTATTCTCATTTCTCATACTAAAAACTATTCTCATATGATCATTACTATATATATATATATATATATATATAATATATTTACAACGCATTTCTTACTTTTATTTGTTTTTTATATTCTATTATATTAATTTTCCTGATAAATATTAATAAGAAATATAATTTAAGAGTTATTATAGGATTAGCAGACATTTTTGAAGAATTGAGAGAATATTTTCAGAGAGAGCTTGGGGATTTTGAGAGGGCTAGAAGGTTTAGAGTGCTAGGGATTCAAGATTTCTGATGAATCAGCTATCTCATGTAGCAGGTAGTGAGCTTTCGACCTAGACACTACAAAGCTATCCTTCGATGCATCAATCTTTTAGCCAGCAGCTACGGCCAAGTAAAGGGCACACCTTCGTAAAACTTGTCCTTCGCTGAAATGGAGGTTTTATAGTTCTCTCCTGAACTTTGTCTGGTTTTGGCAACAGCCCGTCGGAGTCAATCCCTTTTCAGAGATGTGACTACTGGATGCTTCCTAGTATGGAAGGTATTCCAATGATTAGATTCTTAAGCTAAGTCAGGGAATCTCTTCAATGTAGTGTCAGATATTCAAGAGGGGGACACTACGGTTGTTGAGAGCTTTGAATATTTCAAGTCCCGTGCTCTCAACTGACTACTTTCTCACTTTTTGCTTGTCAAATGAATCTCACAGTAAATGCCTTTTCTAGTGTTGTTGAGGTTCCTTAGTTCATGAGTAGTGGAAACAGTAGTCGTCTCTCTGTTTGGACTTCTCTTTTATATCTAGAGATTCAAACTTTGAATCTCCATACCTGTTAGACACAATGGCTTCCTTGTCCAAAAGGAGTTCGACTTTATCCATTCTTTCCGGCGTTGTACAGTACTTTTCGACCTACTTCGGGAAAGCTTTTGTCTTTTGCTTGTACTTTTTTCAAAACGGTAGTATTAACAGCCGTTGTTAGATATTTTTCTTGCTTAGCATTCTCGGAGAATGCTGGGAACGATCTGCTAAGCCTTTTGATTGCTAAGCTCTCCTAGCAATCTGCTCTCCAATCTGCTGACTCCTTTAGCAGATGCGTACTCAGCACTTGAGCCTTGACTGCTGATTGCTATTACTTAGCAATCTTCTTGAATGCTAGCGAATGCTGACTTCTTTAGCATTCTGTTATCACTTTATATTAGCAAATGTTGACTCCTTCAACATTCTGCAACATTTTTGCTTCCGACTGCTGAGTAAGAACTCCTAGCAGTCTCTTCCTTCAGCATATGACTAACGCCTTAGCAATCAATCTTCTTAGCACCTGTCCGCTAACATATCTAGCAGTCATTCTCGTCTGCTAATGTCTCTAGCAGCTACCATCTGCTGATATTTTTGCTAAACAGGACATTACATAAGAGTTGCTAGACTCGACTTCAGCAATGATCGACCAAACTACTAAGACTTTGATTCAACAAAAACTTTTACAATTTGATCCTAAGGGAGGAATTTGCAAATAATTCCCAACATATATGCTCGGATGAGTTCGCTTGAGAATATTATGATCTTTTTAATTTCTTTGTAGTAGATTTTTTGCAAACCTTTCAAACTAATTTCGATATCATCTATTTATAGGTGAAGATTCAAACGGTTGTTTGAATCTTATCCGTTTGACACAGAGTGTCTGCTCGCCAATCTCCGTCCTTCTTTTCCTGTGAATCACAGAGACTCTTCAAGTCTCCTTCATCTCTCATTGGGGATCTCCTTATCTTAGCCGTCTTTGTCAGAACGGATCTTTTAGTTTGGATATGGAAACCTTCGTTTTGTCTGTTGATCATCCCTATCTCTGATTTGTCGGGTTTCCTTATGATATGGATCCTTCTGTTTCACGACTTCGTATTGAGTTTTGATTGTTGTTATGCATTTGCTGGCAATTGAGAGTCTGCTGTAACAGTCTTGTTGAGATTCAACAACAGCTTGCTCTACATCTTCAGCATTCCTTTGAGCGCTTACAAACATTCTTCATGTGTTTTGCTAACCTTTCTCTGTTTGCTAGCGCTTTCAGCAATCTTCATATATGCTGACTCCTTTAGCATTCTTCGATCTTTTCATCTAGTTCTATTTCAACTCGAGTAAATGTATCCTAAACAGGACTTTTACATTTTGACACGATTCTAAGTTGCTAGAAACTACATTGCCAAAGCTTTGATGCACCTAAACCAAAATACATACAATTGAGATCAAGGGGTTAAAATATTTCTAACAATATTCCTAATGAGACTGTTCCTGGATAGGTTGTCGATTTAAGCTGCAACACATCAGTATATGAGTGAGTTTATCTAGCTACTTGATGTGTCATTACATTTTATGTATTGATGGGATCAACAGTGATATGTTTCATTCTCATTGAAATATGAATGAGCAAGATCTCTAATATATTTGCTCTGATCATAAACCGTTGACCACACATTTATTTGTTATGATGGCGAGCCTTTTATGTATTATAATATTTGGATCTTGGGTGTTTGCAATTTGAGTATTGTTTTCTTAGACATGAAATGCAGCTAATCATATCCATTTCAAGATGGGGACATTCCCTATAAGCTCACAAAGTTCTTTTTGCTAAACCCTGCATGTTGAATTGTTAATTCAAACATAAATGAAAAAGAGTGTGTGACAGTATTTAGGAAATAAGATATTAATTAATAATGACTAATTGTCATATGCAAAATTAATTAATGAATGTATGGATCCTTAAATGTTTGGATCATCCGATTCAGATGCAACCCGATTCAAATAATATGGTAGTAACGAGGTGAGTCTACATTGATTTCTTCGCTGAAAACAAATCAATGTTATATTAATTAATTATGTTCTGAGTTAGACAATTAATAATTAAATAGTAAAGAGGACCCACATTATTATTTGTTTTTTGTCCCTAGTTTGGCCCACAAACTACTATGAGCCCATTTGTGCAAAGGTTTACAACCCTAACACTATAAATAGGCATTCTTCTATCAAACATTGAATACACAAAACAATTGTGAGAGATAGAGGGCGACGACTCCACCTTGAACGGGTCTCGATCTGTTCAGCCTTTGTGCGACTAGGTAGCTCATCCTCACCAAATCTCCGAGGAGCAAGGAAATAAATCAGAAGATCATATCTGTAGTAACAAAAATCAACATTATAGATCTTGTTTCTTGCGTCCATCAAAACAACGATCATGCCTTATGTAATCAAACGCTGGAGTTGAGGTATTCCATAATCCATCATTCGCAGTAAAAATATTAGAAGCATACGTTCACCTCATTTAATTAGTTAGTTAATTTATTTTGACATCCTAAGATCGATCCAAAGGGAAAAAAATAATAAAGGACAATTCACATTGTCTGTTGTAGACTCAGTTCCAATAGTGACTAATTAATAATCTATTTTATATTCGAACTGCCAAGGAAATATAATATATGTTTAGATATCTCACCTATTGCATAAGTTTGATTGATTAGTTTTATTTCATGTTATCTAGGCTATAAATTCAATACTAGGACCTTTGTTTTCCTTTAGTTGAATTACAAATTTTATTCTATCTGTTTTACTTTCTAAACTCAAAATCTATTTTCAAATTACTCAACAATTTATCTGAGAATTGTGCTTTAGTACATAGATTTACTTCCTACATCATTCTCTGAAGTTTCGACATCTTGAGTTTTAAATTTATTTGCCACTGTCCTATAAGTAATCTTGTAGGAATTATCAATGATATAATTTGTAATGGATTTGTATACTTAAAGCATTAGGATTGATATATTATGAACAAGTTTTAGTTAATGTACTAAGAATCATTGTTGTTATATTTCATTTCCTATGTAAATTAATAGACATGTATCGCAAACGACTCTATCCTCTTATCTCATTGGTAGGGAGATCATACGGTGAGTTGTAGATCACGGATGATCATATGGATCGCCTGACCTAGCAAGATAGAAACAGTTACCACAGCTAAAACAATCCCAGTATAGACTATTGGCTTAAGTGACAACATAATCTATATTTAGTGGCTTATCTTGGTTTCTAAATATGCTAGTACGTTTGGTACATATTGATAGGACGTAACTAAGAATGATTCTTTTGTGTAACATTAAAAGAATATTGATCTAGATGGCTTGATTATAGTTGAAGCCTAATTAAAGATCTAGAAGTATACACAAATTGGTGTGTCACTTTGAGATTTTGTAATGGAGAGTGTTTTATGTACTTGTATCTCTGCGTCTTGGGTGATATCAATATGTGTATGACTTCTAGTTCAGAAATTACAAAACCATATCCATTATAGGATGCGTTGGAGTTGTATACATAAAAATATTATGATTGTTATATTGGGAAATGATTTGTTTGATATACTAGTAATCATTTAATACTTGTAATAAACAACTCCTTTGTGAATTAACAATCATACTATGCGAATAAATACATTCAGTTATCTCGTCAATAGGGAGATCATATGGCATGAAAGATATGACACAAGATCGTATAGATTGTTTAATTTAGTGTGATATAAATAGTTATCCGGTCGAGACAATCTTTGGTATGATTGTCGGTTTAGGATACGGCACACAAGTTCTGTAAGTGGTTCATCTTGGCTACTTTTTGTTACCAGTACATCTCAATGTATAGATAGGATCAAAAGTGAGATGAACCATTCTACTTTACATATATGAATGAGTAAAGTTCTCGGTAACTTGGTTGGATCTAAAGCCTATTGAAGGTTGAGGGGCACATATGGGTTGATTATCACTTTGACTTGCTATGGTGGACAGTCTTATATTTACTCGTGTATCCGCATCTTGTGTAGCAGTTTATGTGGGGTTTTCTGCGGTTGGATTTAGATAACCATATTCATTTTAGGATGGTGATATTCCATGGGAATCTCACGAGGTTCGTTATGCTAAGTCCTGTAGGCTAAATCATTTATTCAAGCATTACTATGGGGATTAACCGAGTCAATGTAACCTGTTCCTAATAATGTGGTAATAAAATGGTAGGTTCAACATTAGTTCTCCAGTGGCGTGAATTAATGTTATTAATTAACTATATTTTGGGTTGAACATGTAATTAATTAATTGGAGACCAATTTTATTATTTGCATTTGATCCCTGGTCTGGCCCATTAAATGCTCTGAGCCCATTAAGATTGATTAAATCCTTATAGCTTATACTCCGGATCCAAAAATAGATAAGTTCTCTAAGTCCCACATAAGTTTTCACAAAACTGAAATCCTAGAGAGGATTGGAAAGGCGGCGACTGCAGTAGGAAGAAAAGGAAAAATCAAATTCTTCCGGTGCACTTTCAATCTGGTAGCGCATCCTCATCAGATTTTTGGATCGAGCAAGAGAACATATTAGAAGATCAAATACGTAGAACACCAATCAACCATCTACCGCTATTATTTAAATTAAATAGGAGCATGCATAGGTAATTTACTATTTGTCAATGCATTTATTTTGATATTATATAAAACGATTTGGGAGGTTAAATAATAAATGGTAATTCACATCGCCTATTATAAACTCAGTTCCTACAATTGGTATCAAAGTCTGATTTCGAATTTTATGTCTTGTCAAAATATAAAATTTTAAATTTAGTTTATGCATGTTATTTAATTTATTGTGGTAGATTTGTTTGTCGTAGATAATTTTGTTCTCGTGGCCCCTTTTTGGTTTTAATCTGATTTTTGGATCTATTTTTCATCGCGAGAAAATCCACCATTAGATTGATAGAAAAAATCATGTAATAGATTTGGAACTATTTATTTAAATTTTTTATTCATCCATAAACCAAGAAAAAGTTAGTATGAAGAACTAGGGACAGAGGTGATGGATTTGCATACTGAAAGCATTATAATTATTATATTATGAGAACAAAGTTTTTGGTTAATATATTGGGATTCATTAACAAACATGTATTGCAAACAAATTTATCCTCTTATCTCATCGATAGGAAAAACATACGGTGTATAGTAGATCACGGAAGATTGTATGGATTGCTTGAACTAGAGAGATATAAAGCATTATCACAACTATGACTGCAACATATGTGGTAACAAGCAGCTTATCTAGGTTTCTAGGTTATGCTGGTGCCTTCGGTACGCATTGATAGGACCTAAGTAATGATTGATTCATTTTCCAACATTAAATGAATCTTGATTTTGATGATTTGATGGAATCCTACGCCCAATGATGATACGTACAGAGGCATATACAAATTTGTCTATAACTTTGAGATACTATGGTGAATAGTCTTTGTTGTACTCGTATATCTGTATCTTGGGTGATATCAATTTGTGTATGAGTGTCTGTGATTGGAACTAGGTAACCATAACCAGGATAGGATGGTAACATTCCCTGAGTAGCTCCATAGGTTCATTATGCTAAAGAATTGATGGCTGATTAAGTTCAAGCATGAATGAAAATGTTGAGTGCATTGATTAAGGAATATAAAATGTAAATTAATTTGTTACCACATTATGAGGAACACTCGATATATCCCATATTTAAGGCTATAGGCATGAATCAATATTAATTAATTAATTAATTATATTTTTTGTTGAATATGAGAATTATTTAAAATATAGTCCTTATTTGTTAATTACATAATGGTCCCTGGTTTCGCCCATGAAATGCTCAAGTCCACTAAGGATCAGAGTTCTCTTATAAATACTCCCCAAATACTCAAATCACAACACACCACAAAATCATAAGTTGTTGAGCAACAAACTAGATAATTGGGAGTTGCAGTAGGCGACTGGATCTGAGCTAAGGGATAGAAGTTCTACTTCCCTGTTGGAACGATATCCGGATGGAATCTTCACCAGATATCCAGATCGGAGCAACGGGTGTAGATCAGATATTTAGTATCTTTCATCTTTTTTCTCTCTCTTCAATTTTGAATTTAATTTAGTTAAGTTCAGAGATTAATTTCCTTCATCTTGTATGATTAAATCTTGTTGTGCAAGAAAGTATTCAAGATCAAATTCATGCAACCAGTTCAGAGTTAATACAATCCAGGTATTCCGCACAACTATGTTTGCCTTCAATAGAAGCATTCTAGGAATTTATTATAGGCAGAGTAATTTATTTTAGAAATCCAATATTCAATCTGGGCAACAGATTAGCATTTCAGTTTGCAACAATCCATTCAATTGGTATCAGAGCCTGGTTCAATATAATGGCTTTGTCGGTAAAATAATATTGCCTATAATTATGCGCGATTATTATTTATTTGCATCAATTGTATGGATTGTATGTTTTTGTTCTTCATGGCTTCTCGGGTCAATCCACCCTTTTAAAAGAATTCATTTATTTCCCATGACATAAATCTGTGGTTAGATTTTTAATTCAATTAATGAATTTAAGATTGTTTATTTCCTTCGTAATTTCTTTTGTAAAATCTATAAAATCAAAAATGAAGAAACGATGAATAGTAAGATGAAGAACAAAACACATCACCACCAAAACACCGTAGCCACGTCGTACAACAGGGCAATCATTGCAGCACGGAGAGAGTGGCTACCAGTCGACAGCACGAGGTGGCAACGTACGGGCAGCATGAAAGAACCCTAAGTTTCGCAACATATCCACTGCAGCACGACCATACCTCTTAGTGCTATGATAGCACTTGCCTCTGCATGCTCAGGGATAGTTCGTAACAGGTGAGGCAAGGTCGTTGAACGGGGATGAGACGGGCAGTATTAGCAGCGACATGTAGTGGAACCTAGAGTATGCACGCGACCTAACACATCAAGCAGTCGTGCCTTCGGTGCTGGTTCGTAGCAAAGTACGGGGGGCAAAGGTCTAGTGCCGCAGGTTCACGGCAGGTGGGGAAAGGTAGCAATGATCGGCGTGGTGGGGGCGGCAAAAAGTGCACGCGTGGTGGAACCCTAGGGTTCCCAAGACCGCTCCTCTACCGGGTTGTGGGTGGCGCTTGTTTGCTTTCACTGGCCGAGACTCAACAAGGGGTGGCGAGGACATGCGTGCACGCGGCGGAACTCTAGGATTCTCTGCACGCATCCGTTAGGCCATGGGCTGTGCCTGCTTGATTGCACCGGCCGGGACTTGAGTAGAGGTGGCAGTCACACGAGCGCGCTCGAGTTCCCTGTGCACACGAAAGACAGTGCTTATGATGGGTCGTGTGTTGTGCCCTGCTTGTTTGCACCTGTCGGGACTCAACGAGGGGTTGCAGAGGGGAAGCATGCGACGTCAACAGTAGAGCAGTCGCGCACGGCAGAACCTTAGAGTTCGCATGTGCGTGGGCTGCTCGAAGGCCAGCTCCAGCACCTCCTGCGTGCATTTTCTCTAGTGATGGCAGTGGATTGTGGACTCTAGTGATTGGCGATGGTAGCAGGCGGGCTCTAGAAATGGGAGATACTGGGAGGACGGCTGGCGACGAGGATGACGACCAAACAGGCTGGTGGTAGTTTGTGTGTTATGGGCGGGTTTTGGGGTGGCAGCGGATAGCTAGCCAGCGATGGCTGGTTGGTAGTGGTCCTTGGGGTTGTGTACATGAGGTCTTTCGTTCGTGGTGTGTACAAATGACCAATTATCTAATTTCAGATCCGATCAGATTTTTGGAGGCGCAAATTTAAAAAAAATTATCATATCTCAAGTCGTGGGAGCCCAGTTGAAGATTTGTAAATTAAATCCATATTGTAATAGATAATATTTAATTTTTTAACTGTATCATGGGGGCCACAAGTACTGGTTTATTTGTTTTCTTATATGCTCTCGCATGATATAATTATTTTATTATTTGCGCAACATCCAAGCATGTTGTAGATAATAGGAAGCACGCTTACTGCTTATTATTTCTTGCTTTCAAAGCATGCTTATGTGAATTATTTTATGAAATTAAACTATGGTTATTAATTTTGTATTCATGTGTGGCATGATAGAATTTTAGCAATGTCATAATTTATAGCAACATGAAATAACTAAGAGTTTAATTTTTAAAGACCTCCACAAAGCGAGTTTTTTAAGTGAATAATCTAATAAGTAAACGTCTATATGTGTATCTTGTTATTTTATTATTCGTAAGTTCTAATAGATGATATTTGTAGTAACAAAAAAATTTACTTAATAGGTGTGGGAGTTCATGCCTTACGTTTACATGTGTAGCTTGCGTATTTGATCTTTCATAAGTTCTTTCACAAGTTTTCTAGGATTAAATTTAATATTCTAATCTTATTATAAAAGATCACGTATAATGTATATGGGTGTATGACAAATCGACTTTTATATGTGAAGGATGATTTTGTGGAGTATTATCTTAGATGTTATTCGGAGTATAACTCATTTGTGATGTCCCTGCTTAGTATGGTAACATTGTCTTAGTTAGTCTCCAATTATTAATTTCTTTTGTCTAAGGTAACTGACATGGATTGGAATTAAAGCAATGGATTTGAAAGGTGCAATTTGGTCAAGTGTTTTGTTGTAAACGTTCACATGTGTGTCTTGCAATAAAATTATTTGGGTTATTGTAGGAAACAAGTGTAGTGTTTTATCATAAGCTTACAATTGTATTATTTTATCGTTGGTAATAACAGTTTTATCTGTCATGGAATGCTGAGATTTTCTCTACATCATAAATTGTTTGCATAAATCTTCTTTGAATGTTTCATCCAAAACATCGAATAACAATTATTTAAAGAGAAAGTTTTCTTCTTAAGAGGATCAAACATATCTCTGGCACTTGAGACTCAGTCACATCAGTCTAGAGAGGATTAAAAGACTAGTAGATGATGGTGTCTTGGATTCCTTCCAATTAGTGCCTTATCAATTTTGTGAATCTTGTATAGATAGTAGGATGATGATCAGGCCTTTTAAGCTAAGTGAGACTCGAGCAGAGGATGTGTTAGAGTTGATCCACTCTGACTTATGTCGACCTATGTCCACGCAAACTCATGGAGGTTATGAGTATTCTGTTACATTCAAGGGCGATTACCCAAGATTAGACAGGTCTAGCTGCTTCGCTACAAGTAGAAAACAAGACTATGAAGACACTGCGAATGGATCATGGCGGAGAATACCTCAATATCGAGTTCTTGCAGTATTTGTCAGATAATGGGATTACATCCCTGCACCAGGAAGCCCTCAACAGAAAAAAGAAACATGACTCTTTTGGAAATTGTTAGTGCTATGAAGAGTTATGCAAGCTTGCCAATTTCGTTTTGGGGATATGCCCTATAATCATCGGCGTATTTGCTTAACTTGGTACCTTCTAAATTAATTCCGAAAACTCCTCTAGAACTCTGGTATGGGCGGAAGCTGAGTTTAACGAGAATGAGGGTATGGGGTTGTCCAACCTACTTGCTGACAAAGGAACTTGATATGTTAGAAAGTATTGTAAACTATTTATGTTTGTTGGATACCCCAGACAAAGAGAAGGTGGTTACTTATATTGTCCTGAAAATAAAAAAGTTGTTGTCAGTGCAACACAAGATTTTTGTAGGACAGGCATTTAAGAAACCACAGATCCAAGAGTGAAATCATTCTCTATGAACTTGGAAACGATGAAGCGATACCATCAGGAAAGCCCCATTTTATGGTAGATTCACCTAGTACTGGTGAGTCACTACCAAGACCACCACCAATACAAGGTGTGTAACCACAAACTATTGTGACAACTACAGACACAGTTCAGATGCCTCGTCACAGTGGGAGGGTTTTTCTGCAAACAAAGAGGTGCATGTTCATGGGATAGTCTTCTGATTTGATCCCAGAAAAAGAACTTAATGATACTGACCTATAAACATACGATGAGGTTATATCAGATAAAGACACAGACATAATGCATGTTGCTATGGATTCTGAAATAGGATTCATAAAAGCTAAAGCTATGGTAGTATACAAGAAAACTGAATTGCCAGATAGCTTTTGAGCCATAGGTTGCAAATGGGTATTCAAGAGAAAAAAGAGCAAATAAAGAAATAACGGCTTACAAAGCCAGGTTGGTGGCGATAGGTTATAGTTGGAAAAAGGGGTGTCAAATCCATTTGGATACTCCTTGCCATAGCAGCACATATGGACCTAGAAATCTGGCAAATGGATGATAAAGCTGCATTTCTAAACGAAAATCTTTGAGAAGGTTGTGACATCTATATGTTAATAGCAAGAATGATATGTGTAGGATGGAGAAGAGGATCTTGTCTGAAAGCTTAAGAATATCTTTTATGGACTTAAGCAGGCTTCATAGGAATGGAACTTATGTTTTGATGAAGTGATTAAGTCATATGGATTTTCACTATGTTCAAACAAGAGTAATGTATACCGTCTGTGTGTTAGTTGAAGCGTTGCATTCCTTACCCTTTATGTGGATGATACTCTCCTATTTGGTGATATTGTGGAGGTATTGCTAGACATAAAAGGGTGGCTATCCGAACAATTCCAGATGAAGGATCTTGGAAATACGTTATATATCCATGTATAAAAGTCTTGCAAAAACGTAAGATAAGGATGTAATCATTATCTAAAGCTTCATAAGTGGATACTGTGATTGTCTTTTTAGCATGTAGAAAAAACCAAGTGGGTTTTGCTACCCTTAAGGCATGGCGAACATCTTTCTAAGATTCTGTCTTGAGACACAAAAGGAGAAAGATGAGATGAGTAAGGTGTTGAATGCTTCGGCCGTCAGAAGTCTTATGTATGTGATGCTATTACGGGCCATGTAGGATTTGAGTCTACAATAGACAACGTGAGTTGTCATTTTTTCTTTAGCCGTTTGGACCATTCTTAGGTTATCACAACAAATCCAATTGAATAAATCAGGCGAACCCTATGCATGCTCCTAATATTTAATTGCGAAAAGATTGGATCTACGGAATACCTGAACTGCGGCGACTGATCTACAGATCTAGATCGTAGATGGCAAAAATGGAGTAGATCTGGATGTGGGATCAATTCAAGCTATCTTGTTCCAACAGATATGATCTTCTGATTTGTTCCCTTGCTCCTCGGAAATCTGGTGAGGATACGCTACCGAGTTGAATCAGAGATTCGGAGGAAACAATCAATTCCTCCCAATGATAGCCATCGCCTCTCTCTCTCTTTTCTCTCAAAGTTGTTTGTAAAAACTTAATTAGATCTGAAGAGAGAAAGGCTTATATAGTGCTAGGGTTTACAAAACCCTAACCCTAATGGGCTCTGAGCAGATTGTGGGCCAGACCAGGGACCAAATACAAATAATAATGTGGGTCCTCTTTATTAATTAATTCCATGTCCAACCAAGAACATAATTAATTAATAAAACATTGTTTTAACCTTCACCATGGTAACAATGCTGACTCACCCCTTTAGTATCACGTAATTTGGAACAGTTTGCATTGAATTTAAATGATCCACATATTTGAGGTTCCGAACATTCAATAATTAATTTGACTTATGACAATTAGCCATAATTAATTAATCTCTTATTTCTTGAGTAGTACCACTCACTCCTTTTCACTTATGCCTGAATTAAATAATTCAACCTGCAGGGTTTAGCATAATGAACCTTATGAGCTCCTCAGGGAATGTCCCAATCCTAAAGCAGATATGATTACCTACATGTCCGGCCTAAGCAAGCTACACACAAACCGCCACATCCAAGATGCAGGTATAAAAGTACATGAAGGGTTCGCCACCATAGCAAGTCGAAGTCTGGTCAACTTATGTATGCCCTTTACCCTTCCATTAGGTTTAAGATCATAACAAGTATCTAGAGATCTGGCTCATTCATATGTCAAATAGAATGACACGTTTCATTGTTGATCCCATCAATATATAAAGATGTACCGACACATCAAGTAGATAAGATAAGCTCACTTATAAACTGATGTGATGCAGCCTAAACCGACAGCCTATCCAGGGACTGTCTCAGCCATTGTACTGTTTAAATCTCGCTAGGTCAAACGATTCATAAGATCCTCTGGGATCTCCTACACACCATATGATCATCCCTATAGGCGAGATAATAGGATATTATAGTTTGTATCGTATGTTTGTTATATCCAATAGCGACTATGTTGATGTAACACATTTATGAAGACTAGTGTATCAAACAAACACACTTAATCATAAATGCTTTTAGTATACAATCCCAACAATTTCCCACTTATACTCAAAGCATAATACCATTGCTTTATCAGAGTATTATGTGTGTCTATATCAGACCTAGCTTATTTATAGGATTATCATCTTGCAATCGATTCTACCTTGAGACCTAGACTATGAGCGTAACCCTCATAAGTCTTTGTGAAGTAGAGACCATCTAAATAAATCTTCTAGACCTTCATGTCAATCGCTCTCACTTTATAGACATTGCCTTTTATCACAATTTCTCGTATGATGTGGTACTACATATTCTATGTGTTTCACCACCTTGTGAGTCTTGGGTTCCCTTGAGTTTGTCATTGCACCAGCATGATCACAATACCCTGTGATTTTATTAGGCAAACTCGGAACACACACCTCTAGAGGACTACACCGGAGTTATACTGCTTCTTGCGAAGCTAATGAAGCTGTCACACACTCAGCCTTCATACCAGAATCCGCAACACACTTCTGTTTTAGATTCTTATAACCCCTCCTCCAAGGCCAACTCATAGTTAGAGGTCGATTTCATTCCTTATGATCCTCTTGGATATACGATGCCATTCAACCCACAGGGCACATTTATAAGCCAATGTGCTTGTCCAGGGTTACAAACATCTGAATTCGTTCATTACCATATAGAAAGACAACAATCTTTTATTGGCATGAAACGAGTCACCACAGAATCAATTTAAGCGAATTGAGATACCTGAACATCCTTTTCTTATGGTAACACAAGACTTTAATCCAGAGGATTTTCTAGTATCTCATATGTCCTACTTCTGAAGCTGTTCGGATAACCATCTCTTTAAGCCTGACAATATGTCCACACCGTTTCCGAATGCACTACAAGAAAAAAGGCAATAGAAGACGCGGAATTCGCGTCTTCTATTGCTGAATTCCGCGTCTTCAACTTAAGTGTAGTCTTTCAATTTTCGCTAATAGAAGACGCGGAAATCCGCGTCTTCTATTTGCCAATAGAAGACGCGGAAATCCGCGTCTTCTATATGCTAATAGAAGACGCGCAATTTTGCGTCGTCTGTAATACTATAGAAAATGCATATTGCCGCGTCGTGTATTGCCTAATAGAAGACACGAAATTTTGCGTCTTCTGTATATAAATAGATGACACGTATTTCCACGTCTTCTATATGTTATAAACACAACACTATTTACCGCGTCTTCTATTGCTTTTATTAATATTTTTTTTTAATTTCTAAAATCCTGTAATTATAATAATTCTAAAATAACAACAATAACATCATTGTTAGCAACAAAATCTTCAATTTTTTCACTAATAATTAGAACAAAATTAAATATACACATGATTTAAGTTCAAAAGTTATGAAAGTGTTTGGTATACAAAATTGAAGTCTTTCTAGTCGTCTATGCTAAATCTATCTTGTAGCCCGATCAAAGTATTGATAGATATGGGAGACTTCCCTTGCTGTTCTGACAATTTCGACGACCTGAAATAGAGATGACATTAGAAAATTTATCAATAATGCAACATAGAAATGAGATTGAGAAAAATAATCACATAAAACGATAACTCAAACATACAAACATACCTCAATCCAAATAAGTTTGGACAAAGTCACACCAATCCTTACGAACTTCATCAATTTCACTTCGACGATACATTTGTGGATTAAACTATTAAAAATTGAAGCACAAAGACAATGAATAACTGCAAGTAATGAATTCGTTAATATATAAGTTAGAATTGATTCAAATTACTTACCATATATCTGTCAATGGAAGAGAATCAGGAATGCCGTCAATAATATCTTTCATATAATGCATGACATAATAGCCACACTGCTTTGCATCGGGTTGTTGTGGACACTGTATGATCATCATTTTAAAAAAAATTAATGCTTTAATATACAATTTTAACAACTCAAGTAAAACACATTTACCTTGACGACTTCCCAGTCAAACTTAGTCCCTCTTCTTCCAATCGCATGTTTGAATATTTTCATAGCCCTATATTATAATAAAATAAAAAGTGAAAACAAATATTGGCTATCTACTTCGTTAATTAACATGTAAACTTACATTTCAATTATATCTATCCACTCAGCATAATGAATTTTGTCATCAAGAGGATCCAACACATACACCTTGTCAACATGTGCATCAATCACCAGAAGGATCCAATGAAACCTAGTTTTAAAGTAAAAAAACGGTGATTGAATTTTACCAACAGTAATAAATATAAACATTGTTAATCAATTTAAATGATTATATTTACGTATCCAATGTTGCATGGCACAAAAACAAGTTGTTTCGATGAGGTTCCAATCAACCTTCGTCCTACGAGATCGGCCTTCTCTACCACATTATGGTTGCTTGAGACAGCATATGGATCAACAAATCGAATTTTGTTTAGAAGGTTCGTGTTCGCACACACCTTATACAAGTGCCTGCATATTCTCACATTGATCAAGTTACATTAAAACAATATTGTATATACTGATACAACAAATAATAAAATAATTAAAATAAAACTTACAATATATAAATCGATATGCATGCTGCTCCGATAGGGTTAAGCTCACAGAAATGGTGGATGTCTTCTAATAAAATAAATAAACTTCTCTGCTTTTGACCAAAGACATCCACATGTAGGGCAACTCACCAAATCAGCATGTTCATTCCTATACAAAATACAATCTTGGGGGCAAGCGTGAATCTTTTCGTACTTCATCCCCAATGTGGATAGACTTTTTCTCGCCTCGTACAACGATGAAGGCAATACATTATCTTGTGGAAGTATTTCTCTGATCAAAACCAGCAACTCTGTAAACGAAGTATCACTCCAACCGTATTTTGCTTTCAAATTATACAGCTTAACAGTTGCTGATAACTTCGTAAATTTAGTACACTCAGGGTACAATGGATTCTCTGCTTCCTCCAAAATTTTATGTAAATGACTAGGATTCTCAATATTAACATCGTAAACCATTTCAGTCGGCTCATGTGAATAGAACTCATGCTCAATTTTCATCTTTTTATCCTTGGTGTCGATGTGAGATCTAAGCATCTCTCCATGGTGGATCCAACGAGTATATGTCAAATCAACTCCATTATAAATCAGATGCGCCTTGATAGTTTTCACATTATCTTTCCGTAGATTTCCACACTTAACACAAGGACAATACATATCATTCGGATCTTTACCGTTCTCGATGGCAAAATTCACAAAAGAATTGATTCCATCCTCATACTCCTTAGATAATCTATTTTTTGACATCCACCCCTTATCCATTTCTACCCTATTTTGTAAATGTTGCCTGAAAATATACAAAATTTATTTTAGGCCAAATTTTGTCGTAGTAGGTGGACGGAACAGGTAATTTCCATGAAGTGCATACAATTTATTTGGAGGTTGATGAGTTTGGTATATTTTTGAATTGGTTACAATGTAACACTTTACATAATGACGCTCTCATATCACACAAATTAAGAGATTATCAATATAGATCATTAAGTAATTGGCGTTTCACACCACGGTGTAACGGTTTCCGTTACCACTATTTTATATATGATGTGGTTATCCACAATAGTATAATTATGGTTATCCATGGTAGTTCACGGAATTCTTCCGTGTTATTTACAATAATAATACTCTCAATACACACAACCCCAGCAGCAAACAAATCCTATATAACTATCATATATCTTTACAATTTGTTTGGGTTGGCGAAGAAAGCAAATTAAAAACTCAAAAAATTATAATGGAAGACATATATTCAAAATAGACTTGTATTTAAGTGAGCAAATAAACAATTACTGGGCGCCGCCTACCCAGTCATACCAATGCGGACCACAAATATTGGGCGCCGTCTACCCAAAACATGCAAAACGGACTGCAATCAATGGGCGCCGCCTACCCAAACATGCATCGCGGTCTCTAACTATAGTATACGAACTTTGCATCTTTTAAATAATGTTACACATTGGATTAATAGTGGAGAGGTATAAACATTAAGTTGTTCTGTTATAATATATGCTTGCAATCTTTTTTATTTATTAATTAGATTAGCTGCCAATCTTTTTATTAATTAATTAGATTAGAAAAAAATTGCAAAAACACAGGCCACATTAAGGAAGCAATTAAAAGCAGGCGCACAAGTTATAAAAAGTTTAAACTACAAAATTGGACATAAATTGTATAATTACCTGAACAAATGACAAGTTGTTTGAAACCACCCTAAACTCGAGCTACAACTTTTCAAACTTCAAAGCTGCCATTAATTGGACATAAAAAACATTGGACATAAATCACAGAACATTAACAAACCAAAAAACACCATTATCACAAATTACATCTCAAGAACATACCTACCAAAGTGTTGGCGTTTCAAGAATGATGACACACCTACCACTATCCATTCCATCAGAAGAATATTACCCTAAGATTGTACATTTATATATTAATAAAATAATGGGATATTTTGTAGAAAAATAAATTATTAAATGAATGGAATTGGAAGTAATTCAACAAAATTCGTGGTTTGGTTAGATATGCATAGTAAAAGGACGGCGCCTCCAAGAAAAACAAATTATGTACCATTTGGAAACAAATTAACACTTTCTAGATTTATTTATTTGGAATTATATATATATTCAACAATATAATTTATGTGTGTAAGATATATTTGGTTCATGATATTAAATAAAATCATTTTTGTTTTGGTAAATATATCCAAGACTATAGTTATAGTGGTCCTTCTAGTTAACCACATCAACTAGAAAATAAGTAAAAATTTGTATGAGATCGATTTACGATTTTTTTTATAAAAAAAATCTAACCTTATTCAGATATCTAATCAAGTTTTTTAATAAATGATATATTTTTATTTAATCTTTATTTAATAAATAATATATTTTTATTCTCTCACAACACAAGACTATCTCTTAGATATGTATTATATTGATGTTCCGCTAATTACTCGTTTATATTAATGAAAATCTCACTAAACATAAAATGCCTCATAAAGTTTATAAATCAAAGAGAAAGAGACGTTGTTTAATAAGAAGAAAACATAATATCTTCTTTGTAATAGTGGGATCAATTCCACTGCCCCACTTATGTTTTATCATTTAAATGAATTAATTCAGAATCTTTATTTTGGGAATTTATTGTGGAGCACAAGTAAGATAAGAAACGCAGAAACAGATGAATTTATTGCTTGCTCACTTGGATGGTGCATTGAGTGGGTATGAAAAGTCCATGCCTTTGTTTCTTAACTCTTCACTTTCATTTTGTGATAACTGTACTTCATTCGGCATTTTATTTTCAGTTCTAGTTATTGCTTTCCCAAAGTTATGACTGTTTCAGCTTCTAGGAATTAATCGCAATTAGCATCTAAACAGCAGCAAGCATATTTCCTTGTTCTTGATGATATAATGGATGGCTCTCATACTCGCTGAGGTCAACCCTGTTGGTTCAGATTGCCCTAAGGTGGTGCTATTGTAGGATAACTTTTGCATCAAATTTTATTTTCTTGCTAATTCTGGTGAATATTGAAGCGCAGTGGCTTACTATGCTGTTAATAATTATTCCCTAGGTTGGCATGATAGCAGCAAATGATGGGATATTACTTCACAACCAAATCTCAAGAATTCTTAAAAAGCATTTTAAAGGAAAGCCTTATTATGTGGATCAATTTAATGAGGTCTGGTTCTAGCCTCACTTTAAAATTTGGTAGTTGAGTTCATTCTATTGAAAGACCACATTTTATTTCCCCTACTAAGATTATTCAATGAATTAACAGGTAGAGTTTCAGACAGCACATGGGCAGATGATAGATTTGATCACCACACTAAGTGGAGAGAAGGACTTATCGAAGTACTCTTTACCTTTGTAAGTATGAATTCTGAACTGGCTTGACTAGATGTAAAACTATTTCATTAAAATCATATACTCAAAGGCAAGAATAGGCAGAACTAGATGTAAAACTATTTCATTAAAATAAGAAAGAGTTAAACCAACCTGAAGCAAGAAGAAGATCGAAAACCAGATAATTCACCGAGTAGAAGAAGATAGCAACTGAGCCTGAAGCAAAGATGTATATAGCAACTGAGCCAAAAACGAAACAGAATTCAGGCAATAAACCGAAAACAAAAAAAAAACCCAGATTCATCAAATTAATTCAACAAGCTAAACAAAAGAAAAATCCCTACCAACGGCTTTCACGTAACGAAGGGAATATTGTAAAGGTGAATTTGATGACGAATGGGGGCAGAATAACGGGTGGCGGCGGGAGGGCAGGCTGGCGGGGGGCAAAAAAAACGTGGGTTGCTTCTGCTCGACGGCGGCGGCGGGAGGGCAGCGGGAGGGCTGGCCGGCGGGGGGCGGGAGGGCAATTTTTTTTAACAGCCGACCGAAAAAACTAGGGCTGCTTCTCTCGACGGCGGCGGCAAGGGCAGGCTGGCGGCGGGAGGACGGGCTGGCGTCTGGAGGGCAGGCTGGCCGCGGGAGGACGGGCTGGCGTCTGGATGACAGGCTGGCGGCGGCGAGGGCTAGCCAGCGGGGGCGCGGGAGGGGCAATTTTTTTTCAGCGCGTTAATTAAAATTCAGCAGGCTATGGCAATTTTAATTGCAAAAATTTAGAAGACGCAGGAATCCGCGTCTTCTATATACTTATAGAAGACGCGAATTTACGCGTCTTATATAATTATATAGAAGACGCGGTTTCCCGCGTCTTCTATTAACGAGCGAAATTTTTAATACACATTTACCCTTATGCGTTGCAAAAATATAGAAGACACAGGAATCCGCGTCTTCTATATACGTATAGAAGACGCGATTTTACGCGTCTTCTATATATATATAGAACACGCAGATTCCCGCGTCTTCTATTAGCGAGCGAAATTTTTACTACACAATTACACTTATGCGTCTTCTATTAACATATAAACTACACAATTCAATATCCGCGTCTTCTATTAAACGTTGTCTATTCCCCTTTTTGTTGTAGTGATGTGAAAATACTATCTACATAATGTGCAAGGAAAACCACGCATCCGTTGACACATAACTGGTACATGAAACTCTCGTTCTCGATATACAATATCAAAACGTATGTTTTATGACCTTGAAGCTCCCTTAAGTTCATACTTGAACTTCCTTGGCTTCTAGACAAGAGGTTGCTCATCTTACTGCACATAACTTATCTGGTTGTTGCATATAGATGTCATCACCTTTTATTAAGGTACCCGTTGGTGAAAACACGGATGCTAACACCTATCTTCCAGATGCTTAGGTTCATATGTGTTGTTATGGACAAAAGAATTCGATTGGGTTTAATAGTTGCAACCAGTGAGAAGGCCTTTTTCGAAACATACCTTACTCACAAACCTAGACTTTTGAAATATACTAGGTTACCATTCGAGCATCTCTTTACTTGTATATCAATCAATTGTCTATAGCTAGAAAGTAATTTGATAACACTGATCCCGACATACGACCATAACTTTAATGATTCATTTATGATTCTATGACTTGACGTCATTGAACTGCATCGTTTGTCTTAACAACTTTGTTGTGCATTAAGGGACTAGTACAACATTGTTCGTGAACTGAGAATAAGTCTGAAGACTATTTCAAACGAACCAGTACAGTTAAGCCTGATAAGGCAACCTCCCACTGCAACGATGCTCCTTTTATGTTGTCAGTTATAGGTGCATCAATTTGTGGTTTATCGCCTTGTACGGGCGATCGTATAATTGGTACCATACCTACATGATGGATTTAAATTGCCTTCTCCAAATCGTTGGAAAACAATATCACATTTGGATTCGTGGTTTCATCCTATACAGCTTGCTTGTACTCAGGAAACATAACGAAACCACCTTTTTCGTTTACTTGGGATAGCCCAAAAAATAGTAATAGCTTAAAACCTTTCTTCCAACTAATCAGTTTCCTGTATTAGCTTAAAAGCCGAACTACCCATCATTGCCATTTGACAAAGTCAAGATCCACTAGGGTATTAAGAGTTGATTTAGAAGACACTGGTTTAGGCATATACATTACTGCTTTTTGGCGCACTTCCAAAAAAAAAAAATAGCAAAGCTGGCATAGCTTATTAATTTTAAAGAACCGTATTTATTTCGTTCTTCCAACACCATCCCTTTTCGAGAGATAACAGGTGCAGTCAACTGGGATACAATCCCTTTGCTCTGCCAGATACTGTAAAACACATCACTTGAGATACACACCATTATGAAGAAATCATAATATCTTTACGGTCTTGTTTAACTTATTCTCTACCTTGATCTTAAATGCTCTTGATTAAAGCAAGAGACTAAGACTTGTAGTGAATTAGATAAACATATCCATATCTTAAGTGATACAGTATCAATGCTTATTTAAGGCAATTGCGGAAGTAGACTCAACACAGAGCAAGCACGAAATAACTTCTAGAGATACAATCACCTATTAAAAGGCTTGGTTATCATCTCATACCTTTGAGTAGTTTTCATAAATACCATTCTTAGGAATATCTGGATAAAATCCATGATTCCATGAATTACTTAAAACTACTAAGACTAATGTAACCTTATCTCTAATGAGATTCTTTAATATGTCATATATCACTGTCGGTTTATGTAAACAAGTACTGAAGAGAAACATCCATTTAAACATAATGGAAAACACTATTATTTATCATGACAGGATAACTATATCATAAAGAAATGATAATCCATAGTAACATAAATGGAAATGAGCTTTATACTAAATATCTCTTCAAAATTCAAACATTATTTATCATAAACATAAAATAAAATATCCATCAGCTGAAGTAGCAACTTTCAAAATCAATCTTGGAGATGGTAATCCCGCCATCTTCAAGCCTTGTCATAAGCTTGAATCCCTGCAAAGTGTAGCAAACATGATTAGTGACCTCAGTTACCACTGTCCACTAAGGAGTAGAAAACTAATACTAAACATATTTCAACAACCAATGCAAAAAGATGACGTACCTTGTCCCTTAGTTAACACACTTGGACAATTTACTTTCCAGTGTCCCTTTTTGCCACACTTGAAACATTTGTCTTTCTTGCTATCTTTCTTTCCTTTGTTCCTCTCGCCTTTACCATTCTTCAGCTTCACGTCATTACGACGTGACTTAGAAGAACTTTTCGTAAGAGATTTGGAAAGATTTGGTAATGCAAGACTGTTCCCACTGCTTCCTTCATTCCTCTTTTCTTTAACATCACTCTTCTTACTCGAAAGGTAATCAGAGCGACTCACAGAAAACACCGAAGAAGCTTCTGCTGACACAAGATCCTTGAGCAGACTGTGAACAGTATACTTACTCTTGTTTTTCTCCACAGAAATTCTGAAGTCATCAAATGAATTCGGTAGCGTGTTGAGTATCAAGTCTATTTTGATGTCATTGTCAATTTGACCACCCATTAATGTGTACTCATCGATGAGCTGGATGAGCGATTCCACATGTTCACGCACTGAACAGCCTCAACCCATTTTCTATCTTACAATGCACTTGATAAGACTGGATCTAGCATGTCCATCGAACCCGTCATATGCTACATCAAGGCGTCGCATAATTTCATGCGCATACCATACATCACTATAACAAGAACGCAGTGCATCAGACATACCACCCAAGATGTATTGTTTGGCCATGCCATTTGACCACGTCCACATGTCATACTGTGCACGCTCCTCATCGAAAGATTCATCAGTCAGCAGACTCGGACAGGGAGTTCGCAGAACATACAAATGTCCAAATGAATCAAAAAGTTTGACAATGTCACTTTTCCATCCAGGAAAATTCGGACCAGTCAAGGAATTGGGTACAATTGAATTAACGAGAGATGCAATAATAGACATATCTGAAAAACAAATAAGCGGATTAAAGTAAGCACATACTACGAACGATTGAAACAAACATGCATAGAACCTTTAGATAAAACCATGCAATTTGCTCCCTCCAATTGCCCAAGCTAATTCACCGCAAGCTACCCGAGTAGACGTTTACGGCAAACGCTCAACCAAACAAGAATAGGTCCTTTAATTTCTCTCCATTCCAGGTATCCGCTGGCAAAAGAAATTAATATTGGAGATCTTTAGACCATGTTCACCATCTGGAGCAGGGACGTCACAAATAAGTTATACTCCAGGCAACATCTAAGCCAGATAAACCACAATCCTAACTCCAGATGATAAAAGGCGATTTGACATATGTACTCGACCCATACCGCATGCCCTTTACATCCTTTGTTATCCCATTTAGATTAATCTTAGAGACTTTTGTGAATTGTGTCAATGCAAGCTACTCGAGTAGACGTTTGCTTAGAGGCTCCCACTTCTCATCTTAAAATATATGTTTTATTTGGAAACCTCATTGCATTAGAACTGGTAAGTTACTTCTAACGAAAGCTACCTGAGTAGACATTTACGCTTCGAAATACCTTACTTCTAATGAGAAGTCATATTTGTGGAGGTCTAATAATTTTAGTTTAAAAGATAACCAAAATCCTGCTTAGTATTTTTAATTTCTAAAGGTTTCATTCACACACATTATTTTATGTCTCATAAATTATGTCACTTCTAAAATTCCATCATAAATTAATATGATTCCAGAATTTATAGACAGAATTTAAACCATAAAATAAATCACATAAAGCATGCTCAATAATTAAATAATAATAACATGTTTTAAATAGTAAATAAATAAAGCAAGTAAACATGCTTTCCTATTATATACTAGTGCACACATAATAAATCACATCAATACGAGAATAAATAAAAGAAACGAATAAATTCTCGTGGCTCCTTAGATGCGATTACATGGGAAATAATTAAATCTAACTATTACAAGATTTAATTCTGATACAGATCTTCAAACTGGGCCTCCGTTGGACTTGAAATTTGAATTGGATTGAATAAATAGCATTTGGGCTTTAAATTAGGGTTTCAGGCCCAAAACAACAGCTAAACCCTAATTTCTAGGACAACGGGCTGCCTCTGGGCCGACGGTCCCGAGCTACGGCCCGCGTGAGCAAACAACCTAGGGTATGCAAACCCTCGCCGCAGCAGCCGTAAACCCCAGCCGCCGCCTGCGGCCGACTGCCTAGCTTTGTCGTCGCCTGCAATGCCAACTCCAGTAGCCGCCATCGCCGGTCACCATAGCAGCCTTTCCCGGTGGCAACACGAGAAAGCAGCAGCGGTTGTCGCAGCAATTTACTGCACAACACCACCGCCGTGTGCATACCTCGCATGCGGCTTCTGTAGATGACACCGTTGCCTGCCAGCACCACCGTGTCGTTCGCCATAGCTGCAGACCACCCGCAGCACCGCCGCCTCGCCTGCCAACATCACGCGCAGAGAGCTCTCGCTGGTTCACCTCCATCACACGCAGAAGATGCAGCAACCAGGGGCGGCTCAGAGGCGGCCTTACGATGGAACCCTAGCTGCTGCAGCCTGAGCATCCATCCAACAACCTCTCTTGCACCTCGCCAGACAGCCGCGTGCTAGGAAGCTCACCGGAAACGTGTGCAACAGCCAAAATAGGTGCGGCCCAGCCGCAGAGGAGAAACCTGCCCGCCGCCACCACCTACCGCCGCCCGCCGCCGCCACCTCTGCTGGTGTTATGGCTAAACCTTGATGTCGTGTTCATGTTTTTCGTTTCTTCGTTCTTCTGGATCTCATATTTTTTACAGATTTCAAAAATAATTTAAATACAAAAATACATCTAAAATCTATTATGTGATTTTCCCTATCAAATCTAACCACGAATTTTCTCGTAATGAAAAACAAAACCAATAAAAATCGAGAAGGCCACGAGAACAAAAAACATCCACGACAATACAAATCCATCCACAATATATATAAACATACATATTTATTCAATCTTGAAATATTTAAGACAGAGCCTAAAAATCCAAACCTGGCTCTGATACCAATTGTAGGATTTGAGTCTACAATAGACAACGTGAATTGTCATTTATTTCATTAGCTGTTTGGACCGTTCTTAGGGTATCAAAACAAATTAGATTGAATAAATCAGACAAACCATATGCATTCTCCTAATATTTAATTGCAAAAAGAATGGATCTACGGAATACCTGAACTCCGGCGACTGATCTACAGATCTAGATTGGAGATGGCAACAATGGAGTAGATCTGGATGTGGGATCAATCCAAGCAATCTTGTTCCAACAGATCTGATCTTCTGATTTGTTCCCTTGCTCCTCGAAAATCTGGTGAGTCTACTTCCCCGTTGGCATGGTAGCGAAATGTCAGTCTAAGCCTGGGCAGGAGTACTGGACTGCGATAAAGCACAATCTCAAATATCTAAAAGAACTAGAGATTATTGTCGAGTCTATCAGTGTGAAGATATTTGTCCTGTGCGTTATAGGAATTCAGATATGCACACTGACGAGGATGGGAAAAATTCTACCTTTGTCTATATGTTTACTTTACAAGGTTGATGCGCACTAATTTCTCAACCAACGATAGTCAATTAATACTCTTAATGCCTAAACAAGAATAATTTTTCACAATCCCGAAACTTCTTACTCCGCCCGCTAGATTACTAGTTAATATAGAGTTGCATTTGTATCTAAGTACGAATTAAGTCATGTAGTGGTTATTTGTCCTAGGCAACAAGTAAATCTAACTACCTAACTAGGAAAGCTCTAACTAAAACTTGCATTTTCTCAACATTCATCATATTAGCTCATTAATCACTTCCACACTCAATTGCAAATATAAAGCAAACACAAGGTATCAAATTCAAGAATGGTGTAACAAAAGACATTGGTAAGAAATCCACATTTAATCCAAAACATTGATTTGAATGATCTAAACAATCATTTAATTCACCCATAGATGATCAACCTACCCAAAGTTTCCTATCTCCCTTAGCACTTAATTCCAAACATTTACGTTATAGCACCTAATTCCACTCCAAATGGACCATAAGTTATCGACCTATAGGCAATCTCTGCACATGGATTGGTTTAAAACCTATATGCATCAACAATTCTCACAACACCTCGATCCGCGTGTTGACTGCAATTTCAGTATCTATATCACACATAGTTTGTTAATGCCTACATTTTGTGATTTAAGAAAATGCTCAAGTGAGTGCAAACAAATGGATGAAGGTAAACATACGATTCAAGCTCAATCAAACAATTCAATGCTTCATTCTACCAATTTCCCTAGGAATTAACTACACATACTTTTGATAAGGTTCAATTAAATATATAATGAGTACAAATCCATTACAATAGAAAAGTTAGGTAGAAAATTTCCCCAATTGAGTGGATTTGGACTTAATCTACACCGTAGTCTTAATTTCTCTTCCAATTGGATTGGATTGGCCAGAGATCCACCTTGGTTGAGGTCTTGGATGAGTGGGAATTGAGAACTTAGTGAGTAACCACTCAAATTTTGCAAAAAATTTTATCCCCATTCGTCCTTCCAGCTTATATATTCAGTTAGTAGAGCTCAATTTCAACCCTGATGAAAAAGGCTCGACCCAGATGCTTCAAAATTGAAAATTTGATTAAATAACATGATCGATCTCACCTCAGATAAAACCAGCTCGACCGGGATTTTCCTATGTTGAGCAGATCCCTACCGAGCTCTGCATGGTTCAGTCAAGATCTGTACTACAGAGGCAAATCTTTGTCGAACCCAACATGGTCCGCACTGCGATTTGGCTATGAAATCTCCCTGTTGCTCCTATGCTCCATTTAGGTTGATATTTCCAAGGCATGCACATGATCCGGGTTGTTATTTCACGAGAAATGGGCAAAACTTGATGAAAAATGCTAATTTCCTTTCCTACACAACACCAACACAACAAAACAAGAAAACGAGACAAAAACGAACAAAAAATCCTATGATATGTGGGTGAAATGAACACAATCAAGCACCCAAACATATCAATAAATTGGTCATTTCACACACATAACATAATCCCCCAAACTTAAAACTTTGATTGCCCTCAATCAAAACAACGAAAAGTATGTATCCTACCTAGTGCAATAACTCATAGCTCATCATATTAATCTTAGCATGCCTCAATCGAACGAGATTATAACCTAAATTTGTGCAATTATTAATGCAAGAGACTCAATCCTCTCAACAAGAAAGATAAAATCAATGAAATTCACTTCCTCTCGTGTTTAGGGATTGTTCACTCAAGCATGAGATATGAAGTTTGATTTGTATAGGCTTGCATCCCATTTCACCACTATACTTCAACGAGCTAGATTCTAGAATCAAGAAGGTCTTATATTTGGTTATAACGTTGTTATCTAAAAGGTAGGTGGTTTTAGAACAAAGTGACTAAACTCCTAAAATTCCCAAAACCCCAAATCATTTGCTTCAATCAACCAATCCCGAGGCTTATTCGACTTCACATTCCTTTATTTTCGTTTCGTTTCTTTTTTTCTTTTTCTTTTCTTTCCCTTGAATGTTTCACCTTTTTTTTCACAATGATTTTTTGAGGGTACTTGTTTTTCATGACTTTCACCTTTTCTTTCCACTCTTCAATTTTTAAATTTCGTTGCCTCACCCAAATGGGATTCAATCTACCAAGACGACCAATTCCCATTCCGACACTCACATCACCGTATTCATCCTCATACACCCATCCCCCAAACCGATTCCTAATTGTATCTTAAAGAAATTCATCAATTAAGCTCAATCATGGGGAACAAGGATATGAATAGGCAAATGATGATCAAATATAACACCTTATAACCCCAATGTGCCTGATAGGACTATGAATTTATGGCCTAATATCATTTTCTAGTCAAAAGCTCATGGTAATAGATGGAGAATGGATGCAAGTTCTAGATTTCTCACACTCAATCTCACCTCTCACAATAAAAAAGACTTGACAATATCAAAGCTCAATTCTCATGGCTTTTTGTCAAGTCTCACAAAGCTTGACAATTCAAAAGTTCTACCTAATCATGCTTCGATATCAATGATTGCGCCCTATTATAGGTTCAAGTAGGAATCAAACTTCACTAGTTCATCAAGAGTAAATCTCAAGTCTAGTTCGAGTTCATCACAAACACAATATCATGCAAACATGCAAACAACGTAATCAACTACTATGCAATAACAACTATCAACAAATAGCAAGAGAATGATAAAAAGTGTTACCCATGGGCATCCATGATCAAACCGCTCTCCATTGCCTTATTGTAGCTACTAAACACATACACAAATACACCAGCAATTGAGCATAATTCATTGCAACATAAGCTCATATCCACCTAATCAAAGTCTCACTTCAAAACACTTCCACAATTCATCATTACACAAAAAATGAACATTCAATCCATTATCATCTCATCAAAAACCTCTTTCCATCAATCATTCCACAATCCGTTATATAAAAAAATCAAACAATGTTCTACTAGCACCACCATACACCCCACATGCCATTCATCAACATTCATCAATCATAATATAACAAGAATAGAACAATGAACCTCAAATCAA
Source organism: Plectranthus barbatus (assembly GCA_026898455.1). Taxonomy (NCBI): domain Eukaryota; kingdom Viridiplantae; phylum Streptophyta; class Magnoliopsida; order Lamiales; family Lamiaceae; genus Plectranthus; species Plectranthus barbatus. The sequence continues at coordinate 961,038 of JAPKLW010000023.1, read as the reverse complement.
CATCTAATCAATAAATGATAACAACCATTAAACATCCAACAAATCCAAATCAAACAATATAGTACAACCAAATCAAAACATTCAAATGTAATCAAAACATAAGGGAAATTAACTAAACAAAATGAGGAATATAAAGGAAAGATAGGAAGAGGAGAAGAGTAAACCAAAACCGACAGCCAACACCCCCCCAAACTTAGTCAAGTGAGACTAAGTTCATAAAATTAGCCGACGGTAGTCAATCACTCCTCATGCTCCCCCTAGCACATGTCAAATAAGTAATCTACAAACCCACAAAAAACATTAAGAAAATTACCTAGGCAAGAATTAAAACAAAAGAAAGAAAAACGGTTGGGTTGCCTCCCAACAAGCGCTTCTGTTTATCTCGGTAGCTAGACGACCTTACCATGTCATCCATTGTTAAAAATCTAGTGTATTTTTAAAATACCTTTCTCTTGTGATTGCACCTTACTTGGAAGCAACTTGTCGATTGACCTACTTCCTAAGCTTCCTCCAACCAAACATGACCTCATTACTTATTTTGGAATTCTCTCAACACAAGCAAGCTATCCTACACGTAAAGACTTTTCAAGTACCCGATCAAAACTACTCAATATCTTCACTCCAACTCATTTCTCAAATAACTCACACATTCACATTCTTTTTTTGCACCACCTTGTTTTCCAACTTGCCAACCAACCGAGAAGGAAGGGTAAACACCATCCCTCGACATGGACCTCCTGACATAGTTTTCTCCACATTCTCCTCTTCAAAAAGTTGTACCAAGGCCCGAACTTTTTGCATTTCCTCATGTGAGGGTATCTCAATAACATCATTCTTCTCATTTTCAATGAATAGCATCTCCTCCTTGGTATCTTTATTTTCCTCATCTCCTTCAAATAGATCTTCACCTTTCTTTAGTGGTTCTTCCTCTTACAACTCCTTTACTCCTTCTTCCTTGATCTCATCTATCGTTTTCACCTTCGTATCTTCCATTATCGTTTTCTCTTCAACATCACTCATTCTTTCCTCAGATTTCATCATAATGCTTGCATTCTAATCTCCCACGCCTTAATTAATCACATTGAAACTCATCTTCGGGATTATTTTTGTATTATTTGAAGCTTCCTCCTCTTGATTTGTTTCACACATTTGCTTGGAAATGGTCAATACTTGCATTGGAGTCTCTTCAAGTATCCCATCATGCTTCTCAAACATTCTTTCATTCACCGCCTCACTCTTTTGACTTGTCCTCATCAACAAATTAATTTGCTGCATTAGATCTAATTTGCTCTTCCACAAGTCATTCTCACTAGACTCCTTCACGGCACTTCACTAGATTCCTTCACAGCTCAACTAGGATTTGCCTTTGTAGAGCAGATCTTGACCGAGCTCTACAGGGTTTGGTCGAGATCTGCCTTACATAGGCAAATCTTGATCGTATCTTACTTGGCCTGGATCAGGATTTGGCTCTATTATCTCCCTGCTGCTCCTCTGCTCCATTCGGGTTGATATTTCCATGGCATGTACACAATCCGGGTCAATATTTCACCGAAAATGGGCAAAACTTGATGAAAATGCTCATTTTCTTTCCTACACAACACCAACACAACAAAACAAGAAAATAAACAAGACAAAAACGAACAAAAAACCTATGATATGTGGGTGAAATGAACATAATCAAGCACTCAAACATATCAATAAATTGGTCATTTCACACACATATCAGAGGTGGAACCATTTCATGGAGGATTGTAAAGACGAAATGGATTGTGGACTCCACCATAGAAATAGAGTATGTGGCAACTTCAAAAGCTTCAAAAGAAGCAGTATGGCTCCATAACTTCCTTTTGAACTTGGACGTGATTCCTAAGTTGTTTAAGACTATTACGGTATATTTTGATAATTCTTGTGCAATGGCAAACTCAAAGGAACCACAAACTCATAGTGCAACAAAGCACATTGAGAGGAAGTATCATTTCATAAGAGAAATTATAGCAAGAGGATGTGTGCTGAAAGTGAAGATAAACACAAAGGATAATCTAGCGGATCCATTCACAAAATATCTGACACAAAACGATTACGAGGTGCATTTTCAAAACCTTGGACTGAGGTTGCGGCAAGCCATGTGAAGATTGATGTAATAACTAGAATAGATTAGACACTTTGTATATGATGCACATGTAATTCAAGACACAAACCAAGTTAAATTTTCAATCCAAGGTTCTTTCGATTCGCCCTTTAGACTACCATTTACTTGCTTAGGAGTTTATAGCTAGGTAAGGCTTTTGTCGTTGTTTGTCAATTATCTAGGCAAAATCATAGCTAAACTAAACATACATGAAATAAAGCACATTTCTAATCATGTTCAAACTAATTCAATAACCAAATCAATTAATTCTCTCAACTTAGGTAGAAAGAGTATCAAGTAAAACAATGAGACAAGTGTGAGTGTTGTAAGAATGTCTAAAGTGTTCTATTGATATCAAATCGTGTTGTAAACCTATTTAATCCCTAGAAGATTGAGAAATCCACCCTCAATTAGTCAACCTCTTGTCACGATGAGCCAACCGTTGATGATACTAGAACTATCAAATAGTCAGGTTATCAAATCCTAGAGCACTCCTTCTAGAACGTGGATTATTTCCCTACGACCTATCTCCGCACAGGGATTAGATCTAGAATCGTATGAATCTACACTATTCACGATGATTCCACACGCGTGTTGGCTGCAGTGTTCACATCAAATACCTCCTAGTTTGGCTATTACCTATACCTAGGTGGTAAGGATTAAGATCTAGTGCAATTCAAGCTCTAAAAGGAAAGTAAACAATAAACATTCAATCTCAATATCACAAATCATCCATTCAATCAACACTCACATAAAGGTTTAGCTCCTCATACCTTCAATTTCGTTCAATACAATAGAAAGAGTAAGAGAATCCATTACAAACTGAAGGAAAAAATGTAGATCTTCCTCAATTGTCTTCCTTGTCCTCAATCTACCCCTTGGTCTTCCTTGGTCTTCACCAAATGTGGAGGAATGTGGCCTTGATCACCTTGAATGTGGATGAGAAATGGATTGAAGATGGATTGGGAGAGAATTTCTCAAGTGTTTATTTGAAAAATGGGCAAAAGTTCTCTTTAATCTCGAAAATCCCCCTTTTATAGGCGAGCAAACAGGGCCTTGGATCGCCCGAGCCTTAGACGGTTCGCCTGGGATGGCTCAATAACCATCAAAACTGCCAAAAATTGTGATCTAGCTCAGCCGAACCAGATTGGCTCGACCGAGTCTGCCCTCTGTTGGTAGGGCTCGATTGATCCTACACAGCTCGGCCGAGCGAGCCCTCTGTCCACATGGCTCAATCGAGCCTGGATCCACTCGGCTGAGCACTGTATCTGAACTCTAGAAAATTCCCTTTCTGCTCCGCTCGGGCGAGCCTATCCTCCTTTGACTCCAAACTCAGACGATTTGCCTCCAAAACTCAACCAAAAGTGACTTTTTATGCTCAAAACTCAACCTACACCTTTCCAAACACAAAAACACAAAAACACAACAAAAGAACAACGAAAACATATGATATGAGAGTAAAATGGCCACAAACATGCACATTCACATACCGAAATGAAGGTCATTTTATGCACATATCAGTATACTCTGGAAAACACTTCAATAATTCTTTGAGTATATGTGTGAGATTAATGTATTTGTATATTAAAAGCATTATGATTAATATATTATGAGCAAATTTTTAGGTTAATACACTAGGAACATTAATTTTGTATTTTCATCTATTGTATGAATTAACAAGCATGTATCGCAAATGACGTTAGCCTCTTCTCTCGTCAATAGGGAGATCATACGGTGTGTAGTAGATTATAGAAGATTGTATGGATCGCTTGGCCTAGCGAGATATAAATCTTTATCACAACTGAGAAAATCCCATTATAGATGGTCGGTATAGGCTGTAGCATACGCGATAACAAGCAGCTTATCTTGGAGTCTAGATATGCTAGTGTGATCTGTACGTATTGATAAGACGTATGTAAAGATCGATTCCTTTATCTGACATTAAAGGTTCTTACGAAGGTATATACATATCTGTGCATCACTTTGAGACACTATGGTGGAGAGTCTTTGTTGTACTCGTATATCTATATTTTGGGAGTTAGTAGTTTGTGTATGACTATCTGTAATCGGAACTAGGTAACCATATCCAGTATAAGATGGTGACATTCCTTGAGTAGCTCATGCTAAAGTCCTGCAGACTGATTAAGTTCACGCATAAATGAAAAGGTTAAGAGCATTGACTCAAGAATATAAGATGTTAATTAATTTATTTGCTTGCCAGAGCTTATATTAATTAATGAATGTTAGTAACCTTGAACATGAGGATATATCGAGCCTATGCAACCTGTTCCTCAAAACTTGGTAACAAAAAGGTAGGACAATATTGATTCTCTAGTGGCATGCATTAATATTAATTAATTAATTAATTATATTCAGGCTTTGATATGAGAATTAATTAATTGATAGGCCTTCTTTGTTATGCATTATGGTCCCTGGTCTGGCTCATGAAAAATTCAAGCCCATTACGGATCAAAATTCTCCTATAAATACCCCTCAGTTACGTAGATGATAACACACCATAAGATAATGAAGTTGATTAGAAGCAAACCAGGTTTGGGAGCTGCAAATAGGAAACAAAAGGTCTGAGCGCGGAAGGAAATTTTTCTTCTTAGTATGGAAAATATACGGAGAGAATCTTCACTAGATATCCGAATGGGAGCAAGGATACAGACCATAAGATTAGATCTAGCGTATATTTCTTCATCTTTCTCTCTCTTCCATTTTAAATTTAATTTTGTTAAATGAAGATATTAAATTTTCTTCATCTTGTAGGTTTGTATCTTGTTGCACGAGAAAGGATTGAAGTGAAAATCCCTACGCAGCCAATTCAGAGTTAATGCAGTCTATGTATTTCGAAAAACTATTTTTGCATTCAATAGAAGAATTTTACGAATTTATTATAGTCACAACAATTTATTTTAGATTAAATCAATTTGGGCAAAGGATTAGCAATTCAGTTTGTAAAAATCCCCTTAGGAGGTAGAGGTGCAATGGTTTAGAGTGACCGCACAGCTGCGCACAAGCGGCACGCAGTGGTGGCTGGGGGCGGCGGTCTGCGGCCGGTGATGCAGTGGCCGTGCATGGAAGATCCTTCAACAAGCAGTCGTGCACATGTGGCGCACGACAAATTGTTGTTGTTCCTCTTCCCTGCAGAAACACCATGCCTAGATCTTACTTCTTGCGCAGTGTCGTTGACTCCAGCCGATGCAGGTCATTGCGGTCAGGCGAGGAGAATACGCAGGTGCACGCTCGTCAAGGGAAAGAATAGATTCTTGAAGGTGGCGCACGACGGTTGTTCTGTAACTGCGCTGCAGTGTTTGTCGCGTAGAGAAGTTGGGTGAATAGAAATAGTGAATGTTGCGGGGTCGTGACAGTGCACAGGGTTGGGTGCTGGAGGCTGAAAGAACGTGGCAGCGACACTAGGGTTTAGAGATGGAGGTGGTGGCTGCTGCAAATTGGATAAGGAGTAAGACGGGTTAAGGTTTGGTCGCAAGCGCCAGGTTAGTGGCCCGATAGTGGCCCAAAAGCCTAGAAATCAGTGTTTTTCTACACTTTATGCTTTTCCACCCTGTGGGCCTAAAATTTGAAATCCTTCTCAATTAATCTAGAATATTTTTCAGCTCAGTAATATATTTTGAATTAATGATTCGGAGCCCAGTGTCATGATCTGTATCAAATCAAATTCTGTAACATATAGCTTTATTTTTATAACTAACATGTGTCGAGTACATATGACAAATTGTTCTTTTAACTTCCAGAGTTAGACTTGTTGTCAAATTCTTAGATGTTGCATGACTACTAACTCATGAATGATGCCCCTGCTCAGATAGGTTGAACATGGCCTTAGTTTAATCTCCAATTAATTTCATTTTCTGGCGAACAACTGAAATAGATTGAAATTAAATATTGGTCCTTCAAAGAGCAGTCTGTTAGGTGGCTTTCGTAAATGTCTTCCAAAAGAGCCCTTAGTAGATGCACCTAGGCATTTGGGGGAAACAATTGTATTAGTTCATCAAAAGGTTACAATGCATTTTTGTTTAAATGTTTTGCCTCTACGTTCTTACTTTAATCACTAATTGTTTTCAGATATGTTTATGAATGCCATTATCAACATCTTGGCACAAAATCAATTAACAGGTCCGAATTTCCTGGAATTGAAGCGTAACATGAGAAACACCAATATGTTCTTAGCACTCCATGTCCAACTATGACAAGTGGTTCAAGTCTAACAATGTAGTCAAGTGCTACATAATGACCACTATGTCTAAGCTGCTCTAACAAAAGTATGAACATCAATATGAACACTTTGACAAAGAATCCGAGATTAGGGATAGTCTCATAATAACATATAAGGAATCAGATAGAGCCGTCAAATTCAAACTCATGAGGGAAATTGTGAGTTGTAAAATCACCGACGGTAGCTCATTAAGGGAGAACGTAGTTTGAATGACTCATTTCATGGAAGAACTAACGTTGCATGGAGGAGGTATTGGTGTGGAAGCCCAGGTCGATATCATACTAAACTCACTTCCAAAGTGTTCTGAGAACTTCAGACTGAATGTTGTCGTGAGTGAAAAGGAGTACTCTCTTAATGAGTTACTTAGTGACCTAATGATAGCTGAGTCACTCATGCAACCTGAAAAGGCAGTCTAGGATTATTCTGGCAGTGACCTCGCTTCATAATAAGGTTTTGAGCCTAAAGAAATAACTTGAAACAAATCCAAGAATACAACCTCTAGGAGCAAGAGTTCTATTAAAAAGAAGAATGTGACATTGGGGAAGAAGTCCAAGTGTTTCCATGGGTAATGCTGCTCGTGTGTGTGCAACAACAATTGGAGTTGTTACACTATACTTTGAAAATTATGATTTTAAGAGATGTTTTATATGTGAGATTTTCGGCGCAACCTTCTTTTTTTTTTTCCTTTTTAATAAATGATAGATTTTAAGTTATTTTTTATAATCATGTTTCTATCAAAGGCAATAACGGTCTTATCTGTCGTGGGATACATAAAGACTCTCTTTATATCATTACTTTTTTGCACGAGTCTTTCGTGAATGCATTAATCAAAATAAGAAGAAGAAGTTTTAACATTTTCTTACATATCTATGGCATCTGAGACTAGGTCAAATCAATCTAAAGAGGATCAAGATACTCGTGGATGATGGTACTTTGGACTCAATCGAGGTAGTTCCACATCGAGTTTGTCAATCTTGTATAGTGGGAAAGATGACGATAAGACCTTTTAAGGCAGTGAGTCTTGAGCAAGTGATGTGTTGGGATTAGTCCACTCTAACTTATGTGGAGCGATGCCCTGCAAGCTCGTAGAGGATATAAGTATTTTGTCACCAATATTGACGATTACTCGAGATTCGGGTCTATTTACTTACTTCACCATAAGTCTGAATTCTTTGAGAAATTCAAGGAATTTAAGGTAGAAGCATAGAACAATTTAGACAAGACCATTAAGTCATTAAGATCGAATCATGGTGGCATTACGATCGGATTGTGGTGGCGAGTATCTGAGTGACGAGTTCTTGCAGTTTTTGTTTGACCATGGGAATACATCTCAATGGACCGCACCAGACACTCCTCAGCAGAATGGTGTGGTAGAAATAAGAAATAGAACTCTTCTTTAAATTATTTGGTCTATTATGAGTTATGCAAACTTCCCTGTAACGTTTTGGGCTGATACGTTGTTAACAACAATGTATCTGCTAAACTATACTATGGGCAAAAAGCCCAGTAAGTCAAATATTAGAGTGTGGGGTTGTCCTTGATAAGTTTTATCAAAGGAACATGATAAATTAGAGGGTATGTCAAACCTAATGTTATTCATGGGATACCCCAAACAAGTCAAATGTGGTTGCGTCTACTATCTCGAAGATCAAAAGGTCGCTATTGGCACCAACACCAGATTCTTAGACGATGAGTTTGTGAAAAAACACAAATCCTAAAGTGACATCATTCTCAAAGATGGGAGAAGATAATGTGTTTCCATTGGGAAAACCCCGTTGTAGATTAAGTGTTCCTGTGGAAGGTATGGAACCAACTGCACGATCATCAGTGCAAGGCTCGAGCCAGAATTGACTGCACCAACTACTGACGCAGTACCAGTGCTCTATCGTATAGGGAGGGTATCTCACCAACCTGAGCGATATTTATTCATGGGAGAGTCTTCGAACTTGATCCCACAAGAGGAAAAAGTTGATACCAATCCATGAATATGACAAAGTAATATATAACAAAGATGCGGAAAAATGGCAAAAGCCATGGATTCAGAAATTGAATCAATTACAACTATGGATGTATACCACAAATTTGTGCTTCTTGATGGCTCTCGGGATATTGGTTGCAAATGGGTATACAAAATGAGTGATAAAAACTTTTAATGCTCGTTTTGGTGGTGAAGGGTTATAGTAAAAAAAAGTGTATTGATTATGACGAGACCTTCTCATCGGTAGCCATGCTCAAATCCTTTGAAATCCTTCTATGTATTCAAATTCCTCTATCCATAACAACATATATGGACCTAGAGATCTTACAAATAGATGTTAAAATTGCATTTTGAAATGGATAGCTCAAGGAGAGTTGTGACATCTATATGTAGCAGCCAGAGGGTTATGTGAAGGATGGTGAAGAGCATTTTGTTTGGAAGCTAAAGAAGTCCTTTTTTGGACGTAAACAGGCTTCACGGTCATGGAACAGACATTTTAATGATGTGATTAAATCCTATAGTTTTTCACAGTGCAAAAGAGAAGGTTGTGCGTATCAATTATGCTCCAGTGAAAGCGTGGTATTCCTTGAGCTTTATGTAGATGGCATTCTCCTATTCGACAATGATGTGGAAGTGTAGACATAAAGAGATGGTTATCCAAATAGTTTCAAATGAAGGCCTAGGTGATGTTGTATAAATCATTCGGTTTAAAATCTTGCGTGATCGAACGAAAAACATGTTAAGCTTGTTTTAGTCCTCTTAAATTGATACTGTAATTGCTCATTTTAGCATGGAAAATGACACGACACTAGATTTGACCCCATTTGAGTATGTTTTTATGACTTTTCTTTTGTGATTTATTCTATTTCTAAAGTAGAGTTGGGGATGCTGTGCTAAACTGTTTCAGGATGGAGAAAGAGGAGGAATTGGCCATTTTAAAATGATTTGGTTGATACGATCCATGTGGATTGAATAAGAACTCCCTTAAAAACACTGAATTTGGTGAAGACGCCACAAACAAATGTGAAAGTCCGGTTGATAAGTTAATTTTGAATTCAAGGTAATCCACAAAAATTTCATGAGTTCTCAGTATTGGAGAAATAACTGATATGTGCGTAATTTGTACTGTTTTTGGAATATGAATTGAATGATTTGATGAGGATTAGGTGCACAAATCACACACATATCTATTCTTTTCATTAATTTTCCTTCACTTGGTCTTCTAGAGTTGTTATGAGTGTGCAGGACACGAAAAGTGTTAGAAACTCGAGATTTGGAGCTGAATTGAGGCCAAGGCGAAGTAAATCCCGTTCGGGACACACACATCCCATTCGGGACTAAAAAGGGGCAAAAAAGCGGAAATTCGAAGCCCATCCCATTCGGGACAGGCTGATCCCGCTCGGGACCCATGCTCGGGAGGCTCCAGTGCGTTCGGAACTCGGAAATTTGGCGTGAATGGAGGAGAATATATGGGAAGGCCGAAGCCCATCCCGTTCGGGACCCACTCATCCCGTTCGGGACCTGTCGGGATTCTTGGGCGAGAAGTTTATTCCATCCCGCTCGGGATGGAAATTTGCAAAGGAGGATCCCGTTCGGGATCGAACTACTGGGGCTGCGGATTTCTCAACTATAAAAGGCCAAGGGGTGTCACAAAGTAAGGGTTCGACTTTTGAAAACCCTAGAGAGAAAAAGGTACGAACAAGGAGCGAATTTCACGTCTCATGGGTGGGAATCGAAGGTGCCAGAAGTCTTGGAAGCTAGAATTGAAGACTCGTCTTAAAACACTAAGCTTTCTTGTTTTCTCTTCCTCTTCTATGATTCAAATTGGGATTTTGATGTTTTTCATTCTATTCATGAGTAGCTAAACTCATCGTTGAGGATTTGGATGTGATTGGGATTGATTGAATATTGTTTGGATTTGAGTAATTGATGTTTTCAAGGGTTTGATTATTATTGTGGATTTGAATTTGTATTCCTTTCATGATTGATCACCATGTGTTGGAAAGTATGCCTCTATGAACTAACTTGATAGGTTTGATAATTAGAGGGGATTGCAATAATAATTAGGTGTTGTTTCATTTAGAAGATAGGTGAATTGGCATCTAGGTTATTAAATTCTTGAGCTTTTGGGAGTTAATCGAGATTAACATACCTAGACTTAGGTTGAGATTGAGATTAATCTACGGTTGTTACACCGGTACTAAGGGTAATAACTAGAGTTATGTGAATTGACCCAAATCATCTTATTGAAATTGTTTCGTAAAGTTAGCAAATCCAAGCATATTCATAATCTACCCCAATCCATCCTATGTTCCTCAACTGTTCTCTCTCTGGTAATCTCAAGAAAGTGTTTGGTATTTCATTTAATTGTTACATTAATCTTTAGAATTTTAGGTAGTTTAAAATTGATCATTCCAAATCATTTTATCGCGTCTAGATATTAAGTTCCATAATCAATCCCTTTTACTTAAATAACGGGCGAATTGAGTCTTCGTGTTCGATAATTTTTACTTGATAAAAATACTGCATCAATAACTCACAAAATTATTGTTGAACTAAAAATTAAATTACAATGAAAATATGATGTCCTATTTATAGGGAAAAAATCAAATTAAATTCAAATCATTAATGGAAATCAAATATAATCCTAATCAAACTAGGAAATCAATTCACATCCTAAAAAATCTAGAATTCAAATCTTGCAAAAAATCAAATCTAATAAATATCCAAGATATATTAAGAGAAATCAAAACTTATCTTTTCTTCAATGATATAATGATACATATTTATCCTTATAAATCGCAACTTCAGTAATTTAATTAAGTCCAGATGACTTAATTAAATTCTTCAATTTCGAACCTTCCAATAATTTAATTAAGTCCCAATGGCTTAAACAAATTCTTTAATTTTGGACCACCTTGATTCTCAGCATTGGGACTGTTGAGGGGAATTTCCCAAGTGAGCTACTCTAACGACTGGAAGGAATCAGGCATATTCAGATCCAATGGAAAACACCTCCTCAAATTGGGTTATTCGGCATAAAGACTGGAAATGGAAAGTATTGTAGTTGCTTCAAGAATCAAGTTTTCAGAATCTGGAACACATTCTAAGGCTTAATCTTCGGGATTGAATTGGTCAAATAAAGAAAGTTTCTAAATATGGAAAGAGCGTATCAACTGAGATTTGGACATATTCCATGCAAGGAATTTGTAGTTTCATATATGGCAAATAAAGCTTAGTATAAAAGCCAAAAAAAAAAATTACTATTCATCTCATGTTTAAATCTCTTATCTTTTTGTGGGATCAATTACTTTATATTTACTTTTGTATTTCCATGGAATAACTGAATTATTATAATTACTTGAAGGTTCTTATTTCTTCCAGGATATTATGAAGTTTGGTAATTCTTCATTTTATTTTACTTTATGTCAAGTTAAATGCCCAGTTTGGAGTGAATGAATTAAAGTATTGAGAAGCTGAGACGTAGAGTTTGAAGTTTCGAGTTTTCAAACTTGGTCGAGACAAGTCTATCTATGTTCATCATCATTCCTTCATTTTTTATTCCTAGGTATTTCTAAGTCTCTAGCAAGCCAATCCATTTGAGTTATTTGGGATGGCTATCCGACTTGATCTAGGGGAATTGGGCAACCAAAGTGGGGTATAATTAATAGAGTGAACTCACGACTGGAGAAACTAATATGGTAAGGGGTTGGAAAGGTAATCCTATGTTCTTATAAGCTCTCCCATCGGGAAAAAGAAAAAAAAAAGAGCATAAAACGATTGAAAAAGAGTACTCAGGTTTGAATTGCAATATCAAAGGAGAAAGATGGATGAAAAAAAGATAGTGGGTAAAATTTTTTGAGGTGCGAAATTTAAATTATTTTAGTCATTTAACCATATTTCCCTACCATTCACAAAAAGCCCTATATTACAACAAAAAGTAAAGTCATTTATGATTCTAGGTCTTTTGTGCACATTGAAGTAGAGGAGAGAGTAGAATATCTGCAACCATAAGGAAGATGTAAATCATATATGATGGAGTGCATGCACATTAACACCAAACACGTGTGTGATTGAGCGAAACACTTTTCTTGTGAGGTTCTTCCCGAGTTTGCTAATTTTCGAACTTGATTTCAATTGCTTGTGTTTTTTGTATGTTTTTTACTTCGATAGTGATTAATCGTGTGAGGCATTGCACACTTTGACATGAGCATGCAATTTATTCTTTTATTTTGATTGAGGACAATCAAAATGAGTTCATGTTTTTACTCATTTTTGGTTTCATTATAAGATATTTTCATTATGTCTTAGTTATTACTTTGTTTTATTGCAGGAATCTATTTAGGGTGGTTTACACATTTGGTGCATTACCTTTGATGATTTTAGGCATATACAAGTGAATAAAACATTGAAAGTCCAAAAATCCCAAAGAGAAACACACTGTTTCGACCAACACAAGGAATTTCAAGCGACACTTGAGACAGAGCCAGGTCGATTGACGTGGGGTATGTCGGTCGACACAACCATGTCGACCGATGTGGCGGATTCCAGTCGACACGCGTGTTTTGCTAGCATTTCTGGTAGACTGTCATATGTTTTAATAGAAAGATACAAGATATACACTTAATTGAATACTTGACGACCCAAAGAAATAGAGTTTTGTTACATATATATTTCGGATTAACATATATACAATATCTAATCCTATTCCATGTATAATTCCACCATAGCTCAGCCCATACAAACCAGATAAATATCCCTCTAGTTTAGACCATTCATTATCCCTTCTTCTTCATAATTCCTGTACCAGTTATTAGAATTTATGATTTTCAGCATTTATTTCTTGCACTCTGGAAAATACTCAAGGATAGAATTGACTACTCCAGCTAAGTTTCTATTCCTCTTTATTTTTATTAATGCAATTTTCATTTAATTTAATTATGTTAATCTAAATTCTTAGCATATTCTTAGATGTATGTTTGGATTGATTTATTGTTGATGGTTCATGATTCATATTTCATTTACCAATTCTAAATTAATTGAAGAATCGAAAGGTGAATATTTACATTGGGATTAGGAATGCAAGTTATAATCAATACTTATTATTAGATTATTGGGATTTAGAGTTAATAATTAATTGTGATTGAATAAACGGAGTTCTTGAGATCGAAAGGTTATATTCACTAATTAATAATCTATATTATATTTTCCTTATCAAGGAATTTTAAAATATTTTCAAATATCTCATTTGTTGCATGAATTTGATTGATTAATTATTGCATGTTATTCATGATAGAAGTTCAACTCTAGGATCTCTGTTTTCCTTTATTTGAATAAAGTCTTATTTTATTTTATCTTCTTTACATTCAAAACTTAAAATCTATTTTAAAATTACTAAGATAATTTATCAGAGAGTTGCCTTTCAATACATAGAATTACTTCCTATATCATTCTCTATGGGTTCGACATACTAATCTTATTTCTCATTCTCCTATAATTAATAGGATCACTTTGAGATGTATATCAATATGTATTAATAGTATCACTTTGAAATGTGTTCTTCTTTCTAACATCAAAATAAACCAAGATATCGTAATTTGGTGGAATCGTAAGCCTAATGATTGTCTGGAGGTATATATAGATTGTATGTCACTTTGACTTGCTATAAACTATACAGTCTGGTTAAGTCATTTTATTGTAAAAGTCCACATGCGTGTCTTGTAGAAATACTTCATGGGCAATCAAAGGAAGAAATCATATTGGTTTATCATATGTATACAATACTTACTTGTTTCAATGTTCTTACTTTAATTGTCTCTGGTTTTTAGTTATGTATACGAATACTGACATTAAAATTTTGATGCAAAATCCTTAACTGGTCCAAATATTTAGGAATGGAAACGAAATCTAGTATATATCCTTATTGCGGGATATCATGTTTGTCCTTCAAGTGGTACATCCAGCTGCTCATGGTAATAAGTCAATTATAGAGGAGTGGAACTTTTATGAAAAGTTGCTCAAGTCTAATAATGTAACCAATTTTTTCATGATGACCACCATGAAGGAACACGCCGGTGAAAGCGGATCGTCCCCACGATCGATGTTGGTTACCAAATGTACACATACATGGTTTAATTAAATTAAATCAAGGAGATCAGTGATTACCTTACCCGATCTACAGATCTAGAGATTGATTCCACTAGAGATCTTCTAGCCTGTGTCCCACGAACCACGATCGGATACCGGGTGGACAGCAGTCCTCCGAATCGTAGATGCCAATCCAAAACTCTAGATCTACAATGTTTGAGAGAACTAAAACCCTAACCGTCGCTCAACACATGAGCTTATGAAAATGACAACTAGGGTTTTTCTCTCAACCATAAGATCCTATTTATATGCATCTTCTAGGGTTTCTTGTTGGGCTAGGCCAGGGATCTCTAAAAGGTATAGGATTGGGCCTCCCATAAGTCCAAACACATATATTCAGCCCAGAATATAAATTGAACTTGTAATATTAATTCATTCCACTAGAAAATTAATATTGCAACTGCCATCCTATCCCGATGTGAATCAGGGCTTCTATTTGACTTAATTAATTCCCCGTGTTTAAGATAACGCACATCCATTAATTAATTAAAAGCTCTGACAGCATTAATTAATTAATATCTTAATCCTTAAGTAGTACCCGCTCAACATTATTATCGTATCAGAATAAATTCCACCGCAGGGTTTAATATGATAAAACTTATGAACTCCTTAAGGGAATGTCAACAACCTGGAAGTCCAGGACACAGTGCCCCAATGTGACTATATAAACACATACAAATAATGTTGTTACCCAAGATACGGAGTATATTGAATCATCCTTTTGATTCTCACCCATGGTAAGTCAAAGTAACAAACATCCATTTGCATGTATCTAAATATCACATCTATGGTTAAGAATTTTCAAAGTCGTCGTGACCTTGGTTCATCATAGAGTCAGAACAGAAGAACACGTCTCATCGCGATCCATTCAATGCGACACCACACACTAGCATAAACTAATAGCCAAGACTAGTTATCTCAAGTTTATACTACAACCTAAAATGATAGTTTATACAGAACTATCTCAGTTGTGAATACGTTTTATATCTTATAAGAAACCCAACAATGCGATCTTTAGTTGGACGACGCACCCACCACATTGTCTACAATATAAGATAAGTTGATATACATTCAATCATAAGAAAGCAACAATGTGATAACATTTATTTCAGATTGATTTCAGTTTAATCAAAGAGATTGAATACATGACAAAGCTTACTTAAAAGTTTGCTTTACAGTATACACCAACAAACTCCCACTTATACTAAAGCTAAACTTTTAGTATACACACATGTCATTACAATTCTCCCACTTAGACTCAAAGTGTAGCTGCTACGTATCGTAAACCAAGACCCTCCATGTGTTTCTCAAAGATCTTAGTTGTCTAAGTCTTCGTGAAAGGATCAGCCAGGTTATTCAATGACGCAATCTTTTCCACAGCAACATCACCTCTCTTTACGATTTCTCGTATAATGTGGTACTTTCTTTCAATGTGTTTGCTTGCCTTGTGGGCTCTAGGTTCTTTTGAGTTTGCTACCGCACCAGCGTTGTCACAATAAATTGTGATACACTTCGGCACACTCGGAATCACCTCCAAGTCCAACAAGAAGCTCTTAAGCCAGACAGCTTCTTTCGCAGCCCCTGAGGCAGCCACATATTCAGCTTCCATGGTGGAGTCCGTGATGTATTTCTGCTTAACAATCCTCCATGATATGGCCCCGCCTCCCAAGGTAAACACATAACTCGAGGTAGACTTTCTCTTATCTCGGTCAGCTTGAAAATCTGAATCTGAATAACCCAAAGGGGTCAGACTATCTGATTGGTAAATCAACATATAATCACGAGTTCTTTTCAGATACTTGAGAATATGTTTTACTGCAGTCCAGTGCCCCTGACCAGGGTTAGATTGATATCTTGCCACCATGCCAACTGCATTGCAGATATCAGGTCTAGTACAGAGCATAGCATACATAAGGCTTCCTACAGCCGAAGCATAAGGAACCTTTGCCATCTCCTCTATCTTATCTGGCATTTTGGGACACATGTCCTTAGATAGAGGAACTCCATGTCGGAAAGGCAACAATCCTTTCTTGGAGTTTTGCATGCTAAACCTGGCAATAACAGTATCGATATAGGCAGCTTGGGACAGACACAAAATTCTTTTCTTTCGATCACGAATGACCTTAATACCAAGAATGTACGCAGCATCTCCCAAATCCATCATCTGAAACTGTTCCGACGGCCACATCTTTACGTCCGATAATACCTTCACATTGTTGCCAATAAGAAGAATATCATCTACGTACAATACTAAGAATACCACTACGTTTCCATTGCTCATTTTGTACACACAACTTTCATCTTGACACTGTTCAAATCCAAAGGACTTGATCACTTCGTCAAAACGAATGTTCCAAGATCTAGAAGCTTGCTTAAGTCCATAAAGAGACTTCTTTAGCTTCCATACAAGATGCTCTGGGCCTTTCTTTACATAACTTTCAGGTTGCCGCATATAAATATTTTCATCCAGATTTCCATTAAGGAAAGTTGTTTGACGTCCATTTGCTGAACCTCATAGTCCATGTAATTTGCTATGGATAAGAGTATACGGATCGACTTTAGCATAGCTACCGGTGAGAAGGTTTCATCGTAATTGATTCCCTCTCTTTGAGTGAATCCCTTCGCCACCAACCGTGCTTTAAAGGCAATGACTTTTCCGTCAGATCCTCTCTTACGCCTATAGACCCACTTACACCCAATGGCCCTTTTGCCTTCAGGAAGGTCTGTAAGGTCGTACACACCCATAGCATCTATAGATTCAATTTCAGAATCCATAGACTTATGCCAAGATGTTGCATCTATATCTTGGACTGCCTCTTTGTAAGTCCAGGGATCGTTTGCTTCATGTTCACCAATATGGACCAAGTCCGAAGACTCTCCCACACCCATGAAACGATCAGGCTGAAAAACAACCCTTCCACTGCGACGAGGCAGTACCTGTGTAGGTACATTAGACTCAACAAGTTGTGTAGCCTCTTGTGGTATATCACTTAGTACACTCGGTGTACCATTGTCTCCTCTCAGCTCATTGAGAATGATCTCACTCTTGGATTTATGCTCACTTATATAGTCTTCCTCCAAGAATCGGGCGTTGGTGCTCACCACTACCCTTTGATCCTTGAGACTATAAAAGCAACCGCCTCTCGTACCTTTAGGATATCCTATATCTGCTTCCTTATCCAGCACATGTGCTGGGCAACCCCAAACCCGAAAGTGGTTTAAACTTGGCTTTCGCCCGATCCACAATTCTATTGGAGTCTTTGGAACCGATTTAGAAGGTAAGAAGTTTAGAAGGTAAGCCGCTGTTTCCAAGGCATAACCCCAAAACGAAGTAGGAAAAGTAGCATAACTCATCATTGACCTCACCAAATCTAATAGAGTTTTGTTTCTTCTCTCTACTACCCCATTTTGTTGCAGAATACCGGGTGCAGACAATTGAGATGTAATCCCATTATCCAATAAGTATTGCTAAATTCAGCACTGAGGTATTCGCCACCCCGATCAGATCGTAGTGACTTGATACTTTTACCTTGCAGATTCTCCACTTCAGCCTTAAATTCTTTGAACTTGTCAAAGCATTCAGACTTGCGGCGCATCAAGTAAATGTACCCTAAACCCTAAACCCTAAAGTCACGAAATACTCAAAACCACCTCTTGCTTGAATGGACATAGGCCCACACAAATCAGAGTGAATCAACTCTAACACATCTTTGGCTCTATTTCCTTTAGCCTTAAAAGGCCTGGAAGTCATTTTTCCCTCCAAACAGGATTCGCAGACTGAGAATGGTTCAACTTGGAGAGACTCCAATGATCCACTACTTACCAGTCTTTGGATCCTCCTTAGATTAATATGACCCAATCTTAAATGCCAAAGATATGTTTGATTCAACAGAGAAGAAGCTTTTCTTTTAGATGATGAAGATGCATGAGTTTCAGTTACAGTATGATATGCACAAGTATTAGTATACAAAGAGTTTTCCAACATGCCAGAATAAATAAAAGAGTTATTTTTCATAATAACAACATTGATATTAAAAATAACAGAATATCCATTCGAAAACAGTTTCGAAACTGAAATTAAATTCTTTCGAAAACTAGGCACATATAAAAAGTCTTTTAAAACTAAAACATAATCAGAAAAAGATAAGTGCACATCTCCCACTACAACAGCCGCCACTTTTGCAGCATTCCCCAAGCGTACGGTAATCTCGCCTTCATTTAGTTGCCTTGTCTGCATAAAACCATGCAGAGAAAAATAAACATGATCAGTGGAACCAGTATCTACTATCCAAGAGATAGCAGAACAAGCCGCAAGACATGTTTCAACAACTAAAGCAGAAGACATACCCGAGTTACCCTTTTTCAAGAGGGGACAATTAGATCTGTAATGCCCAGACCGGTTGCATTTTTAGCACTTTCCCTTTAGTTTTTTGACACCACCAGAAGGTGCTACTCGTTTGCTCCCACTGCTCCCACTGCCCTTTTTCTTATTGTTAGGCTTTTTCTTCTTACCGCCGTGAGGCAAAGAAGAGGATGCCTTAAAAGAAACTAGAGCATGTGACCCCTTACCCATGAGACCTTCTGCTGCAACCAATTCTGTAAGGAATTCAGACAAAGTGTACTCCTTACCCAAGATCACGTTCAAACGGAAGTTCTCAAAGGATTTAGGAAGTGAGTGTAGAACCAATCGATTTTTGAATCATTATCGATATTTCCACCTAGAAGATCAATCTCATGAAGATATTCCATCATCTGAACATGATCTCTATCAGACACTCCCTTAGGCATAGAGGTAGACATAATCTTCCTCATTGCCTCAAACTGAGCAGACCTATCCTTCTCACCGAAGAGTTCCTGGAGGTTCAACATAATATCAGAAGCATTAGGCATATTCTGATGCTGTTGCTGCAACACATTTGACATAGATGCCAAAATGTAACAACGAGCCATCTCATTAGCCTTATTCCACTTCTTGTCAGCCTCCCTTTGCTCTTCAGTAGAAGTAGGAGTCAGAGGTCCTGGAGCAGGTGTGTTGAGTACAAATTTGTACTCATCAGCAACCAGTACAATATCCAGATTTCTTTTCAATCCAAATAGTTTGGACCAGTAAGCTTGTTTTGATTGAGAATAGTCATAAGCGGATTAAACGACATGATGATCACTGAAATAAATTAAATGCAAACACGTAAGCATTTAAATCACATTAATTGAAGCATGAAACATGGAAACCTTCAAAACCAATGTTTAATGCAACCTCCAACAGCCCAACAAATATATATGCAAGCCATGGTGGGTGGACGTTTACACACATATCCATTGACCAGACAAACTATCTTTAATTCCAATATCACGTCAACCTCTACTTTATGACGAATGGAATTAATAGTCGGACCATTTAACAGGCCATGTGAATTAAAATAGGGACTTCGGTGGGGAGTTGTATAAAAATTCACATCTAAGTGATGACCACAATTTAACCAAAAAAGAAAATCATTTTACAATTGATGACCTTACCGTTAGGACTTTACATCACTTGCAAATAATTTCTTAAAAGTTATCTTGAATTAAATCTTTACCAATGAACTGTGAATGACACATCCGTTAGGGGGTGATGCCCAGGGTCACGCGAGTGACACACACTTCATTTAAAGATAAAATTCATTTTTATTAGAAGTCTTATCCAGTGAACCAGTGAATGTTGTATCCGTTGGGGGGTGACGCCCAGGGTCACGCGAACAACACACACAATCACTTATAAGACCAATTGTGGAGGCCTAAATAAATTAATTAAAATTTATTTTAACTCACTTAGTCATTTTAAGTTGAAGGTTTTTAACAGCATGAAATAAAGAATTAAATAAATCCTAGCATGCTCCTAACATGTAAAACATACGACATGCTTAGAAAATAAAATACACATCATACAAGAACAAATAAAATGTCCTCGTGGCCCCAAGATGTGTACCTGCATATCTACCTATTCTATTACATGAATATTGAATATACAACTCTTCAAATGGGTCTTCGAAACGGATCCGGGCCTCGAACAATTCAAATTTGGGCTTTTGAATTTACTACAAATGGCCTTTTTCAAGCCACCGTTGCTACCAAAAGACGCACAGGAAACGGCCGAAACTTAATGGGCTTTGAAGACCAAAGTTTGGATTTCCATCTCCAACAAACGGCACCAGAGATTCACGCTAGAATCGCCGCCAATTGACCGAAGAAAATGGCTAGTTGAGCAGCCTAGGCGAAAAAACAGTGCACTGGGCACTTTTCTAGCCTCCGTTCCCATTGATTCCAACCACAATCATGCCGGTAACCTACTGGGCCTTAAAGCCCTAGGTTTGGACTACAATTCCATGTCATTGGTACTGGAAATCTATAAATGGAAAGCCTCCAAATGACCACGAAAAAACGTCCACCTACATGCTGTCAACCCAGAAAATTAGGGTTTTATGGCGATTGGGCCGACTTTGTTGGCCCATTGCACCGTCATAATCGATCATCAACCTCCCAAACCTACTGGGCATTGAAGCCCTAAGTATGGAAAGTAAGATCAAATTGTTTGAATTGCATATACAACCCGAAATAGTCTCCAATCAACGCGCGAAATCAGCTCACACGCAGACAGAATCGCGAGATTCTTGCGTGCAGCTGTTTTCACACGGTGATTGCCGCTAATTCCGCCGCCATCAACGCCAATAAACCATTGCGCATTGAAGTCCGAAGCAAGGTCTACCATTTCCAGCCGCTGGCACCGGCGATCCACGCCGGGATCGCCGCCGATCGAGCAAAGAAAACGGTCCCACGCAACTGTCGCGCGAAAATTTTGGAAATTCCCAGAATTGTCGCGCGACCAGCAGACTTCACGCCCTCGCCGCCGTCGACTCTGCCGCCGTTCTAGCCTACCCCCGACGTCATCTTGATCGCCTTTTACCAGGCTTCAAGATCCAACTGTCACCGATCCCTCACGCGGGCCCCGATGTTGTCGAGAATGCCGTGAAGAGGGGCTGCAGACCAGCCGGAAATCACGCACAGGTGAGTGCGTGATTTGCAGCCGGTGCTGCACCGCCACCCTTCGCCGTTCTTGATGACCGCCGGCGCTACCACGATGCTGGCCATCCCAGCTACGACCCCCAACAGCCGGTCACCACCACCGACGCGCTGGTGAGCCGCGGCTGAGCCGCAAACAGGGCCTGCGCGACCGGTTTTGACAGTTTTCCGTTGATGCCGGATGGACAGCAATTCTCCGAATCGTAGATGCCAATCCAAAACTCTAGATCTACAATGTTTGAGAGAACTAAAACCCTAACTGTCGCTCAACACACGAGCTTATGAAAATGACAACTAGGGTTTTTCTCTCAACCATAAGATCCTATTTATAGACATCTTCTAGGGTTTCTTGCTGGGCCAGGCCAGAGATCTCTAGAAGGTATAGGATTGGGCCTCCCATAAGTCCAAACACATATATTCAACCCAGGATATAAATTGAATTTATAATATTAATTCATTCCACTAGAGAATTAATATTGCAACAGCCATCCTATCCCGATGTGAATCAGGGCTTCTATTTGACTTAATTAATTCCCCGTGTTTAAGATAACGCACATCCATTAATTAATTAAAAGCTCTGACAACATTAATTAATTAATATATTAATCCTTAAGTAGTACCCGCTCAACATTATTATCGTATCGGAATAAATTCCACCTGCAGGGTTTAATACGATAAAACTTATGAACTCTTTAAGGGAATGTCATCAACCTGGAAGTCCAGGACATAGTGCCCTAATGTGACTATATAAACACATACAAATAATGTTGTTACCCGAGAGATACGGAGTATATTGAATCATCCTTTTGATTCTCACCCATGGTAAGTCAAAGTAACAAACATTGATTTGCGTGTATCTAAATATCACATCTCGGGTTAAGAATTATCAAAGTTGCCGAGACCTTGCTTCTTCACAGAGTCAGAACAGAAGAACACGTCTCATCGCGATCCATTCAATGCGACACCACGCACTAGCATAAACTAATAACCAAGACTAGTTATCTCAAGTTTATACTACAACCTAAAACGATAGTTTATACAGAACTATCTCAGTTGTGAATACGTTTTATATCTTATAAGAAACCCAACAATGCGATCTTTAGTGGGACGATGCACCCACCACATTGTCTACAATATAAGATAAGTGGATATACATTCAATTATAAGAAAGCAACAATGTGATAACATTTATTTCAGATTGATTTCAGTTTAATCAAAGAGATTGAATACATGACAAAGCTCACTTAAAAGTTTGCTTTACAGTATACAC
Source organism: Plectranthus barbatus (assembly GCA_026898455.1). NCBI lineage: Eukaryota > Viridiplantae > Streptophyta > Magnoliopsida > Lamiales > Lamiaceae > Plectranthus > Plectranthus barbatus. The sequence continues at coordinate 938,222 of JAPKLW010000023.1, read as the reverse complement.
CAACACACCATGCCAGTAGTGCTCCAACAACAACATCCCCATTATGAAAATGACGTTGTGATTATGGAAAATCTCAGTGCGACTTATGGAGAAACAAACAAAGTTGTCATATTTAATTTCTGTTAGAAAGAATATTATTTTGATAACACCTATCGTGGATGAACTCACATTGCATGGTGGGGGTATCGATGGGGAAGCCCAGGTTGGTATCATACAGAATGTTACCATAAACAAGAAAGAGTATACTCTAATTGAATTAGTCATTGACTTGATGGCAATGAAATCCATTATGCTCTTAGAGAAGACTACTTTGACTAATTCTTGTAGTCACAAATGTATATCGAAAAGTGTGACTAGAAGGAAAGCTTAGAAAGTAGTAGTTGGAAGCATGATAACTTAAAGGAAAGTTGGTGAGTAATAAAAAAGGATAAATGTTTCTGATGTGGCACGTGATCACTAAAAAATTAGCAACTTAGCAAGAACTAATAATATTGTGTTAAATATAAAGTTGCATTGATCCCTTGAGGAATGATGTATGATAAGATCTTATTTACACTCACTTATCCATGTTTTTCTCCTTTGTTTAAGTGCATTTATGTTTAGTATTTAGTTATTTTCGTGCACGAATGAATTATAGAGAATGTTATGCTTGCAATTGTGAGATTTTGAAGGTTTTGAGGCGAAAAAGTGGTCAAATGATGAAAGAGCCGAGATGACAAAATTGTGTTAATCCCGAGATCAGAGTCGTCGTGGTGAATACATGAAATGCAGCGGAATAAACGTTCTCTAGCACTTAAGTTTCTCTTAAACAAAGTAGTCTTAGCTCAAGGTAGAATTAGGGTTTCTTACAGTTATACACTAGCAACATGGTTGCTAGGTTTCAAATCAAACATAAAAAGCAGTAAACAATAAAACAGTAAACAGACACAATATTTATAGTGGTTCAATCAAATCGATCTAAGTCCACTCCTTAGCCGAAATGCTAAGAATTTCACTAGAAAGATATACGAAATACAAGGATTCGCCGAACACTTGCTGTAGGCGGTGAGCTTTCGAGCCAGCCACAACAAAGCTATCCTCCGTTACTTCGTTCTTCTCAGTCCACAACTACGGCCAAGTCAAGGGCAGCATCTTTGTAAAACTTGTCCTTCGCTGCTAGGGGGAGCTTTTAAAGTTCTCTCCTGAACTTTTCTGGTTTTGGCAATATGCCCGTCGGAGTCAATCTCTTTTACAGAGATGTGACTGCTGGATGCTTTGTACTAGGATGGAAGGTGTCCCAATGATTGAAGATTCTTGAGCAATGTCAAGGAATCTCTTAAAGGCAATGTCAGATATCCAATGGAAGACACTCCTGGTTGTTGAGAGCTTTGAATACACTTTTATCTCGTGCTCTCAACTGACTATTTTCTCACTTTTTTTGTCAATGGAATCTCGCTGTTAATTCTTTTTCAGATATGGTTGAGTTTCCTTAGCTCGTGAGAAATGGAAGCAGTAGTCGTTTCTCACTTCTGGACTTGTCTTTTATACCTGGAGATTCAAACTTTTAAATCTTCATACCCGTTAGACACAACAGCTCCTTCGTCCAAGACTAGTTCGACTTTATCCGTCCTTTCCGACGCCGTACAATACTTTCTGACCTACTTTGGGAAAATTTTGTCCTTTGTGTGTACGTCTGTCAGAACGGTAGTGTAGCAATCATTGTTTGCTATCTCGCCTTGTTAAGCCTTCTCGGAACGATCTGCTAAGCATTCCTAGCAATCGGCAACACAAGTATCAGACTGCTGACTGCTCAGCGGTTGCTTATTGTTTAGCACATGATTCCTTTGACTCTGGAATGCTATTGCCTTTAGGAATCTGCTACATGCTAGCAAATGCTGACTCCTTCATCATTTCGCTATACCTTGCTCTTAGCACATGCTAATCTCCTTCTAGCATTTTGCTACTTGCTCTTCCGACTGCTAAGCACTTGATTCTAGCAGTCACTTCAGCAATCCCTCCTTAGTACTTGACGGCTATTATCTCTAGCAGTCTTCTTTGTCTGCTAATATCTCTAGCAGCCACAACCTGCTAGGAGTGATTCTAGCAGTCTAATATGTTACAACTCGATACTTTAGCCTATACAAGACATTACAAGAGTTGCTAGACCATACTAGAATACAACAATTGATCGACCAATTCTACTAAGGTTTGATCCAACAAAACCTTTTACAATACGATCCTAAGGGATATTTAGGAATAATTTCCCAACAATTTCCCCCTTTCTGGTGCGATCAAAGCTTACTATCACTTGCTGAATCAAGAGGGAAAAAAAATCTGAGCTTAACAAAAATTTCTAAGTATTAGAGCTATGCTATCCTAGCAATCTAACTCAGAATTAATCAATCTTAATTGTAGCAGGTATTGGTTTTAAATAATTCCCCCTCAATATGTGCTGGGAAAATTTCTCGATTAGACATATACGTAAATGTTGCAAGGAGTCTGCTAGAAATTCTAGCACCCAAATAAATTAGCAGGCATTCACAACCAATCCGAAAGTAAACTTAAGAAAATTCGTTGAATACACTAAAGTGTATATCAACTTTAATACGCAATAAAAATTTAGAAATCGACAATAAGGAATTGTCTAAGTTTGATTCCATTTTCATTCATTTGATATGAGCAATACAATTACAAATGAAAAAGGAATCTAAAAAAATAATGGAAATCCTAGGAAAGGATGCTAAGAGTGTAAGATCAAGAGTCGGGAGCAGGCTTCTTCTTTCCAAGCTCATCAAACTTTCCAAGTGCCAGATGCAAAAACATCTCAAGATACGCCTTGCTAGCCTCCCTCTCAGCAGCTTCTAACTCCAGCTTCTTAGCAAGCCTTTAATTATCTACCTCTAGCCTCTGGAATTTCAGCTCCTCATCTTTCCTTCTCAACTCTTCAACTGCTAGCCTGCGCTGCTTTTCCTTAGCAGCCAGTGCTTCTTCCTCATTCTTCCTCTGGGCAGCTTCAGCAAGTCTCCTCTCTTCCCCCTTTTTGATCGCAACATAAAAGGTGGAAGAGAAGGATTGGAAATCAGATTGACATTGCTGCTTAGCTTCAGATACTTCGGCCCTTGTGACCTCCACATCCTGTTTCACAAACGAAAAATCTATCCTCACCTCAGCAACCTCTGTGCGGACATTTGACACTTCGGTCCGAACCTCATCAACCTCCTTCCTCATCTCAGCCTTCTCCATCTCAACTCGCTCATTCAAAGAAGATAAAGAACTTTGCATCGCTTTCTGAACGGCTGAATCCACATAGGATTGGAAGTCATAGGAACTTACAGGTGTAGCTTCAAATGCAGAGGATGTAGTTTCTAAATCCATGTCCATACCTTCAGCAGTGGTAGGCTCTTCCTAGCTCGGCTGTGCTAACTCTAGGGCTTCACAATTGGCTTGTTGAGCAGCAGAGTAGCGAGACTCTTCATCCATCAACAACTTAGCACCCTCCATTATCTGAGCAACTTCAGCATCATGAGCAATCTGAGCCTGAGCAGCCACATATCGTTCTTCCTCATTCAGCATCCTCTGTGTAGCATCCAGGATTTGAGCAGTCTCAGCTTCATGGGCTTCCTCCGCTTGAGCAACTCTTAGAACGCTAAGAATATCCAGGTCCATAAACAAGACAATGATTCTGTCTTTTTCAGTGAGCTCAGCAGCCTCTCACTCAGCAATCATCTTTGCCTTCCTGGCTTCCATCCTTGCTTTATTATGGGCCTCATACTCTGTTTGACGGCGATGGTACTCAGCAGCCGCCCTAGCTTGGCATTTAGATAGTTCGATCCTGGCGTCTGAGTAACCGTCTGGGGCAAAGGAAGATGGCGACAATGATTTGGAGTTGGAGAACAGTCGGTGAGCATGGAACGCCTGCAGCCTAGCAATAACTTGCTTGTCTGAGTACTGCTTAGATCCGGCTACTTGATCAACCCAGTCATTCGCCCATGCCTCTCCCCTCCTCCAGAAACTCAAGCCCCGAGCAGTTGTGACTAGCATCATTTCCAAAAAGGCATAGTTGATGCGTCACATAGTCAATAAACTTCCATCTCCGCAGCTTCTCGGCTAGAATTTTCCCTTGCTCAGTCATTTCATCTATCTCTCTATAGAAAACATAGGTTAAGTCTCTTTTAACTTCTACCGATATGAATTCTTCGATCTTCGACAGCATCTGAAGTACGTCTCCGCTCGCCTCCTCCTGAATGTGAACAGGGGCACACCATTGAGCAATCCTTCTCTGCTTGAATCGGGGCCCTGGAAGACCATCGAAGGGTACTCGTAGGTGGCTGTCTGCTCCTCTGTTGATCTTCCTTAGGAAGCTTGCATCATAGACGTCCTCAGATTCACCATTGGAATCTGATTCAGCGTAAGCATCGTCGTATCCTGCTGGAGTCTCCCTGCTGACCAGCTCCTCTGCTTGTGTGCTTTCAATCCTTTCAGGTATGCTAGCAACTGCTCAGCTCCCTGGCCTCCAGCAACGTTAGCAGTCTGCTCAACGTGCGACTCTTCAGCACTCTCAGCTTCTTCATCGGCCTGATGTCCTGCTCCAGAAGGACCATGGGTGGCATTCCATCAGCTGAACTACTGCTGCTGCTGCTGGGCTGTTTATTTGGTGCTCGGATTTGAACACCCATTACTTTTGTTTGCTCCGGTGCATTGAATGCTTCGGCATGCAGCATTTGATCAAATGCCTTATTACACAATGCTTCTTCCTCCTTGCTGACTTTCTGACATTCGTGCTTGGGATAATCTGGCGAATCACACTCAAAGCATGTCCTAGGCTTTCGCTCTGCTGAGCGGGTGGATGATGAAGAAAGCTTAGCTTCATTGGCTTCTTTCTTGGCATTAGTTTCGAGCATCAACTTCTGAAACTTTCTCATCTGCTCTTCCAGCTCGCTGATCTTTACATCAACAGGTTGAGAACCTGAGGTTGAGATAACCTCCTTTACTGGCGACGCTGGAGCAGATCTCTCACCACAGAAAGACTTCTTGAGCTTCCATTTGTTGGGATCTCACTTAGCGAAGAATGCTAAGTCTTCAGAGTTAGCAGCTGGTGTCGATTGAGCTTGTGCTATGACTACTTCATTCTTCTTTGACTGTTGGATCATAAACTCGTGAGTTTTAAGTTGAGCTAATACCTCGGATGTGGACATGTTGCTGAGGTCCTTCTCGCTCAAACTTGTTATCTTTACAAACCAGTCTTCTCTTAGGAAGAGTTTAGAAATAATCTTATTGTTCATCTCCCCATTGTCAAATGTCTTTCCCAGGTTGCGAAGCTCTCAAACGATAGTATTGAACCTTTCCTCCATAGCTTGAATAGATTCTCCTACATGCATAGAGAATGATTCATATTTGTCAACATCTACCTGGAGCTTGGTGCGCTTCATTTGATCGGTATCCTGGGAGGATTCACAAACATAATCCCACATTTGCTTGGCTGTATTAACGTCCAAGGCTTTATCTGCCATGAACGGAGGCAAAGAATCAAGGATAAGCTTCTTTGCTAGATGCTCCAGCTGAGATCACTTCTTATCCTCTATTGTATACTCCTGGAATGGCTTTGGGATCATTTGAGGTGGTGGTGGTTGTCCTTCAGCAACCTGTCCTATAAAAGCGTTAGCTTTCATAATTTTAATTGGACCTTTCTCAAGAACATCCGCCATCTCCGGATGAATGCATTGAAGTTGTATGATGGCCATCTTCTGCCATGATTTGAACTTCACCTTTGTATACTTGGGCAAGGTATGGTTCATCTTGACAAACTTTAAACCTGAGCTAGACAAACAAAAGAAACAAAATACCAGCGCAAGGAAGAACTAGATCTGGTCTTAAAGCGACTCAGAAGCAGTCAGTCTTTCAACCTCCTGCTCTGATACCACTTGTTGGTCCCGAGATTAGAGTCCTTGTGGTGAATACACGAAATGCAGTGGAATAAACGTTCACTTGCACTTAAGTTTCTCTTAAACAAAGTAGTCTTAGCTCAAGGTAGAATTAGGGTGTCTTACAGTTATACACTAGAAACTTGATTGCTAGGTTTCAAATAAAACATAAGAAACAGTAAACAATAAAACCATAAACAGACACAATATTTATAGTGGTTCGATCAAATCGATCTACGTCCTCTCCTTAGGCGAAACTCTAAGAATTTCACTAAAAAGATATACAAAATACAAGGATTCGCCGAACACTTGCTGTAGGTGGTGAGCTTTCGAGCCAACCACAACAAAGCAATCTTCCATTACTTCATTCAAATCAGTCCACAGCTACGGCCAAGTCAAGGGCGGCACCTTCGTAAAACTTGTCCTTCGCTGCTAGGGGGAGCTTTTAAAGTTCTCTCCTGAACTTTTCTGGTTTTGGCAATATGCCCGTCGGAGTCAATCTCTTTTCAGAGATGTGAATGTTGTATGCTTTTTACTAGGATGGAAGGTATCCCAATGATTGAAGATTCTTGAGCAATGTCAAGGAATCTCTTAAAGGCAGTGTCAGATATCCAATGGAAGACACTCCTGGTTGTTGAGAGCTTTGAATACACTTTTATATCGTGCTCTAAACTGACTACTTTCTCACTCTTTGGTTTGTCAAAGGAATCTCGCTGTTAATGCTTTTTCAGATACGGTTGAGGTTCCTTAGCTCGTGAGTAATGGAAGCAGTAGTCGTCTCTCACTTTTGGACTTATGTTTTATACCTGGAGATTCAAACTTTGAATCTTCATACCTGTTAGACACAACGGCTCTTTCGTCCAAGACTAGTTCGACTGTATTCGTCCTTTTCGACGTTGAACAGTACTTTCTGACCTACTTTGGGAAAGTTTTGTCCTTTGTGTTACGTCTGTCAGAACGGTAGTGTAGCAATCGTTGTTTGCTATCTGGCCTTGCTAAGCCTTCTCGGAACGATCTGCTAAGCCTTCCTAGCAATCTGCTAGACAAGTATCAGACTGCTGACTTCTCAGTAGTTGCTTATTGTTTAGCCTTTGATTCCTTTGACTCTGGATTGCTATTGCCTTTAGGAATCTACTACATGCTAGTGAATGCTGACTCCTTCATAATTCCGCTATACCTTCCTCTTAGCACAAGCTAATCTCCTTCTAGCATTTTGCTACTTGCTCATCCAACTGCTAAGCACTTCATTCCAGCAGTCACTTCAGCAATCCCTCCTTAGTACTTGACGACTATTATTTCTAGCAGTCTTCTTCTTCTGCTAATATCTCTAGCAGCCACAACCTGCAAGGAGTGATTCTAGCAGTCTAATCTATTACAACTCGATACTTTAGCCTATACAGGACATTACAAGAGTTGCAGGATTGTACTAGAATTCAATACTTTATCGACCAATTGTACTAAGGTTTGATCCAACTAAACCTTTTACAATACGATCCTAAGGGATATTTAGGAAACAATTTCCCAACAAATTGTTGCTTTGATTAACACAAAAGAAGTCGATGGATGTGGAAGACAAGCACAAAACCAGAAGCATGACCTCTGTGTCGACCGATGGGGAGTATGTCCATTGACACAAAGATTGGATGTAAATCTGAAATAGCTGCAGAAGAGAAGCTCGATATTGGTTGTCAATGTCGATCGACACTCAGTGTGTCGATTGACACGAAGATTGAACAAGATCGATCGAGAAGGAAGCTTGAGGGAGATCGACACATTGCACTCGTGTTGATTGATAGGCTCCCTGTCGATCAACACAGAGGCTGGAAAAGAGGAATTTTTCCCCGTTTGGTTATTTTCAGTATTTTAATCCAATACCTTGTTTAGATGTTTTCACTCCTCTATAAATAATACTTCATTAAGGCTCGAAAATTATAACTTTTACCACTTAGAATTTCTCTAGAATTAGAGTTTTTAAAGACTTTTAAGGTTCCTATTTTCCTTGTAAGGTATTTTTTGAATTCTAATAATAGTTTTCTTTATTTCTAGTCATGTTTAGTGGCTAGAAACCCTAACAGGTTCTAGGGTTTTGATAATCTTTTCTGATGCATGTTTAATTGATTTAACTCGTAAAGCATGGTTCAATTCTTGGTTTTCACTTAATCAAATCTAGAATTAATGAATGATTGATAGATGAAATTAATCTAGATTTGAAGTTATTATTTGAAGGACCGAGAGGTGAAAATTAGTAATAGGAAGAGATAATTCAATGCAATTATTTTCTGTCTCACAAGGAAGATTCAATTTGTTGGACTATATTAGACAATTATCGAGATTGATTAATTTCGTGTTCTTGAGACCGAGTGGAGATAGTCACACATTAGTAATCTAGTTTTAAATTGCCAAACACATTAGTTTAAGAATTCCTTTCTATTAAGGATTTTGTTGGCAATTGAAGGTATGTCTAGCTAAATACTTTGAGAGATTTGAGTGACTTTGAGTGCTTTCAATGCTTTTGGGATGATGTATTATTTTAATTTACGTGCATTCTATGACAATTTCATTAATCAAGTGCTGAATGATAATTGAGTAAAAGTTTGATCTCCATGTGTTCGATTAAATGCCAATTAGGTAGTAGTCTTGAAGTATAACTAATTATCGTGAATTTTATGCATTTAAGATAGATTCTGATCTAGTCTGATAAATTAACATATAGAATGAGGATCATAGCTCTATTTAGAGTTACCTTGTGTTTATGTTGGTCCTTAAATATCAGAGTCGTCGTGCTTAAACAAGAACACGAAATGCAGCGGAATGATTAATCGTCACTTACACTTATGTTTTCCTTTGAAGATTATTTAAACTCAGGTATAGATTAAGGTTTCTTCACAGTTATACACTAGCAATATGATTGCTAGGTTTAAAGTCTCGTGCGTAATAAAACAGTAAATGAACACAATGTTTATAGTGGTTCGATCCAAATAGATCTACGTCCACTCCTGAGCCGAAACGCTAAGAATTCACAAAGTAAGTATACAAAGTACAAGGATTCGCCTTGGACGTTAAGTAGGCAGTGAACTTTCGGCCTGGCTACTTGACAACTATCCTCCGATATTCTGGTCTTCTCAGGTGTAGGTCTGGCAGAGTCAAGGGCACATCTTCGTAAAACTTGCCTTTCCTACTTTGGAAGTTTTATAGTTACTTCCTAACTTTTCTTCAGATGCGGCTAAATGTCCGTCTTAGTCTAGACCTTTTCAGGTGTTCGACTGTTGGATTCTTCCAGTAAAGGAAGGTATCCCAATGATTGAAGAATCTTGAATGCAATCAAGAATCTCTTCAATGGAGTGTCAGGGATTCAATGAGAACACTCTGGTAGTTGAAAGGCTTTGAATATGTTTCGAATATTTGCGTTTCAACTGACTGCTCTTGTGCTTTTCACTTTTGTCTTAGGAATCTCTCGAAAGTGAGTTAGAGTATTGAATGAGCAGTGCCTTCTCATTCTTCTGGACTTGTCTTTATATACTCGAAGATTCAAACTTTGAATCTTTGTATTCGTTAGACACAACGGTCTCTTTGTCCGAGAGTGGTTCGTTTATCAACTTGCTTTCTGGCTTCGTACAGTACTTTTTGACCTGCTTCTGAAAAGTCCTTTCCTTGCGTGTACGGTTGTCAGAACGTTGGTATAGCGATCATTGTTAGCTATCTTTCTTTGCTAAGCTCCTTTGGAACGATCTGCTAGGCTTTCATTTGCAATCTGCTAGATAGATATCTGATCACTATAATTATTTAACAGTGACTTAGCAAAGCTAATAATATAGCGGCAAATGAAATTATCGATCCCTCAGGGAAAGAAATAACGAAAAACCTTAAATACTAAATCAGACGTTCTTAAAATACTGGTTAGGAAAAGCAATTAAAAGGTTTTGGTTGTTTTGAAAATTGTAATACTTGCTAATGAAAATTAAACAGGAAATTAAAAATCTTTTAGATTCAAATAAGAGAAGCACAGATTCCAGGGATATCTACCTATCAAGTATAACATGTATGAATGAATCGAACTTCTTTGTTGGACAATTCGTAAAGTAGATTAATTAATTACCTATCTCCGCTCGGTCTCAAGATAAATTAACTAACTCCAAAGATCTACAGATTTATTCCTACAATCAATCTCCTTCAGTTACGACAAGAAATCAGATTATATTGTGAAAATCTCTTTCCATTGAAAACTATCACAATTACGTCTCAAGTAATCAACTAGATAATCCTAAGATGTGATCAGCAAATCAAGATTATGAATAAGCACAGATTTCACAAACTACGAAGGGAAAGGGAAAATAATTCAATTAATCAAACATGTATACATTGATAGTTTGAAACCCTAGAATCTGAGGAAGAGATTTAGTTACACATATTCAAGGTAATATTCATCATAGAAAGATAAAACCTGAATTGCATAAAAACTTGGGTCTGAATGTCTTCCCACAAACTTCTGTCTTCAAACATAAACTCTAAAATTCTTGGAAATCTCTCTAAAAACTGAAATCTGGAATGAAGTATGATAAAAAGGTCAAAAGGTACTCTCAAAATCGACATTATTAGGATATTTATAAAGGTGGGGGTGTATCCTATCAATTCTAGGGCTAAAGATATGAATAAATCCAATTTTTATTAGATTTCCGCTCTAGAAGAGAGGCTCGCGTCGATCGTGGCTGATTCACGTCGATCGATGTTGATTGGCGTCTGTCGACGCGGCTTCTCGTCCCTTCTGCGCGGTCTCACGGTTTTGGCCATAACCTCCTCCTCCGAACTCCGATTGACCCGATTCCAGTTGCGTTGGAGAGCTAACTCAAAGCATCATCCATTTCCATGCGCCAATAGCCCGAATTCCTCTTGTGGAAAAACTCTTCACTGCTACTCTTACACATCACTGCTTCCGGAACGGTTTTCTCGTGAGTTTAGGCCTAAAAACCTGCATAAACATCAAAACACACCTAAAACCACCTAATATTGACATCATGCATAAAATATATATATAAACTCAATAAAACTACATAAAATAATATAAAAATAATATAGATAAGTGAGTGAAATAATGAACTTATCAATATCGGACTGCTGAGTTCTCAGTAGTTGCTCTTTTTATTCCTGATTCCTTCGACTCCCGATTGTTAATCCTTTAGCAATCTGCTATTTGCTAGCGAATGCTGACTCCTCAGCATTCTGCTATCTCTTTTTCTTCTAGCAAGTGTTAGTCTTCTCTAGCAATCTGCTAGAGATACTTCGGTGTCAGCAGGGAGAACTCCTAGCAAACTAGTCTATTACAACTCAATGCTTGACCTATACAGGACATCACAAGATATGCTAGACTATACTAGAATTCAGCATTTGATCGACCAATCTAGTAATGTTTGATGCAACAAAACCTTTTACAATATGATCCTAAGGGAGATTCAGGAATAATTTCCCAACAATTTCCCCCTTTTTGTTGCGATCAAAGCTTACTATCGCGTTGCTGAATCTAAGAGGAAGAATGTCTGTGTTTACAAGAACCTATGCTAATCTAGCAATCTAACACAGAGTTTATCCATCTTAGTTCGAGCAGAGTTGGTTGTAATGTAATTCCCCCTCAATAAATGCTGGGAAATATTTCTCGTTCAATCATATAAGTAAATACTGCAAAGGTAATATGCTGGAAATTCTAGCACCCAAATAAATCCGTAGGCATTTTACTTTACCAACCTTAACGTGATTGAAAAAAAATTGATGTGTTGAGTACACTGATGGTGTAACTCAACCAGGACACGCAGTAAAAGTCAGATATTGACAATGAGAGATTGTCTAAGTCTGATCAATTTTCATTCATATTTTGTGTTCTTTACAAGTTGATAAGTTAGGATTTTCACCAACTTATCTGGTTGTTCTTTGACTAAATGTGTGGTGTAAAGATCGTTTTTGTACTTATTTTCGTGCATGAATTTGCTTTTGTACCCGTAATGTTGTGTTTGATGAATCATGCAGGTTTTTAGTCATAAACATAGAAGAGTTGGATTTCCAATTTCGGTTCCACGTCGATCGACGAGGATGTCTCGTCGATCGACGAGGAGATTGAAGAAGGAGCGATCGACGAAGGAAGAAAAGAGAAGATCGACAGAGGCAGCAACCACGTCGATCGACGCCATTCCACGTCGATTGACGAGGGTACGTCACCAGCGTCGATCGATGCCAATCTCCCACGATCGACGCGAGTTAGGGATTCCTAGTCTGCATCTGTTTTGAAGATAAAGCCATATCTACACTTAGATATTGTATGATACATTCTCCACTATTATATAAAGCCATGTAAATTTGTTTTTCAAGGGAGGAGACATTAGAATACTTACAAGATCTTAGTATTGAAGATTGATTATAGATTCCCAAGGTTTTTGAAGTTTATGTTTCAAGATAGAGTCCTGTGGGATTATTTTCAGATTCCGATTTTTATGCAATTCAGGTTTTATTTTTCTATGATGAATATTACTCTGATTATGTGTAACTAATCTTTTCCTCAGATTCTAGGTTTCGAATTATCAATGTATGCATGTTTTGATTAATTTAACTATTTTCCCTTTTCTTCGTAATTTGTGAGATCTGAGTTTAATTCATAATCTTAAGTTTGTTGGCCACTTCTTAGGATTAACTAGTTGATTACTTGAGACGTAACTATAATAGTTTTCAATCGAAAGAGATTTTCACAATATAATCTGATTTCTTGTCGTAACTGAAGTAGATTGATTGTAGGGATAAATTTGTAGATCTTTGGAGTTAATTCATTTATCTTGAGACCGAGCGGAGATATGTAATTGATTAATCTACTTTACGAATTGTCCAACAAAGAAGTTCGTAATACTTTTCTGATGTTTCACTACGAAGAGGAATTAAAATTGGGAAGTAATCAATTTATTCATTCATGTCATACTTGATAAGGAGATATTCCTAGAATCTGTATTTCTCATAACTGTTTTCAACCAAAGTATTTTAATTTACTGTTTACTTTTTACTTACAAGGATTATGATTTGCTAAACAACCAAAACCCAAAACTTTACTTTTCCTAACTAGTATTTTAAGAACGCCTGATTTAGTATTTAGGATTTTTCGTTGTTTCATTCTTTGTGGGATCAATAATTTTATTTGCCGCTATATTATTAGCTTTGCTAAGTCGCTTGTTAAATAATTTAGCGATCAAATTTTGGCGCCGTTGCCGGGGAGTGAACAAAATTAATCTTACTTTTAAATATGTGATTAAAGTATTGATTTAGGCTGTAATTTTTGTATTTACCTTTAATTTCTCGTATTTTCGTAATTCACGTCGATCGACGCTTAATCTCGTCGATCGACACCATATTTTCTTCCTCGTCGATCGACGCTTACTCTCGTCGATCGACGCCTTATTTGTTTTTAGATTTTCAGTTTTTCGTATTTCAGTTTGTTCCGTTTATTTTTAGTCTTACTTCACTGCCTCCTTTGCTGTACATGTAGTGCATGAGTACACAAGCCAGAGGAAAGGACCCGTTGTATTATCACCCGGATATTGATGCCACTTGCAGAAAGATCCGAAAGAATAAGCGTGCTCAGGAAGGCTCAAGTAGTCAAGCAATGGACGAACAACCACCAATTATTCAACCGCAACCACCAATGCTAACTGCAGAGGAGCAAGCTGTGCTTCTCCAAGAAGTTCAAGCTATGAGAGCACAGATCCAACAGTTCAACCTGGAGAGAGACCTCGAGAGGAACAACCCGAATGGAAGGGATGTTCGCCATAACCCACTGTTCGATGACAATCCCAACAATGGAGAGGATGACAACCAGGATCCGCCAGGGTATTCTGTTGATGAGGAAGAAGAGGAGGCCATGCAGAACCGGTATAAACCTCGGTTCAAGGAAACAAACTTCAGGATTGGCATCAATGCCAATAATTTTGAACTGAAGACCGGATTGGTGCAGTTGGTGCAGCAAAACCAATTCGGAGGAAGACCAACTGAAGATCCCTATGCACATCTGGATAAGTTCCTGATGCTCTGCAACACTGTCAAAATCGGAGGAGTCAACAAGAGTGCCATCCGAATGCGTCTGTTCGCATTCTCTCTGTGGGATAAGGCACAATCATGGTTCACTGCATTAGACAAGGGGAGCATAAGCACATGGACTGAACTGAGGAATAAATTCTTGGAGGACTTCTTCCCTCCAAACGTCATCAGGCAGCGAAGAAAAGAAATCATCAGGTTCGCTCAATGACCCGATGAAACCTTGAGTGAGACGTGGGATCGATTCAAAGAGCTGCTGAGATCATGCCCCGGACATGGTTTTCCGCCAGGAGAACAGGCAGGGGCCTTTTACGAAGGGCTCAATGAAAAGACCATCAAATTGGTGGACACCACACTAGGTGACTCCGTCATAAAGAAAAGCGGAAAGAAAGCCATGGAATTCTTCCAAAAGATGGCTAACAACACTCAAAGGTGGTCCTCATGCCGAACTCGGCCTGTACAAGCAATCGAGAAAATGGTGGAGAAAGTCGCCGAACAACCTGATCTGGCAACTGAACTGAAGAAGTTAAAGGAAGAATTCGCTACTCTAAAGCAAGAGAAAGCAGTCGCTGCTGTCGAGGCGGTCCAAGCTCCAACTGAGGGGGACAATGCTGAGGTAAATTTCATTCAAAGGGGCGGCTATCAAAACAATTACCGAGGAGGATTTCAGCAACACAATCAGCAGCATAACCAGCCATATACCTTTAATCATGCGAGGAATCACCCTGGATTCTCCTACGCAAACCCTCAAGCTGCAGAGCAACCACCACCAGGATTCGCCGTACAGGATGGGGCGATAGTTGAGAAGAAGAAGCCAAATCTCGAGGAGATTTTGGCTAAGTTCATGGAAGACTCCACCGATACGGTAGCCAAGCTCAAACAAGAAATATCGGGCGTGAACACCAAGGTTGATCAGATGCAGAAGCATGTGCAGATCATTGAGAATCAAGTCAACCAGATCGCCGATGCCCTCGGGATGAAACACAAGCCGGGACAACTCCCGAGCAACACTCAGGTCAACCCCAAGAACCAGAATCAGAGGAATCAAGTGAACACCATAACTCTGCGAGGGGGTAAGTCCTATGAAGGGCCAACGCAAGCAGGGGAAAATGCCCGGGATGAAGGAGAAATCGAGCAAGATGAAGAGGTCAGCACAGACAATGTCCCGTTGACCGACGAGAGGTCTCTGTCAATCGACGAAGCATCAAAGTCCTCGTCGATCAACGCGGATGCTCGTCGATCGACGTCTGCCTCTGCTCCACCTCCGAAGAAACCACCTCTGCCATTTTCGCTGCGGTTTGCCAAGGCCAAGATGAATGAAAGGTATGCACGTTTTCTGGAGATGATGAAAAAGGTGCACATCAACATTCCATTGGTCGAAGCCTTGCAAGAGATGTCCGGGTACATCAAGTTCCTGAAAGATATGGTCTCGCAGAAATGACCCTTCTTAGAGCATGAGACGGTCAACCTATTTGAAGAGTGCAGTGCTATCATCCAAAAGAAGATGCCAATCAAAAGGGAAGACCCAGGCTCCTTCGCAATCTCCTGCGTCATGTGGGGGGAGACCTTTGGGAAAGTCCTCTGCGATTCCGGTGCTTCAATCAACCTGATGCCGTTGTCAATCTTCAAGCGGTTGAAGATTGGAAGTATCAAGCCCACAACAATCTCGCTTCAGATGGTCGATCGATCAGTCACTTACCCGAAAGGCATTGTGGAAGATGATGGAAGCTACACAGAGGAATGCCACATGATTAACTGCTTCAGCCCGGTGATGTCTTCTCCATTCACCTCTCTCAAAAGCGAACCAGACTTCCTGGAAAACTGCTAGCAACACTCTCTGTTCTCGTCAACGAATCTGGACAAGGCAACCGAGGAAATCTTGGATCTGGTCATGGAGTTGGACGTGTTCGAGGAAATAACTCGGGAAAAAGAAATCAAAAGAGAACCACTGCCTAATCGATACAGCCAGAACAACTCAGCCAGGGTAGAAAACAAGCATCCATCGATCGACGCCACTGCATCGTCGATCGAGGCTGCTGCAAAAACCAAGTCGATCGACGGAGGGCCTTCGTCGATCGACGTCAACCTGAGGCAACTGTGCTCCAGCTCTGATCCACCAGTTCTGGAACTCAAAACACTTCCGGCACATCTCAGGTACGCATCTCTGGGTTCTGATGATACTTACCCTATCATTGTTTCTGCCTATCTTACACAGGGGGAGTTGGACAAACTGCTTCGAGTTCTGTGGAAATACAAGTCCGCCATCGGATGGACTTTGGGGGATATCAAGGGAATCAGCTCTTTGCTGTGCATGCATAAAATCATTCTTGAAGAAGAAGCTAAACCGAAGAGACAAGCACAACGACGATTGAATCCAATCATGCAAGAAGTTGTAAAGAAGGAGGTTCTCAAACTCCTAGACCATGGCATGATCTACCCAATCTCCGATAGCAAATGGGTGAGCCCTACACAAGTAGTAGCCAAGAAAGGGGGAATGCAGATAGTGAAGAACAACGATGGAGAGGAAGTTGCAACAAGACCAGTCACGGGATGGCGGTTCTGCATTGACCACCGAGCTTTGAACACCGCTACGTGCAAGGATCACTTTCCCCTACCCTTCATCGACCAAATGCTTGATAGATTATCTGGTTACCCTTTCTATTGTTTTCTTGATGGTTACTCAGGGTACAACCAGATAGCTGTGACACCTGAAGATCAACACAAAACAACATTCACCTGTCCTTATGGAGTATTCGCTTACCGTCGGATGCCATTTGGATTATGTAATGCACCGGCCACCTTCCAAAGATGCATGATGGCAATCTTCCACGATCTGATCGAAGACATCATGGAGGTATTTATGGATGATTTCTCAGTTTTTGGTAGCTCATTCGATGTTTGTCTGCAGAATCTGGCTACTGTACTTGAGAGATGCACCGAGACAAACTTATGCCTCAATTGGGAGAAATGCCACTTCATGGTGCGAGAGGGGATCGTGTTAGGACATCGAGTATCAGCCGAAGGACTAGAAGTGGACCGAGCCAAAGTGATAGCCATTGAAAAGATGACACCGCCGACAAATGTCAAAGTTGTTCGAAGTTTCCTAGGCCACGCTGGATTCTATAGGAGGTTCATCAAGGACTTCTCAAAGATATCTCGGCCCCAATGCAACCTTCTGGAGAAGGATGTCTCCTTCGTGTTTGATGACGATTGTTTGAAGGCCTTCGAGAAATTGAAAGAGGCACCGGTAACTGCACCAGTCCTGACATCACCAGACTGGAATGAGCCCTTCACATTGATGTGCGACGCCAATAGCTACTCTGTTGGGGCAGTCTTGGGGCAACTGAAAGAAAGACTCTTCCATGTGATTCAGTACGCCAGCAAGAGCATGAATCCAGCCCAATGCAACTACACCACCACGGAGAAAGAGATGCTCGCGGTTGTCTACGCCTTCGACAAGTTCCGACCATATCTGATATGCTCAAAGACAACCATTTTCACCGACCATGCAGCCATCAGATATCTGTTCGCAAAGCAAGATGCCAAGCCTAGACTGATCCGGTGGATACTATTACTACAAGAGTTTGACTTGGAGATCAAGGACGGAAGAGGAAGCAAGAACGTGATTGCCGACCAACTTTCAAGACTAGAGCAACCGGTCGAAGGGGATGATTAGCATATGATGATCCGAGAGACATTCCCCGACGAACAGATCTGCACTGCTAGGGAATTGAAAGAGATTTTTACAAGTCCAAGACACCTTGGTATGCAGATTTCACCAACTACTTGGTTGGCGGTGTTCTTCCTCCGGATTCTTCTCCATATGCAAGGAAGAAGTTTCTGCATGACGTCAGATTCTACTACTGGGAGGATCCCTACCTTTGGCGTAGATGTGCTGATGGCGTCATTTGCCGCTGTGTGCCCCAGTCTGAGTGGCAACAAATCTTCGAAGCCTGCCACTCAGCTCCTAGTGGTGGCCATCACTCAGCCAACCGGACCGCATTCAAAATCCTTGTCAGCGGGTTCTATTGGCCATCTATCTATGAGATCTGCCGTGGATGGATAACGGGTTGTGATCGCTGCCAGAGGACCGACAACATCTCGCGAAGGAACGAAATGCCACAGACGCCGGTCATCGAAGTCGAGATCTTTGATGTTTGGGGGATCGACTTCATGGGACCCTTTCCACCATCCCAAGGGTTCTCATACATCCTCTTGGCAGTAGACTACGTATCACGATGGGTCGAGGCTACTCCAACAGTCACAAATGACTCCAAGGTAGTCATCAAGTTCCTATAGAAGCTGATAACGCGATTTGGGACACCAAGAGCTTTGGTAAGCAACGGGGGATCCCACTTCTGCAACAAATGGCTTGCTACCCTTCTCGCTAGATACGGAGTCAAACACCGAGTCACCACTCCATATCATCCACAAGGGAATGGGCTGACGGAGCTGTCCAACGAAGAAATCAAGCAAATCTTGGAGAAGACGGTAAAGCAAAGAAAGGAGTGGGCGGCAGTGCTTGATGATGCATTATGGGCATACCGCACCGCCTACAAAACACCAATTGGGACGTCACCCTACCAACTGATTTTCGGAAAGTCCTGTCACTTGCCGGTGGAGATGGAGAACAAGGCTTGGACAGCAGTGAAAGAACTTAACCTAGATTGGAGGACAGCCGCAGAAGAGCGTGCCATGGCATTAAATGAATTAGAAGATTTCCGAGATGAAGCTTATGAGAACAATGTCATTTACAAGAATCGAGCAAAGAGGTTCCACGACAAAAGGATTCGCTCACATATTTTCCATTCAGGTGAAGCTACAGTCAAAGTGGGCCGGACCATACACCGTGATCTGCCAATTTATGAACGGTGTAGTTGAACTAGTTGGCCAAGATGGGAAGAACTTCAAGGTGAACAGACAGAACCTGAAATCATACTTCACACCACTTCAAATCAAAGCGGTGGAGAAGTAATACTTGAACCGTCCTTGAAGACACAGGTATTGTCGAGCTAGCGACATAAAACGAAGCACTGGTTGGGAGGTAACCCAACAGTTTACTATTTCTTTATTTCTGTTATTTTTCAATTCAATCGAGTCGAGTCAGTCAAGTTTCATATTTTCAGAAAACTTTCGAGTTGTTTTGGGTCCAGTCATCTGTCAGAACACGTCGATCGCTGCTTCTTGGCAGAGATCGATGAGGAAACCTTGACCACGTCGATCAACGTAATTCTTCGTCGATCGACGAGAAAGTTTTGTCTTCGTCGATCGACTGGAATGCCTCGTCGATCGACGCGAACAATTCTGAGGACCGGACAGAGACGGGTTTAAAACCCAAAACCCTCATTCCTTTCACTCACACACACACTTGCACGATTTTTTTCTCTCCAAACACCCACTCGAATTTTCTTCTCTCCAAATCCGACGCTTCCACCCACGGTATGTATCCTAACACTCTCCTCTTTGATTATTTCATATGATTGAAGGATTTGAGCATGATTTTGTTAAGAAATTGAGTTTGAAACCCTTGTATCCATTTTTGCATTTTTGACGATTTCGTTGCTTTCCATGATGATTAGTCGATATGGTTGATTATTTTAGTCGATATACTTCTTTATCTTGGATGGGTTGCTTGGATTGCTTTGAATTTGATGATCGTAGTTTGGGGGATAATTCTTGTTGGGGGTGTTGTTCAGGTCCTGCTATTTTGGGGATAAATTTTTTTCAATCAATGATGTAATATGCTAGGATAGGGGATGAATCGCATGAATTTCGAATCAATTTTGCATGGGTAGATACATTTTGTGGAAAATTGCACATTTGACAGTTGTAATGTTGGGAATTTTGTGAATTGGTTTTGATGAACTTTGACATTTTTTCCACTACCCTTGCAGATTGATTATGGACTTCCAACCCACCTTCGCCAAAAAAGTTTATGAGCGACGCTTTTGGAAGCTCTCAAGCGACGAGTTTGTCGTCCGACAGACACTATACCCATGTCCAGAAACAATGCATCGGCTGGGAATTCGAGCGGATTTGGAAGCCCTTCTGCGGCGTGTAAACTGGAGTGCTTGGATGACAGCACGGTTTGCCGACCTATCCGTCGCTTGTCTTGGAGTTTCTTGCCTCACTCCATGTTTATGTGGTTCAACCAGAGTCGTAGCCTACCACCATCGCATTCCAGCTTCTGAATGAGCACTATGAGATTCCAAGGGACATGCTTGAAGAAATCTGGGGAGTTCGGAAAGGGGGAGTTGGCTTTCTTCCCCCGAGCTTTAACATTGCCCGCTTCTGGAGCCAGATAGCAGCTGATGCTAAGGAGGACTTGCGGGAGTTTGACTAAGGGAACCTGAAGGCTTCCCCCATCGACAATCCAGTGTTCCGGTATCTCTAGAGATGCATGGGGGTGTCCATCACCGGCATACACGAGAGCGGCAAGGTGAGATTTGGGGAATTGTACGCCATCTACTGCATGCTGACGTGCGAGGAGTTCAGTTTTGCGGCCTTGGTCATGGACCACTGGAGGCATCAGATCAAGGCCTCCAAGGGCAACATCTGGAGCGGGGGATTTATTACCCCTATTGCAGAGTATGTGGGCATCGATCTATCACAGATCGATTCACTTGAGGATGACAGTTGCGGCCTCGGCACCGGGACCCTGGTTAAGATGTTGATGTTGTCACCACGGGATGCGGGTTGGTCCCTGAGGATGTCCAATGGGGACAGGTTCCCACTTCCACGGAGGAACCTCACTCGCGTCACTGATTATCACTTCCGTGATAATTGGTTGATGAGCACACCCGCCCACTTGAGGCTCATGGTCGGAGCACAGGGAGGTCCCGGCACCTCCAGACTTTGTCACCGACCACTGACGCAGCCCGACCAGCGACCACCACAGACACCTCCAGAAGGGCCCGAGGAGGAGGAGCCAGAGGATGAGAGGCATGATGGAGGAGGAGAGCGGATTCACGATCAGACTGGTGGGCATTTGTCCGGTCACTTTGCGGGAGAGTCTTCATCTTCCGGAGGAGTGGATCTGGCGATGATGTACCAGTTCATGCAGCAGCAGGCTGTTTTGCATGCCGAGGAGCACACCCAGTAGGCGAATTTTCGCCAGCACGTGACCACGAGGCTCAACACCCTCGACATGCAGATGCAGCGCCTTCTCCTGAACACCCAGCCCGACTCTGTCTATCTCCGACGCCACAGAGAGCGCCAGGACCGCCTGCGGCGACTACCCGTTTGGCCTGCCCCCGATGTTGAGATGGAGGATCCTTCGGAGAAGGAATGAGGTACCGTTTCCTTTTTCCTTATCTAACTTTCAAACTTGTTCACTCCTTCGAGTGAAACAAGTTTGGGGGGATGTGGATAGGAAAAGGGAAATGTTTATTTGTTTTCATTTTCCTGCTTTATTTTAATTTTTTGTTGTTTCGTTGTTTTGATGTTTTTGTTTTCGATTTTTGTTTTTTCTGAACCATCACCATCCTTGTTCTTTTGCTTTAGTGTGAACAATTGCTCTCTGCAAAGCTTTTTACTCAAAAATTAGTATTTTTGAACTCTTGATTTGTGATACTTGTTCTGTGATTGAATAAGTTTTGAACTCTTGATTTGTGGTACTTGTTCTGAGTTGAATAGTCTTGAGTATTGTTTTAGAAGCTTTTGAACATAGGACAGTAAGAACTACTTTTGATTATGTTGTTGTTGGAATTGAATACTTGTCTTCCCTTGGAATTAAATTGTTAATTGATAATTGAGATTTTTGCCGATTAAGAATGATAATCCATGTGATAGAGTAGCCGATGATAGGAGCTGCTTTGCTTGATAAGTTGATCTTTAAAATATAAATTTTTGCATGATAACTGTTCAGAATTGGGTAATTGTTGAGGAGTAAAAAAAAATTTCTACCTTGTGAGAAATTGTGCCATCTTTTCGTTTGATGAGTGACAAAGTCATTAGATTTACTTCCTAGAATTTGATGAATTTCTCTCTTGAGGTTGCATAAGTGTGGTAATAGGGAGAAAATGATTTTAGGCATGTTCTTTTGTAGCCCATCTCCCATACACTCGCCTTGAATTTTCACTTGCAACCCCCTTGAGCCTTGAAAAAAAAAATTTCTTTCTTTAGGAGAGTTGATGAACAAGAAACTGTGATTTATTGGAAGATGAAAACTGTGGGATTGTGATATGAGGTTGTGTGCAAAATTAGGGTTTCCTAAGGGAAAATTTCGAAAAAAAAATGAGTGAACATTGATGAATATGAATGAAAAGAGAAGAGAAAAAAAATTTTGAGAAGAAAAAAACTTCATATGTGTAGTTCACAAAAGCAAAAATAAATTTCAAACCCTGAAAATTACAAAAGAGAAGGAACAAGATTGTGTGTTAGAAGAAAAAATCATGTGGGCAAGATATGCTAAAGACTTGGTGTTTGAATGAAATATTTTGAGTCACTTAGCCAAAAATATCCTACCTCTTAGGTAAGCCACATTACAACCAAATCAAGACCTTTCTGATTCCCTGAAAAACCACACTAACAAGCAGTGGAGAGATGAGAAATTTATCAAACCTATGGTGAGGTAAACTAAAACTTTGAATGAGTGAATTTCAAAACCTTTTTACTTGATCGAGCGATGAGTGCAAACACTTCCCGGTGAGGTTCCTCCTTAATAATTTAACAATTAGAATTTGTTTGGATTGCATGGTTTATGTGAATAAGTGATACTTAGATTGCAAAAGAACCTTGTGAGGCATTGCACACTTGTATCTGCATTTGATTAGATTTCTTTTCTGTGAATTGATCGAGGATGATCAATGGTTGAAGCTTGGGGGAGTTGATAAGTTAGGATTTTCACCAACTTATCTGGTTTTTCTTTGACTAAATGTGTGGTGTAAAGATCAATTTTGTACTTGTTTTCGTGCATGAATTGGCTTTTGTACCCATAATGTTGTGTTTGATGAATCATGCAGGTTTTTAGTCATAAACAGAGAAGAGTTGGATTTCCAGTTTCAGGTCCACGTCGATCGACGAGGATGTCTCGTCGATCGACGAGGAGATTGAAGAAGGAGCGATCGACGAAGGAAGAAAAGAGAAGATCGATGGAGGTAGCAACCACGTCGATCGACGCCATTCCATGTCGATCGATGAGGGTACTTCACCAGCGTCGACCGACGCCAATCTCCCACGATTGACACAAGTTCAGGATTCCTAGTCAGCATCTGTTTTGAAGATAAAGCCATATCTACACTTAGATATTGTATGATACATTCTCCACTATTATATAGAGCCATGTAAATTCTTTTTCAAGGGAGGACACATTAGAATACTTACAAGATTTTAGTATTGAAGATTAATTCGAGATTCCCAAGGTTTTTGAAGTTTATGTTTAAAGACAGAGTCATGTGGGATTATTTTCGGATTTCGATTTTTATGCAATTCAGGTTTTATTTTTCTATGATGAATATTACTCTGATTATGTGTAACTAATCTTTTCCTCAGATTCTAGATTTCGAATTATAATTGTATGCATGTTTTGATTAATTGAATTATTTTCCCTTTCCTTTCGTAGCTTGTGAGATCTGAGTTTAATTCATAATCTTGAGTTTGTTGGCCACATCTTAGGATTAACTAGTTGATTACTTGAGACGTAACTGTAATAGTCTTCAATCGAAAGAGATTTTCACAATATAATTGGATTTCTTGTCGTAACTGAAGGAGATTGATTGTAGGGATAAATCTGTAGATCTTTGGAGCGGAGATAGGTAATTGATTAATCTACTTTACGAATTGTCCAACAAAGAAGTTTGTAATACTTTTCTGATGTTTCACTACGAAGAGGAATTAAAATTGGGAAATAATCAATTTATTCATTCATGTCATACTTGATAAGGAGATATTCCTAGAATCTGTATTTCTCATAACTGTTTTCAACCCAAGTATTTTAATTTACTGTTTACTTTTTACTTACAAGGATTATGATTTGCAAAACAACCAAAACCCAAAACTGTACTTTTCCTAACCAGTATTTTAAGAACGCCTGATTTAGTTTTTAGGATTTTTCGTCGTTTCATTCTTTGTGGGATCGATAATTTTATTTGCAGCTATATTATTAGCTTTGCTAAGTCACTTGTTAAATAATTTAGCGATCACAAGTACAATGAAAATGATAGACTAGGAAAAAAAAATAAAGATGAGAAGAAATAGGATACCAGAGAGACATCATCAAGAGTCTCGAGCAGGCTTCTTTAGCTTGTCAAATTCGTCGAATTTGTTGGATGCTAGTTGCACGAATTTATCCAAAAATTCTTTGATTGCTTTGCGTTCAGCGGCCTCCATCTCAAGTTCCTTAGTGATTCTCTCGTTCTCTTCTTCAAGCATCTTGATTTTCAGCTCCATTTCTCTCTGTCTTAGCTCTTCCAAAGCTTTTCTCTTCTCTTCTTTAGCAGCAGCGCGAGCTTCTTCTACTTTCTTCCTCTCAGCAGCCTCAGCAATCCTTCTTGTTTCCCCCTCTTTGATTGCATCCAAAAAGGTGGAAGAGAAAGTATGAAACTTGTGATCGACGTGCTGCTTGTGTTCTGCTACATCTTCTTTTACTTCTTTTACATCGGTCTTCACAGAAGTAACATCGGTCTTGACAGAAGCTACATCAGTCTTGACCTCGGCAATTTCTCTCCTTATGTCCGTAGCTTCCATCACCATTCTCTCAGACATGGTGGACACAGCATTTTGGACAGCCATTTGAACTACTGAATTTAGGTAGGATGGAAAGTGGAGAGAGCTAACCCGAGTAGCAAAGAAGGATGAGGTAGTAGGAACAATGATTGCTTGACTCCTAGCAGTGGAAGTGGAGATCTCTTCCATTTCTACTTCTGTGCTTACTGTATCAGCAGTATCAACTCTGTCGGTAGTAGCTAGCAGATATACTGCTTCCTAGATTTCTTTCAGTTACTCTGCTTCAGCAGTTGCAATTTTAGCTTCCTCTAGCTTCCATGCTTCTGCTAGTGAATGAGCCAACATATATGCCCGCAACTCCTCCTCCCTGTTCCGGTACTTGATCATCTCAAGCTTTTGAGCGTTGCGCTCTTCTTCCTCACGAATGGCAGCTAACCGAGCCTGTAATCTTTCTGCGTTGATTCTCGCACATTCATCTTGACGCTTCTTATATGCAGCAGATGCTCTGGCTTGACGCTTTGATAATTGAATGTGGGCATCAGATAGCCCATCAGGAGCGAATGTTGATTTTGGCAAGGAATGAGGAGAGGATGTTCTTCGGTGAGCCTTGATGATCTGAAGTCTAGCAATGACAGCCTTATCATGATATTTCTTGGTACAAGGGGATTGATCCATCCATTCGTTTGCCCATAGCTCTTCACGCCGCCAGAAGTTCAGACCCTTCCATGCCATCATTATCTCTTTTTCCTCTAGGCAGAGTTCTCGTGAAATGTAATCATATTTCTTCCATCTCTTTAACTCGCGTCCCAATCTCTCTCCATCTGCAGTTCCTTCCTCCAGTTCTCCAGCAAAAACTTCTTTTATATCTTTCTCAATCATCATATCCACGAATTCTTCAATTTCTTGTCCAAAGAATTCAAAATTGGAGCTTACCTGGTCCTCATGAGAGATCTCATCACACCATTGGGAGAATCTGCTCAACTTAAATCTGGGACCGGGAAGTCCATTGAATGGCAATCGAAGTTGATCACTGCATGCTGTGGAGATCTTCCTCAATGTTTGTGCGTCATATACATCTTTGGATTCTCCATCGGAATTGGTTTCAGAGAAGCATGTGGGGAGGTATCCTTCATCTTCTTCGAGAGAATTGTTAGTGACAGGGACTTCCTCAGGATTTGCTTCCTCTATCCTAGCAGATGATCTTACCTCAGCAGTCTTCGGAGAGCTATTTACTTGCTCAGAGTTTAAGTGCCCAACCATGTGAGTGATCTGCTCAGCATGTGAATCCTCAGCACTTCCTGCTGTATCATCGACTTGCTCCTTTGCTCCAGAAGGACTGGCTTTTGAATTTCCTGGTAGTCTTCTGGGTGATCGTCTGAGTGACATCTCCTCATTTGAACTACAGTACAACTCGTCAATAGGGTCACGGATTTGAATATCTATGCCTAGGACCGGAGGAGGCTCACTATATTTGCCAGCTTGAAGTGCTTCCTCTAACTCCTTATCTGTCATGGCATCTTGTTCTGATATGATTGCTCCTTTAGCATCAACTGGGGAATAGAAATGGTGATTCGTCCATCCTTTATACCTTTCCCTTTCTTTGCGGCATTTCCTTCTGTAAATGCCTCTGCTAGCATCTGAGCAGCTTTCTTTGGAGCCATATGTTCCTCAGCAGCTTGTTTGACTTGTTCAAACCTTCGATCCCTTGCTTCGAATGTCAACTCATTTACAAACTTCCTGTATTCTCTTATTTCGATCTCCTTTTTCTTAGAATCACGCTTTCTCTTGGCTTGCCTTACGCTTTTTAGACGCTCATCTATACATCTAGAGGACAAAGGAGTGTTGTCTAGATCCTCTTCAGCAGTGACAATCGTCTTCTTCTCTGCTACAGCTGTAGCAGTCTTCTTCTCTGCTGTGGCTTTTGCTGATTCCTCTTCCTCTGTAATTAGGATTAGCTTCCTTCTTGTTCGCTTGCGTGCGTTCTTTTCTGGGGAGGTGATGTCAGACCTCTTCTTCGTCGGAAATTCAAGTGCCAAGGCACCTAGGACAAGAGGAGGTTGTTGTGCTTCTTTTGCAGCCATGATCTCGTTGATCTGATCCGCTGGTAGATCTCCCAAATTGACAATCTCCTCGAGATTTCGAAAGCAATGTTCTGTTTCGGCATTCTTCTTCAGCAAGGCAACTTCTTCAGCAGACATAGGGATGGCAGGTTGCAGCACTTGACATCCCAGACTTCTTTCATCTGATTCCTCAGGAGATGTAGGTTTATCCTTATCCACGTTTGATTTTCCAGTCAGTCTACGAGGTCTCTTGAAACTTAACGGTTTGGCCTCCTTCCTTGTCACTGGAATATATTCCATGGGTAGAAGTTTCACACCTCGATCAACTCCTTTGTTTGTAAACAGCATCTCAAGGTATTTGCTGATCTTCAACCCAAAGTTGACATTAGATGAAAAAGTCCCATCTATGGCCATGTGATCATTCTTCTGAACATGTTCAGCCCATCGCTCGAAGAAGAATTCAGCCCAATTGCCTTTGATGTTGTCGTTTAACGCCATCATAACGGCATACTTTTTAGCAGATAGTTCCGAGTAAGATCCAGCATCACATTGGAGCATCTTAATCACTATCTCTGCAAGGATCTTGTAATCATCCGTCAGTGTATTAATAGGGGTTGCAACCTTGAATGTGATAATCTGCCCCTTTTTGTCCTTCAATTCTCCAGGTTTTTTCCATTGATTCCAACGCCTTTCCATCTCAGCAATATCATTCACCTTATACTGAGAAATCATTTCCCCATAATTCTGAAGCCCAAATGTCCTTGAAAGGAGATCAACACTTACTTGTATAATGTTCCCATGAACGGAGGTTTTAAATGATTTCTCCTCATCATTCATCACCGCCCTTGCATAAAATTCAGAAACCATATGGGGATGGAAGTGGTCAGGTTCAGCAAAAAGGTATTTTACCAGAAGTTCGGAATCAAGGATCTTCATGATCCATTCTGGGATGTGAGTAGCGGCAAGGGGCATATAGAGAATCTTGTCCTTCATTATTTGGGCTAGACGCTGCTGTTCCTTTGAATGACCGGACAACTCGTTCTTCCGGGCCATAACTACTAGTTGAGCATAAGGGATTGATTCATCGATATCCTCCTTCTTTACTATCCTAGTGAAACCGGGTGCATGTCGCACATGCAGTGGTGAACCTGTAATGGGTGGAAATATGAAGGTGGGTGGTTGCAATAAGGATGTAGAACCGCTGGGTTCTGGATTTTCAATGGACAGAGAGTTGGAATTTGAAGGGTTTGTATCAATATTTGAGAATGGCGGATTTTCGGATGAGAATTTTTTATAGGGATTTGGAGGAGATGTGCAAATTTCAGAGGGTTGGGGATTGAAATTCGTGTTGAAGAGATATAGATTGGTTCAAAGGATGCAGAGAAATCGACGGTAGAGATTACCCCCTTTTTAAGTTCAATCGATAGCTGGGGTTAAGTTGTCACATCGTGTGAGTACGCACGTTTCCATGAACTTGTGTACCGATGACGTGGCATATTCTAATTTGTTGCCGCCGTCTGCGCGTAATAAATTCATCTCTCTTGAGATTCAAAATCTACTGCGTCTGAGTGATAAGATTCAGTAGCCAAATGTCTAGCATTAAGTAGGAGGTCTCATCAACGAGAGCTCCTGACGGCGAATAATAATTTTAGGCTACTAAGAAATCCCACACAGTACCAGAATCTTCATATCTCCGATATTTTGAATATAATATTCACCACTCTTCATCTCTGGTTCATGCTTGAACCCTACTATTCCCGATTAGACCTTCACTTTATGTGACTACTAATCTCTCTGTGCATCTATTCGTATTCCTAGGGAAATAGTGAACCGATGTGATTCTACCAGGTTTATAAATAGCATGTCTTGGGATCCTTTTGGTATACCTTCTGGCGCATTTTAGCTTTCCCTTCTTCTCTTTTCAAAAGTAAATCCCTTCTTCTGAAAACATGGACCGTGCTTCAACTCTCTTCGTGCCTAGGAATCGCATCCTTTGCGATTCCGGCCTCTATTCTGAGTACGAGTCAAACTATAGAGTGGCGGAGACAGTAATGGCCGGTCTCCACTTTAATAGCCTTGTAAAGTTTGCATGCGTCACTTCGCATTCTTTCCAGAGAGATCACTTGCGATAACTCATCCGGTCGTGCGATTCAGAGGGAAACTCCATCTATGGTGTCTTCAAGAATCAGCTGGTGAAGTGGATGCCTGACTCTTTTGCGGCCGACTTCGGCCTTCCTCGGGGTCCGATTTTTGTGATGGACTATCGCGGTGAGGAGATTGCTCTAGAGTGGTCATCATGGGGGAAGTGGAGGGATTCTCCTCTGTTCGAGTTTTCTCCTACCCCTTCGGCATATGGTCTTCAGACGCCATACAAGGTTATTTTCCAAATTATCTGCAGTATGATCATCGGGGAGGATCCTGACGATATGATCTTCACCTGGGAGATATGGAAGGCTATGATGGCGTTTGATGATAAGGCGAAGGTAGATTGGGCAGCCTTTGTCTTTCAAGGAGTGCGACGATGTGTTCAAAGCTTACCAAATCAGCCTCTCCCCTACGGGATGCCATTGAGTTGGCTGTTAGAGCAGAGGTTCCCAGATCTCGCTCTTGGTCCCTCAAACCTTAGGGGAACTGATTTCTACCCATTTAGGCCTTCGCCTCATTTCTGAATTTGTTGTAACCTTCCTCTCTAATGTAAATAGTTTTTGTACTTGAATATATATGAAATGACAAGCTCTTCACTTCAAATGGCTCGTAATCATATTTTTGATCTTTGACAAACCAACATTATTTCATCCAAATACTTATGCAAAGTATTGACAATGGTTTCGAATATTGTTAAATTGGAGTGAAATTCTATTTGACTGTATTGACTTGCTGAGCATATCTCTGTCTCCACTTCTGCTAGAGTCCTAGCAGACTGATCATCTTACTTAAACATCAATTCTGCTAAATACATAGCATAATCCATGTCCCAGTCTCTAGCAGAATTTGCTATACTGTGGATATGAGATCCAACGGTTGGGGATCTTCTGTCAGAAGAGTAGATCGACGGCTTATGACTAGCATGACCTTTCATATATCCTTCCATTCTCCGAGAAGGATTTGAAAATGCCTGACGTGGCACCTTTTCACTTGACGCAGCCGACTGCGTGCATTAAATGCACCTTATCGGGTCTTGTCAATCATGAATTGAGTCTCCTGACTTTGAATTATGATGTAGCAAATATCCGTCAGCAAATGGCTATTAAGCGTCTTGGTTGAGCTGATTTTACCTTCATGACGATTCATCTATGTGCATCATTTCGTATTCCGAGATATGAATAATCATAACCTTTCACAAGAATTCCAACCAGTCATAAGTGCTAGGTAGTGACTATTTTTTCTATAAATAGCCTTCTTGCGATGAGTCTTAACATCACAAGTGCTCTGATCTCCATATCCCTTCACAACTTCCTTTTCTAATCCTTCCAAGAAAAATATGGATTCTACTGGACAGTCCTTAGAAGTGCGCCGCAACCAGATTCTCAATGAGTCTGGTTTGTATCATAATGAGAGTCATGCTGTAGCTGAGATGGTCATGACAAAGTTGAACGGTTGCGGGTTGACGAAATTTGTCACCACCACCCCACGCCTTTATCACAGAGATCTTCTCCGAGAGTTCATCGAGGATTGCATCGTGGAGGTAGGTGGCATCTATGGATCCTTCCGCGGCAAGCTTTTCTACTGGTTGCCTGACGTCTTTGCTCGTCGTTTCAACCTTCCCAGGGGTCCAATCTCGGTGTTGGATTACCGAACAACGGAGGTGGCCCCAGAGTGGACGTCATGGCAGAAATGGCAACGCTCTCCTGATTTCGAGTTTGCCCCTCACGCTTCAGCATCTGGTCTGCAAGATCCATATTGGGTGATGTTCCGCATCGCCCATAACATGTTGTTGGGAGAAAGTCTCGACGACCTCTCCTTCTCGAGAGAAGTAGGGCAGGCCATGATGGCCATCGATGATGAGGCCGAAGTTGACTGGGTGGGCTATATCTTCGAAGGCGTTCGAGACTGCGTTCGGCTATATCCTTCGGTGCCTCTGCTGAATGGAATGCAACTCAGATGGCTGCTGGAGCAGAGCTTTCCTAGGATAGCAGAAGGCCATTCTAACCATCTGGAATCTGACTTCTTCCCGTTCAAGCCTCGTTCCTCCTAGAAGAGAATTATGTTGTTTGTTGTTTTTGTCATCCCCAATCCCTTTTGTAAAAAAATCTCAATGAATGGAATGATGTTTCTCTGCTCGTCATATGTACATTTTTAATAAGATGATCTCCAACTTTGATATTTGCTTTATGATCAACCATCGTCTGCTTAGCATCCTTTTGGCTAGCAATTTTTGTTATGGCAGACTTTCTTCAGGGGACGAATTCAGCGCATAATAAACATGTGCTAGGAAGAATCCAATAACTTCAGAAAGAATAAGAGTAACATTTCATTCATCCATAGCATTGTCTAACTCCATGAGACCCAATTTAATGCATAACTCCTTGAATCTGGATTCTGTTAGAGGCTTCGTGAAAATATCTGCTATTTGATCTTCAGTGCATATATAACGAACATCAATATCCTTCTTCTCTTGATGATCTCTTATGAAGTGGTGATGGATGTCAATATGCTTAGTCCTTGAATGATGGACTGGGTTCTTCGTGATGCACATCGCACTGTTGTTGTCACAATAGATTGGCACACATTCTGGAGATATTCCATAGTCCTGCAATTGTTGCCTTATCCATAGAATTTGCGAGCAACAACTAGCAGCAGCAACATATTCTGCTTCGGTGGTTGACGTTGCTACCGAATGCTGCTTTTTACTAAACTAGTTTATCAGCTTATGTCCAAGAAATTGACATGTCCTGCTCGTGCTTTTTCTATCGATTTTGCACCCTCCGAAATCTAAATCTGAATATCCACTAAGTGCTAAGCTATCAGATCTTGGATACCAAATTCCTAATCCTTCGGTGCACTTCAAGTACCTCACAATCCTCTTCGCAGTATCAAGATGAGTTTTGTTGGGATTGGCTTGATATCTCGCACATAATCCAACGACATATGATATATCTGGTCTGCTTGTCGTGAGGTATAGCAACGAGCCAATTATACCCCTGTAGAGAGTGGGATTCACTTGATCTCCTTCCTTCTCAAGAGCGACAATGCAAGTGGTGCTGATCGGGATTCTCAAGCTCTTAGTCTTCTCTGGACAGTACTTCGCAATCAAGTCGCGAGTGTACTTCTTCTGATGGATGAAAATTCCTTCGCTGGACTGCTGGACTTGCAATCCGAGAAAATATGACATCTTTTGTTGGTCCCGGATTATCAGGGTATAACTTGGCAGCGGAAACTGTGTTAATTCGTTTCTTGCGCTCTGCTGGTTACTCAGCTGACTGGGACCTTGTCAGCTGGTAAGTCAACTGGCACTCTGAGTACTCAGCTGACTGGCGACTGGCTCGTCAGCTGATAGCTCAAGACTTAGAATGTTTTTAGCCTTGTTTGCACAGTTATATCAGTTTTCAGATATACACCAGCACTTGTGTGCTGGGTTTTAAATCAGTATGAAATGCAGAAAGCTGATAAAAGACAAAGGATTTATAGTGGTTCGATCAACTGATCTACGTCCACTCTCCAGTCGTAGCACTGGAAATTTCACTAAGAGTAATCGGGTACAAGCGTCCTACGATCTATCTCTAGCTGGTGAATGCCTCGTCCACCAGTTCACTAGATCAACCGCTCCCGGCCTTGTCCTTCTTCAACTCTGATCAGCTGTTGGAGTGCGAGCACGTCACTTCAACCTCCTTAGCTGACTGCGTGGGTGTTTAGTTCTCCCAAGAACGTGTCTTCTCAATACGGCAAAAAGCCCGTAATAACTCAAGTGCTGGCTGGCACAAGAGCTGCTGTGAACTTCCTCGGAAGAGAAAGAAACACCAAAGAGATCAATAACTTACAAGCTGGAAGCTTGAAGTCTCGTGTTTGAATAAATCAACACACGGATAGCCTTTAGAAAGGCCTCGAAAGAGTTGCTTGCTTGCAATAAAGTTTCTGACTTTCGGTAGTTGAGCGAGAGTATTGAATGTTGATAGAGCTAGCGTGCAAGCGTCTTAAATGTTGGTAGCTCCGACCTATTTATAGACGCAGGATCCCATTCAAATTTCTAGCCGTTTGGACTCATCCGGAAAAGGTCTCTGTCGTCGCATGTCCTTCTGACGGCGGCAGGTAGGAATTTCCGGAAAGCGCCATGCTTTTGTCCACTTTATCTGACATTGATCTCTTTATGTCAGAACGGCACTATTCGTCAGTACGAGGAATCGGAACTGGTGTCTTGAACTGATAGACTTTAAGGTATCCTCCCTTAAAGTCATACTTTGTCAGTTTATTCCTCAGACGAATCTTCTTTTTGTCTCTAAGACTCTGGGAGAGAGAATCTGGAATTCTGCTGGTAACATCCGACTGGTAGATCATTTCTGGTGATCTTGTGCTGGCAGTCTCTGCTGGTGACTTGCGTTGGCACAATCTAAGTCTACCAATATGTCTGATGTTAACTCTTGGAATCTCCCATGACTGGTGGCTTCACCGCTGGTGAACAGTGTCAGCGAGAACACCTATTCTGCTGGTAGGATTTGTCAGCAGCCTGCTGGTGAAATCCTTCCCAACTGGTGAACAGTGACCAGCCAGTAGCTCTTCTCATGCTGGTGAACAGTGTCAGCATGAGTCTTGTCAGTCGCTTGCTGGTGAGACTTCTCTCAACTGGTAAGTACATCTCATGCTGATGAACAGTGTCAGCATGAGTCTTGATCAGCTGCGACTTACAACTCAAAAGACCTAAACAGGACTTTACATTTGAGACTAGAGCTATTCTAGAGACAAACTGACGCTGGTAGGACTTAGGATTTGATCCACCAAAACACCAAACTAGAATCTAAACAAGTAGCTACTGGGGAGAGGAAACTTAGCCAAATTTCCCAACATCTTTCCCATCATACTCATTTGAAAGTTGCTGGTCATAAGCTTGGAGAATTAATCACATAACTTTTGGTTCTTCGATAAGATTATATCATCGACGTATATTTGCACATGCAGGATACTTTCTCCATCTTCGATTTGAAAGAGAGTCTCATCATTCCTCCCTTTCTTAAATCCATTGGCAAGTAGGAACTTGGATAGAGTCTCATACCATGCTCTTGGTGCTTGCTTTAACCCGTACAGATCTTTCCTGATTCTATAGACTTAATTTCCTTGCTCAAAATCTGGTGGTTGTTCAACATAGGCTTCCTCCTTGAGCTCACCATTTAGAAAGGCACTCTTTACATCCATTTGCATCACATCAAATTCGTGATATGCAGCATACGCCAGAAATAGTCTGATTGCCTGAAGTCTTGCTACTGGAGCAAATGTCTCATCATAGTCTATGCCTTCCCATTGTCTATATCCTTTGGCCACTAGTCGTGCTTTGCTTCTGACTACTAGGCCTGTCTCGTCCTTCTTGTTTTTGAACACCCATTTCGTTCCTATAACACTTTGATGTTCTGGCCTGTCCACTAGCTCCCAGACATTGTTTCGTGTGAATTCAGCAAGCTCCTCTTGCATAGCATTCACCCAATCTGGATCTAGTAAGGCTTCTTCAACTTTCTTGGGCTCTTCATGAGAAATCTAGCATGCTAGCATAGCATTCCCTTGTCTTGTCAAAATAGGGTCATTGATATTTCCTAGAACATATTCAAGAGGATGGGCACGCAACCATGTTGGTCTGACTGGTCTGGCAACATTTCCTTCCCCTGTGCAATCATCGTCTGGCACAATGTTCTCCGCAGCACCCTCCTCGTGCTCAGCATCTGGATTGTTAGCAGCGCGTTCGTCAGCAACTGGAATTTCAGCTACAGGATTCTCAGGAACGGGAGCCTCTTCAGTAGGTCCTTCAGCAGCTGGAATCTCAGCAGCACCTCTGCCAAGACCTTCATTCGCAGTTATGCCTTCCTCAATTGGAGTAGACGTTGATGTCTCCTCCTCTTCATCATCAAGCAATTCCAAGATATCTGGTCCATCAATGAGATGATTAGGTGTGGCCTCAGCATGATCATTTGCATCACTGGCCTGGTCAGCAGTCTGGTCTCCTGCTGAGTGCGTCGGGTTTGGATTGCAGTCATTCATAGATTTAGTCGGATCAATACGCATATTTTCAAAAGAATTTAAGAACGTTTGATCATTGACATCATTAGTCTCATGATTGCTATCCTCTTTCTCTTTAACAACTCTGCGCACTAAAGTAGACTCATCAAAAATAACATTGCATGTTATTTCCACAATACCGGTAGTCTTATTTAATACTCGATAACCTTTGTGAGTGGGGTGACCATATCCAAGAAGTACACCCTCATCTGACTTAGGTGAGAAAGTATTAAATTTTGACTTTCCGTTATTACGAATATAACATGTAGAACAGAATGCACGGATATGAGTTATAGAAGGCTTACGACCGTTGTACACTTCCTAAGGAGTCTTGTTAAATCTACTAGTAATAGCACTCCTGTTCTGTGTATAGCTGGCGGTCATCACTGCTTCACCCCAGTACTTAGCAGGTAGCTTGGAGTTTGCTAGCATTGTGCGAACGGCCTCCTTCAACGTCTGATTCCTTCTTTCAGCTAGCCCATTCTGCTGAGGAGTCCTAGCAGTAGATCTTTCGTGTGCAATACCGGCTTCATCACAGAAATCCATAAGTACTCCATTGCAGAATTTTGTTCCATTATCAGAGCGAATCCTCTTCATAGTAACTTCCTTGCTGTTTTGCTCCTTGAGGATTAACTCCGTTAGAATGAGCTTTACCTCATCTTTTGTTTTTTATAGACGTACCCATGTATACCTGGAAAAGTCATCAACCACCACAAGTGTATATAGTCGTTTACTTACAGTGGGTGGGTTAGTTCTAGGATCCTTTGTGACGTCTCCATCTCAGGATTGGTCTTGAATGAAGATCTGGTCTGCTTTCCTTGTTGACAAGATTTTTACACTCCTTCTTTGCGAATATTTTCAGTGGGCAGACCTACAACAAGCTTATTCTTGGCAAGGTAATTAATAGTTTTAAAGTTTAAGTGATTAAACCTCTTGTGCCACAGCCATGTTGTCTCTTCTTTATTCAATGCTAGGAAGCAAGAACGTTGTTGGCCGCTCTGCCGATCAACAATATATAGGCCACCCTTGCGGATGCCTCTGAGCTTCACTTCACCTGTAATGGCGTCAGAAATAGAGCAACCAGTATTGAAAAAGGATGCAATGTAACTGTTCTCGCATAGTTGACTTATGCTGAGTAAATTGTGTTTCAGGTTGGAGACGAGTGCCATGTTGATGATTCTCAATCCATTGCGTTCAATGCACCCTCTCCCAACAACTTCCCCTTCACTGTTGTCTCCGAACTTGACTTTGGGACCATTGTATAGTCTTCGTATATCTAAGAACAAGTCTTCGTTCCCTGTCATGTGTGCGGAGCAACCGCTGTCCAGGACCCACTTGTTTGATATGATCATTGTCATAGCCCTTGGATCCTGTCTCTGCAAGTCAATTATGTTGATTTAGGTACCCGTTTAGCGTCGGGTCCTGCAGGATTAGCATGGATCAAAGTTCCTTTCGGAACCCACATCTTAGTGATCCTCAAGACTTTCTTCTTGATATCACTTTTTACCATTTCCTCAACCTTTGGCTTAACATGTTTGACATATTTATATCTAGGTGTAGTGGTGTGCTTGGCCTTCCTTGCCCTTTGGAATATGAATGAATTGGGCTCAGGCCATACATAGGTGTTCCTCCTATGTAGCGTGTTCTGCTGATATATTGGCATTACATTATTGTAAGGATCTCGCCTTCTCTGGTGAAAAGCAGGATTTGCTGTCCTAGCGTTGGGAACAGAATGCTCAACATACCTTGGTCTTGCTGAATATGGTTTAGTATACGCTCTCGGATTTCGCTGAGGTCCAGCAGATACGTACCTAGTAATAGTTCTATTGTTCATCTGCTGAGGCTTAGCAGATTCATGCACAACATTCAACTTTAGGTTCCTCTGCTGAGGTCCAGTAGTTGTATGTTTAGCAGACTCTGACTTAGGCCTCTGCTGAGGTCTAGCAAACGAATATTTAGCAATCTCTGCTGAAGACCTCTGCTGAGATCGTACAGACGCATTTGGTGGATGTCCATTCTTTTGCTTAGCAATTGGCTTAGCATTGGAAGGTTCAGCAATGACAATGCCTTTTCCTTTTTCGGCAGTGATGGTTCCAGCAGATACAAACAAGATGGGTTTCTGCCTGGAGGAATTAGCACCAGATTTTGGAATCCTTTTCGAGAATTCACATCCAAGCCTAGACTTATCGTTATGTTGTCTTCGTCGGCTTACAATGGCATGGAGAGCTGCCTTGCTAGATGTATACATGCAAATGCAGTCCTCTCTAGGTGTACTCTTTAAAGCAAGATTTTCTTTTTCTAAATTTTGAAATTTTTCTGATAGTTGAAAGAAATCTGCTTTTAATTTTAAGAGTTCCTCACTTTCTAACCTTAGTCTTTCGACTTCCTCGGTTAACGTTTGAACATTTGATTGAATTGAGGTATTTTCACCAATAATAGCATTTTTGATCTCATACATTTTAGAGAATTCAATTGACAGCTTTGTCAGGTAATCTTCCTCAGAATCCAAAAAGAATTCTTCCGATTCATCCATGACTGTAGTGCTAGAAGTGTTGGTAATTAGTACCTCATTTTCTTCAGTGGCTAGGGCTGATTCACTACTCTGCTCAGCATCGGTCTCACCATCAGCAAACTGATCTTCGATAATATTTGCCATTAGTACGAACAAAGCTTCCTCGTTATCTTCTTCTTCTGAGGAATAGTAATACTCCTCGTCATTCTCCGGAATGTCAGAAGCCTCTGTCCTTATCAGCAACGCCCTGGTAACTGCTTTGACAGCACGTCTTTCAAATCTGTGCTTCAGGCGCTCTCTCTCTTCTCTGCTGACTTTCGGACATTCATGCTTTAAATGGTCTGGGGAACCACATTCAAAGCACGTTCTCGGCTTTCGCTCTACTGAGCGGGTAGATGATGATTGTTGAATTTCCTTGGTTTCATTCTCAGCTTTAGCTTCTATCATCAACTTCTGAAGCTTTTTCATCTGCTCTTCCAGCTCGCTGATCTTTAGATCAACATGTTGAGAGCCTGAGGTTGAGACAACCTCCTTTGCTGGTGATGCTGGAGCAGGTCTTTCTTGCTTATAGAAAGGCTTCTTCATCTTAAACTTACAAAAGTCCTTCTTAGCGAAATGCTAAGTCCTCAGAGTTGGCAGCGAAGGTTGAATCGTTCTTCTATATCTTGTATGGATTAACCTGCAATCATTGAGAATGATTTATATTTATCAACAGCTACCTGTAGCTTGTTGCGCTTCATCTGGTATGTCTCTCGGGATGATTCGCAGACATATTCCCACATCTCTTTAGCAGTGTCAAAGTCAAGCGATTTGTCAGCCATTAACTTTGGTAGAGAGTCATAGATCAGCTTTTTTGCCACGTGTTCTAACTGAGCTCTCTTTTTATCCTCTGTTGTATATTCTTCATAGGGCTTTGGAACCAATTGAGGTCTTGGTTCTTCTCCTGCAGCAGCTGGTCCTAAAAAAGTGTTAGGTTTCATTATTTTAATTGGAACTCTTTCAAGTACATCGGCCATTTCAGGATGAATGCTTTGAAGCTGTATAAGGGCGAGCTTCTTCCATGACTTAAAGTTCTCCTTTGAGTACTTCCCCAGTGAGTGGTTCAACATTTTTTTCACTTCTTAAGTAATTTCCTGAGCTTAGACAGACAAAACACAAAAAAACAGGTAATAGTGCAAGGAAAAGATAGATCTGGTCTTAAGCGACTCAGAAGCAGTCAATTTTTCAACCTCCCGCTCTGATACCACTTGTTGGTCTTTAAATATCAGAGTCGTCGTGCTTAAACAAGAACACGAAATGCAGCGGAATGATTAATCATCACTTACACTTATGTTTTCCTTTGAAGATTATTTAAACTCAGGTATAGATTAAGGTTTCTTCACAGTTATACATTAGCAATATGATTGCTAGGTTTAAAGTCTCGTGCATAATAAAACAGTAAATGAACACAATGTTTATAGTGGTTCGATCCAAATAGATCTGCGTCCACTCCTTAGCCGAAATGCTAAGAATTCACTAAGTAAGTATACAGAGTACAAGGATTCGCCTTGGACGTTAAGTAGGCAGTGAACTTTCGGCCTGGCTACTTGACAGCTATCCTCCGATATTCTGAACTTCTCAGGTGTAGGTCTGGTAGAGTCAAGGGCACACCTTCGTAAAACTTGCCTTTCCTACTTTGGAAGATTTATAGTTACTTCCTAACTTTTCTTCAGATGCGGCTAAACGCCCGTCTTAGTCTAGACCTTTTCAGGTGTTCGACTGTTGGATTCTTCCAGTAAAGGAAGGTATCCCAATGATTGAAGAATCTTGAATGCAATCAAGAATCTCTTCAATGGAGTGTCAGGGATTCAATGAGGGCACTCTGGTAGTTGAAAGGCTTTGAATATGTTTCGAACATTTGCTTTTCAACTGACTGCTCTTGTGCTTTTCGCTTTTGTCTTACGAATCTCTTGAAAGTGAGTTAGAGTATTGAATGAGCAGCACCTTCTCGCTCTTCTGGACTTGTCTTTATATACTCGAAGATTCAAACTTTGAATCTTTGTATCCGTTAGACACAACGATCGCTTTGTCCGAGAGTGGTTCGTTTATCAGTTTGCTTTCTAGCTTTGTACAATACTTTTTGACCTGCTTCTGAAAAGTCCTGTCCTTGCGTGTACGGTTGTCAGAGTGTTGGTATAGCGATCGTTGTTAGCTGTCTTTCTTTGCTAAGCTCCTTTGGAACGATCTGATAGGCTTTTATTTGCAATCTGCTAGATAGATATCGGACTGCTGAGTTCTCAGCAGTTGCTCTTTTTATTCCTGATTCCTTCAACTCCGGATTGTTAATCCTTTAGCAATCTGCTATGTGCTAGCGAATGCTGACTCCTCAGCATTCCACTATCTTTTTGTCTTCTAGCAAGTGTTAGTCTTCTCTAGCAATCTGCTAGTGATACTTCGGTGTCAGCAGTGAGAACTCCTAGCAAACTAGTCTATTACAACTCAATGCTTGACCTATACAAGACATTACAAGATATGCTAGACTATACTGGAATTCAGCATTTGATCGACCAGTCTAGTAAGGTTTGATGCAACAATTTATATTCTAGAAATCGATATCTTAGGTAATCTACGGTAATTCCATCGGTACTAAGGGGATTTGCTATTGTTGGTCCCCAATCAGAGTGTTTTATATGCAGTGAAAGTATTAAACTTATCTTGCACGTATCTTGCTAAGGTCTCGACTTAGCTAGAGTTTATCAAAAGTGTTTTAGCTCGTATAGTTCGATTGCAGTTCATACTTCACCACTTGTATTGTTGAGTTTTAAATAGATTTAGCACAAACAATAACGAAATAAAGTGATAAGAACACAAGGATTTTTACAGTTGTTCGAACAACTGTTCTACGTCCACTCTTCAGTCCTCCGACTGAAATTTCACTAGAAGAATGAGTACAAGGTCAGGCCTGATCTTTAATATTGAGCAGCTCCTCCGTTTGATCAGCGCGCACCTTCAAGCACCTTGATCTCCAATCTTAAACTGGTGTAGCTCCGTAGAGTGAGGACAAACCTCCCTTCTCCTTGTACGTCGACTGCTCGGAGTTTTATAGTTCTTCTCGGAACCTATCCTTGCGTTAGCGTTGCCCGTAATAATCACTCTTGCACTGCAATAGTGACTGGTAGATTCTCCCTAGACTAGAAAGAATCCCAAAATAACCTTTCGAAGATAAACTTCGCAGGTCTCGAGCTTCTGTTATGAAAGCATGCGAAAAGCTTCAATAAAGAACTTAGCTCGAATGTGTTCGTGTGATGTAGAGAATGTGTATGATCTCTTTTGTTATCTCTATTTGAAGAAAATCGCGATCCTTTGAATCAAATAAGGAAGACACCTATTTATAGGTGAAGATTCAAACGACTGTTTGACTCTATTCCGTTAGACTCAAAGGCAATGCTCGCCTATCTTCGTTCTTCCTTTTCTGCAGTGGATAGAGACTCTTCAAGTCTCCTCGTGTCTAATTGACGTAGCACCTATTTATAGTCGTCTCTGTCAGAACGGATCCTTTATAGGTCTGAACTCTCGTTTTGCATGATGATTGTTCCATCCTCTTGATTGGTTGGGTTTTCTTGTAACTTGTAATTCGTCTGATTCTTGACTTTTTAACTTCTTTCTATATTGATGATTGTCGTTTGCTAGTTGTTGGTGTGCATCGGATGTCTCCGTAGTTTGCTGGAGTTCCTTCTTCGGCATCCTTGTTGCGTTCCTCCTCATTGCTAGCCTTTATTTTGTTTTAGCATTCTTCAGCAATTTGTTGGGTTTATTGAATATTTCAACAAACAAGATTATTTTCCTTTATCTAATTATATTAATACTCGAGTATTGATTCCTATACATGAATTTTTACAATTGACTCGATACTGAGTTGCTAGAGCTTTGATGCACCAAAACATATCAAATTATGACTATGAAATGGTTTACAACGGTGGGATCTAACAATATACCTAACAATTTCCCCCTTTTTGGTGCGATCAAAGCCTCTATCATAAGATTTAATTCTAACTGATCGTGGGAAGGCTAATTACTAATATTACAAAAGATTTTCCTATCAACTCTATTCTCAGCTTCTAAACTCCCGTAGACTCTGTATTGTTCCTAAACATTCACCCTTAATGTATCAAGGGTCTTGCTCGATTTTTCAAAATTTAATCAAGTAAATGGCTTCAATATCTTTTACCAAATAAGCACATAGAACATTTACGCATAACGTCATCAAGCAATCACAGGAAAATTTCACACATCACATTCCACGAAGTTTGCTAATCACACTCAGTGTGTAATTTCAGCTAATTCAATTTGATCAGCGTTGGACAATGAGATGTTGTCCTCAACCTGGGTTAGTTTTTCATTCATAATTTCATGTTTTGTTGTACACTCACATAGCCCAAATTGAAATCAGAAATATTTTTTCAACAACTAGGAGGCTTAGGGATTAGAGAGATATTACTTTTTTGTTGTTGAGAATCAGCACCATTTCTTGCACCTGAGGGACCAGCAGTGGGCTTCTTCATTTTGCTGAGAGCTTCCATCGTCATCTTCATGAAGTTGCCCACAAAAGCTTCTCTTTCCTGTCTTCTGATTTTTTCCTTCTCTTCAATTCTTCTTTATTCTTCTCTCCTCTTTTTCGCGTTGTCTCCTTAGATCTTCCTCATGTTGTCTTCTAGCTTCAAGACGACAAAGTCTGTCTTCTTGCTCCTTTCTTCTTTCTGCTTCTTCTGCTAACCTCTTCTCTTTCCCCTCTTTGATCGCAGCAAAAATTCCGGTGGAGAAGGTCTCGAAGTTGTCTTGTTGAGTAACAAGAATTTTGTCTTTAGCTTCAGACACCTGGATAGAAATTTCCTTTCGCACGATTGGTATCATTTGCTCTTCGATACTCCATCCTACCATTGTATGAATGTATTGCTGGAGGTCCCTCTGATAAGTGCTGGTGTTCAAGGGCTCAATTGCTATGTACAGGGGTTCCTTAGATAGCACTATTTGATTCTAGGTGGAAATCATGAGAGCAGCAGTGGCCAATCCTTGAGATGAAGAGGATGGTTGATCAGCCGGAGCTATTGCGGGATGTGTAGTTTCCCTTCCTGCTTCTTCTACAATAGAAGCATCTGCGAATGGCCTTAAGCTCTGCATCCTAAAAGGCTTGCTGGATAGTTGGTTAAGGACTTTCTCCTTGAATTCGAACAAATTCTTCCTATATTCTTCTCTCTTTCGTGCGGCTTTTTCTTCAGCTAACTTCTTCAATTCCTCAGCTGTGGCCATTTGTCGTATAGTGGCAGAAGATTTGAATTACTGGGTGAATAGGGGAGAGTCTTCTATGGAATATTATGATGGTAGTAGCGAACGATCTCCAGTGGCTACTCTGTGAGCCTTGATCTTTTGTAGCCTTGCAACAACTTGTTTCTTCGTATACTATCGTTTGGATGTCTGGTCCATCCAATCATCAGCCCATTCTTCTTCTCTCCTCCAGTACTTGAGACCCATCCTTGCCATCATAATTGAGAGGTCCTCATAATGTAGTTCATGAGTGGCAAAATCAAATAATCGCCATCTCTAGAACTCTGTCCTCAACCATTCTTCATTGGACGACTCGCCTTGTAGTTCAGCAAAATTTAAGTCCTCGACTTCTACGGCAGCTTGAGTTTCGATGAACTCGCTTATGTCTATTGCCCAGGAGATGAGATCATCATTCTCCTCATCTCTCACCGGGACAGGAAGACACCACTTTGCAATCCTCTTTGCTTTGTAGTTCCTGTCGGGTAGTCCTTCCATGGGCACTAGTAGAGTTTCTTCACTGAACATGGATTCTCCATCAACGACTGTTCATGCATCTTCTTCAGCAAAAATGACTTCAATAGTTCTCTCGCTATTTTGGGAACCTTCAGATTGCTGAATGGCTTCATCTCCTTGAGTTCTCTTTAGATCTGTTTGCTCTTCGAGAGATTGTATGGTGGCCTCATCATTACCGATTGCATCACAGGCCCTCTTGACTGTCGACTGATTAGTCAAGGTCTCCAGTGGAGATGGTGATTCACTCATTAACCTAGTTGGATCAATTGGTTCAACTTCGGAAGTATTCAAGCCCAATGATCCTTTGACATCATTGGTTTCATGTGTCTCATCTCTTTGAC
Organism: Plectranthus barbatus; assembly: GCA_026898455.1. Lineage (NCBI taxonomy): Eukaryota > Viridiplantae > Streptophyta > Magnoliopsida > Lamiales > Lamiaceae > Plectranthus > Plectranthus barbatus. The sequence continues at coordinate 894,676 of JAPKLW010000023.1, read as the reverse complement.
TTCTCATGGTCCTGCGCTCTAAAGTAGCTTTGTAAAAAATATCATTGCATGTTATTTCCACAAGTTTGGTTGTCTTATTAAGTACTCCATAACTTTGTGAGATAGATGTCCATATCCTAGGAGCACTCCTTTGTCAGCTTTGGGAGAGAAAGTACTAAACTTTGACTTTCCAATATTATGGATATAACATTTCGAACCAAAAATACGAAGATGAGCTAAGGAAGGATTACGACCATGATATATTTCATAGGGAGTCTTGTTGAAGCGAATATTCAGCGTGTAGTGGTAGCTTCTCCCCAATATCTTTGACTTAGATCCGTATCAGCAAGCGTTGTTCGCACGACTTCATTTAAAGTTATGTTCCTTCTTTCTGCCAAGCCATTCTACTGAGGTGTTCTTGCAGTGGACCTTTCATGTCCTATCTCAGCGTTGGCGCAGAAATCCATCAATGATCTATTACAAAATTTTGTACCATTGTCGGATCTTATCCTTTTAACCGTGAGCTCTTTGCCATTTTAAACTTTGATTATCAGCTTTGGAAGGATAACATTCACCTCGTCCTTGCTTTTGAGTAACCTCACACAAGTGTACCTGGAATAGTCATCAATAACAACTAAGGTATATTGTTTGTTACCTATGGTGGGCGGTGTAATAGGGCCGAATAAATCCATGAGCAATAGCTCAAGGATTCTATTTGAAGTGGCCTTTTTCGGATTGGATTATAAGGACTCTTTGACTTGTTTTCCTTGTTGACAGGCTCTGCATATTCCTTCCTTCTTGAAGGTTTCTTGTGGTAAACCAGCAAGGATGTTATTTCTGGCAATATAATTAATAGTCTTAAAGTTCAGATGCGTTAGCCTTTTGTGTCATATCTAATTTGTCTCCTCTTTGTTGAATGTTATGAAGCAAGATGCTTGTTGACCACTATCCCAATCAACAATGTAGAGTCCTCCTTTCTTGATTCCTCTGAGCTTTATTTCTCTAGTGGTTCTATCAACAACTTCACAACCTGTATCAAAGAAAGAAACAATGTATTCACTTTCACTTAGCTGGTTGATGCTCAATAGATTGTGCTTCAAGCTATCAATGAGGGCAACGTTGAATATTTGCATTCCATTCTGCTCGATGCACCCTCTTCCGATTACTCTTTCCTTGGAGTTGTCACCAAATGAGATTGAAGCTCCTCGGAACTAGTGAAGTTCTGTGAAGATCTCTTCATCTCCTGTCATGTCACCTGAGCATCCACTATCTAGGATCCATTCTTTGAGTTTCCTTGACGTTCTCCTTTCTGGACCCTGTTCCTGCAAAACAAAGAAGTTATATTTTTGGTACCCGATCAATTACGGGTCCTACAGGATTAGTTTTCTGGATTATACCTTTGGGAATCCAGACTTTTGTGATTTTGATGTTTCTTCTATCATCAAGTTTCACTTCCCTACCATTCCTATTGGCATAATTTCATTAATCAACATAGGAATGTGTAGTAGTGTGTCGAGCCATCACTATCCTTTTAAAATGTTTTGATGTAGACTCTAGCCTCGAGTAGGTGTTCCTTCTACTTGGAGTGTATGTTGGCTTCTTTGCAGCCTTAGTAGATTGCTTAACCTTGCTAGGATTTGTTTGAACCTTCCTAGCAGATGGAACAATCTACTAGGTTACATACCTTGACTTTGTCGGCTTCTTCTAAGCAGATCGATAGTTTGATTTTTGTTGAGCAGCCAGCTTTGGATGTTAGTCTGCTAGCATTTCTGTTGACCAATAGAATTGTAATTTTCCCTCTTGTCTTTCCTAGCAGATTGCTGAATCTTCCCAGTTGCTGGGACAAAAACAAGTTTCTTTGTCTTACTTGATTCAGCATCGCAAAACTTTTACTGTCAAAATCTATTAAAGCAAAGTTCATCGAACTTCTTTGGACACTTAGAATATCATCCAAATCTCTCGTGCTTTTTGAAAATTTGCATTGACACAAATTTTGCACGGAGTGATTATTTTTCAAGTCATCAATCTCATGTTTTAAAATATTGTATTTATCATTCAATAAGGAGAATTCAGTTTTTAACATTAAAAGTTCCTCGTCTGCTGACCTAGATTTATCAATCTCACTGGTCAAAGTAGAAAGTTGTGACTTCAGAGATGAATTTTCTTTTACTAAAATATCATTTAGTGCATGAAATTTTTAGAATTCTTTTAGCAAAAATTCCACAGTAATCTCATCTGATTTTGAGCAATAAGAATCAGTTGTGTCATGCATACTTTCGGAAATCGAATCAATAGACAAAGTAGTATTGGTTACCTGGTTTTTTGTGGCAGCTAGAGTTGATTCTCCTGTCTGCTCCTCATTGATATCTGCCATGAATACCATTAGAACATCCTCTTCATCCACTGATGAGTAACATTCGTTGTCATAATCTGGGATGTCTGGTAGTTCTGTCCCTGTCAGTAAGGCTTTCGTGATAGCCTTCGATGCACGTCTTTCAAACAACTTCATCAGTCTTTCTCTTTCTTCTGGATCTAACTTTTGGACAATCAAACTTTAGGTGATCTGGGGAATTGCACTTGTACCATGTTCGTGGCAATCTTCCCATTCTTGTTGTCTGTGTGTTGATTATGCTGGAAGTCCTCCTGTTTCCATTTTGCCTTTAGCAGCAATCTTTGCAGTCTCTTCACTTGTTCTTCCAGCTCGCTTACAGAGCATTCTTCTTCTTTGAAATGATATCCACTGGTAGAAGGGATCTCCTTTGTTGAACTGGACTGAGAAGGTTGATCTGAGTGGAATGATTTCTTTGTTTTTCATTTTGTCCATCTTTTTTTACAAAGAATGCAACATCCTCGATCGATTCTTCAATGTTGACTGCAGAACGAACAACTTTATTTTTGTTGATATGTGCAATATCCCATTCATGTGCCTTCAATGGAGAAAACACGTCTTTGGTGTTGATTGTTAACAGATCTTTATCCTTCAGACTGGTTACTTTGACAAACCAATCCTCCTTCGTACGTTCGTCCAGACTTCTTTAACTCAGCTACAATATTGTTGAATCTGGCCTCCATGTCCTTGATAGTTTCATCTGGAATTAAACAAAAAGATTCATACCTGTCTACCCATTGTTGTAGCTTGTTTCTCTTCATCTGATCCGACTCTACTACTTAAAGTACCAAGAAAATCCCACATTTTTTTGACACTCTCATACTCCAACGCTTCGGCCATTAGATTAGGTGACAATGCACCTAATATTAAATTCTTGGCTACGTAATTTAGTTGATCACAGGCTTGTTTTTCTTGAATCCATTCTTCAAGGGGCTTATCTATAATTCCTTGTTATCCTGTTACGTTCTCTCTGACCCTTGTCTTTAACTTCTTGATTTTGATAGGTCCGACTTCAATCACATTTCTCATGTCAAGATGCACATTCATCAGTGTGATCATGGACTTCCTTTTCCAGGTAGAATAGGAATCTGGAGTGAACTTTGCAAGCTTCGTGTTGTGCGCCATTTCTTCAATCCTGAGCTAAACACAGAAACACAGATATGCAAGGAAAATCTGGATCTGGTCCTAAGCGACTCAGAAGCAACTAGTCTCTAAAGACCAACTGCTCTGATACCACTTGTTGGTCCCCGATCAGAGTGTTTTATATGCAGAAAAAGTATTAAATTGATCTTGCACGTATCTTGCTAAGGTCTCAGCTTAGCAAGAGTTTATGAAAAATGTTTTAGCTCAAATATTCATTAGTTCGATTGCAGTTTATACTTCAATACTTGATGTGTTGTGTTTTAAATAGATTTAGCATCAACAATAACGAAATAAAGCGATAACAACACAAGGATTTTATAGTGGTTCGAACAACTTTTCTACGTCCACTCTTCACTCTTCCGATTGAAAATTCACTAGAAGAATGAGAAAAAGGCCAGTCCTGATCTCTAACGTTGAGCAGCTCCTCCGTCTGGTCAACGCACACCATCAAGCGCCTCGATCTCCAATCTTCAACCGGTGTCGCTCCGTAGAGTGAGGACAAACCTCCCTTCTCCTTGAACGTCGACTGTGGGAGTAATATAGTTCTTCCCGGAACCTATCCTTGTGTTGGCATTGCCCGTAAGAATCACTCTTCCACGACAATAATTACTGCTAGATTCTCCCAAGACTAGAAGGAATCCCAAAATCTTTTGAAGATAAACTTCGCAGGTCTCGAGCCTTTGTTATAAAAGCTTGCGAAAAGCTTTAATTAAGAACTTTGCTCAGATGTGTTCGTGTGATGTAGAGACTGTGTATGATCTCTTTTGTTATCTCTGTTTGTAGAAATTCCCAAACCTTTGAATCAAATAAGGATGACACCTATTTATAGGTGAAGATTCAAACGGTTGTTTGAATCTTATCCATTAGACTCAAAGGCAATGCTCGCCTATCTGCGTTCTTCCTTTTCTGCAGTGGACAGAGACTCATCAAGTCTCCTTGTCTCAGATTGGCGTAGCACCAATCTATAGCCGTCACTGTCAGAACGGATCTTTTGTAGGTCTGTACCCTCATTTTGCATGATGATTGTTCCATCCTCTTGATTGGTCGGGTTTTCTTGTAACTTGTAATCCATCTGATTCTTGACTTTGTAATTTCATTCTTGATTGCTGATTGTCGTTTGCTGGTTGCTGGTGTGCATCGGATGTCTTCTTAGTTTGCTGGAGTTCCTTCTTCAGCATCCTTGTCGTGTTCCTTCGTATTGCTAGCTTTTCTTTTCTTTTAGCAATCTTCAACAATTTGTCGGGTTTGCTGAATCCTTCGGCAAACTAGATTCTTTTCCTTTATGTAATTCTATTACAACTCGTGTATTAATTCTTGTACAAGAATTTTTACAATTGACTCGATACTGAGTTGCTAGAGCTTTGATGCACCTAAAACATATCAAACTATGATTATGAAATGGTTTACAGTAGTGGGGTCTAACAATATTCCTAACGACTATCTTTTTGGATCCACCTTTATTTTTAACATTAATTTTGGTTTGTAGAAGTTAATTTTATCATCCTTACATCTATTACCTAAAAGATCCTAAATCTCTATTTGTCTTCTTTATCAGCACCTCAATTATTTGTTATCTTGATTTCTTGTTTGTTTAGACTTGATCGTTTTGATTTATTGATTGTTGACTCGGGATATATTTTATCTAGTACTCTCTTTTGTGGTTGGTTGTGAGTTGTTATTTGAAAGGTAAGAATAATTGTTCACTTAGTTTACTTTTTGCCTAGTATTAGTTAATAAATTTAAGTATCCATGACATTTTGATAACATAAGTTGTTGTATTCGATTTTTGAGAGAAGTGAATTTCTTGAGATCGATAAATTTTACTTGCACCTACTCATCTACGATTATATCCGAATTGTTGAAAAACCGCCGTGCTGGGGAATTCATTAGTAGGCTACGAATTGATATTGGCATAAGTTTGATTTTGATAGTCTAAGCATTTGATTGATTGTTACTTTGTTGGTATTGTGGTTGTAGGTAGTGCATGTTCACGCAAGCAAGGGCTTGTAGAATGAAGGAAATAAGATTAAGAAGAAGAGAGTTGGAGATGATTTTGAAGTTGAGATGTAGAATCCCCATGCGTTGATATGTTAAGGAATCTACAAAGGCAGTTACTTGAGATGAAAGCTAATATGCAAGAGTGCAACCCACCACAAAGGAGGCCGCTACAAAATCTATTCCGACCGAGTGAGAAGGAAATGAAAGGGTGATTCTCAATGGGCGTCAATACAACTCATTTTGAGATTATGCCTCACCTCGTTCAAATGATTCAAAATTGTCACTACTGAGGTTATCCCACCGATGATCCAAATGCTAATATAGTAAGTTTTTTGGAGATCACAGACAGTATCAAGATGAATCAATTTCCCCAATACCACATCCGGATGAGACTATTGCCATTTTAAATGAGAGATGGAGCTCAAAATTGGTTCGATAGATTGGACAAAGGGAGAATCACATCTTAGGATCAAGTCAATGAAAAATTCATGCTAAAATTCATTCCACCAAGCTTGACCTCGAAGACAAGGGCTGATATCACTTCATTTAGCTAAAAGTAAAATGAGCCGCTATACGAAGCATGAGATAGATTCCGGGAGCTCTTATGGAAATGTACACGCCATAGGTGGACAAAAGCTCAAAAAATTTGTTCATTCTATGGTATCTTGAACTATGATACAAAAATTTTAATTGATGCTACTTCTTGAGGTGCTTTCCGCGAGCAAGATGAAGATGAGGCATTGAGGATGATCTAAAAGATGTCCGAAAATAGCTATTAGTGCTCCAAAGAGAGGAGAGAGTACCAAACGGTGAAAACAATTGGGGGGGGGGTCAAGTGAACATGACACATTGAAAGGTCAAATAGCAATGATGCAAAAGTAAATTGACCTGTTAACAATGACAAGTGAAAATATTGAATAGCCAAGTGTGGTGAAAGACTAAGGATTTCCCGTGGATGTTAATTTTATTTATCAACACTATGGGAACAATTGGGGAGGATAGAATCTTCAAGGTAATATATATTACCACCCGAGCAACTACTATCATCCAAACTTCTCGTATGAAAATCTAAAAACACATTGAATCCACGACTAGGGTTTGAAAACCATGGGGGAGGTGGACAACAAGGATATTCTGGAGGAGGAGTCAGGAGTTGTATTTGTCATGGGGGTAATAACATAAGGAGGAATTCAAGTGATGAGATCTAAAAGAATTTTGAGGAGTATGATATCATGCTTGTAGAGATACAACTACAGATATCTGCAATTGTCAAGAAAGTTAACAAAAAATCTCAAATTAGCAAGTTTTCGAGCAATACAGATGTAAGCCCGAGGCAAAATTACAATGCTATTACCACTTGAATTGCTAATTAAGTCATATGATGGCCCGATGATGGATACTTATTATGGTGAGCTAAAGGAAGTGGCTATGAAGTAGAAGAAAATTCTTTACGAGATGAGGAGGAAGTCATTCCTCAAGAGAAGAATAAAGAAGAAGTTGTGAAGTCGAAGGGTGATGAACTAAGGAATGTAGTTGCTCTACCGTGTCCTCAAAGGTTCTATAAAACTAAGAAGAACAAGAAGTTAGCTTGATTGTTTGAGCACTGGAGCAAGATTCGTTTCAACCTACCATTGTTGGAAATCTAACAAGAGATGTCGGGATAAAACTAGTAAGGTTTTGCGAAGTATGAGACGGTGAACATTTTTCAAGAGTGTAGCACTGTTTTTCAAAAGACAATGCTTTTGAAAAGGCCATATTTGAGGAGCTTCACAATGTTTTTATGTTATTGGTGGTTTGGAAATTGCTCGTGCCACATGTGATTACGGAGCAAACATCAATTTGATGCCGCTCTCTATCTTCAAGAAATTGGAAATAGGGTAGATCAAAAAAATTACTATCATTCTTCAAATGGTTGATCATTACCTATCCTACAGATTTTGTGGTGTTAGACATGGATAAAGATGGAGGTGTAACTACGGGTGGAACAATATTTGTCATGAAGAATGAAGAATTTGCGTTGCATTTTGATTATAGAAAGATCACTTTCCATTTTTTGGATAACAAAAAGGAGTATAGGATAAGAGTGACGAGTATTCCAAAATCATTAATGTGGTTTTGATGCCCACGTTAGTAAGTGGTGGTGCACGGGAACCTCTTGAGGAGGTGTTTGTTTTATCTACATATGCCAAGGATTTCTACGATGATTTTGATGTTGATTGTAATATTATCTTGGAGTTTGTGATAGGTTTAGAAAGTCAGTTGAAGGTACTAAAGAAAAACGACTCCATTTTATCGGAGTTGAGAACAAAAAATATGAATTGGAGGCAAAAACACCGAATCAAAAAACAAAGAAGGTATCCCCGGAGGTAGAGTTGATACGATTCGCAAACCATTTGAGATATGTTTTCTTGGGGAAAAAAAGAAACTTACCCAGTGATTTTTTTACTTTATTATCGAAGGTCAAATTGGATAGATTGCTACAGGTATGGAGAATGCATAGGTCGGTGATTGGCTGACAAATCTCAGATATCAAGGGGATAAGCGCGGCCATTTGTATGCATAAGATACTTTTGGTGGAGAATTGTAAGCCAAAGATATAGACTCAGGTTGAACCTGAAGATCTAAGAGTTGGTCAATAAAGAAGTGCTAAAGCTACTCAATAACAATATCATCCATATACTTAGTGATAGTGAGTGTGTGAGCCCCATCCACACGGTTCCAAAGAAGGGAGGCTTTAAGAAGGTGGTGAAACCTATGTGCGAGGAAATAATGAAGAGACCAACTACCGGTTCGCGGTATAGTATCAATAACTATGCTCTCAAGTTAGCTATTAGGAATGATCATTTTCCTTTACCTTTCAATGACCAAATGGTTGACCAACTTGCAGGGTACTCACATTATTGCTTGTTGGATGGGTACTCGGTGATGGGATTATATACTGAAAGCATTATGATTAGTATATTATGTAAAAGGTTTATTGGTAAATATACCCGGACTCATGAATGTTGTATGATCATCTCCTATCTGAATTAACAAACAGATGTCGCAAATGATCTTATTCTCTTATCTCATCGATAAGGAGATCATACTGTGTGTAGTAGATCACGAAAGATTGCCTGGATAGTCTGACCTAGTGAGATATATATGGTTATCACAGTTGAGACAGTCCCAGGATAGACTGTTGGTATAGGCTACAATATTTGCGGTAATAAGCATCTTATCTTGGATTGCTTGGTATACTGGTGCGGGGGTACGCATTGATCGGACCAATGTTAAAGATTGATTCCTTTATCTGACATTAAAGGAATCTAGATCTTGGTGGCTTGATGAGATCCTAAACCTTGATGAAGGTATAGAAGTATACACAAATTGTGTACCACTTTGAGTTGCAGTGAAAAGCTCTAGTTGAGTTGCTATATCGGTATCTTGGGTGGAAACAGTTTGTGTAGGACTGTCTGGTACTAGAACTAGGTAACCACATCCAGTATAGGATGGTGACATTCCCTGAGCAGCTCAAAAGGTTCGTTATACTAAAGTCGTGAAGGCTGATTAAGTTCAAGCATAAGTGAAAAGGGTTGAGTGGAGTAACTCATGAATAAAAGATATTAATTAAACAAATGTTTTGTTAGGGCCTAAATTAATTAATGAATGTGTGTAACCTTAAATGTGGGGATATACCAAGCCTTTGTAACCCATTCCTCACTAAGTGGTAGCAAATAGGTAGGGCAATATTGATTCTCTGGAGGAACGAATCAATATTAACTTAATTAATTATATTCTGGGTTGAATATGAGAATTAATTAACTTTGTAGGCCTTAATTGCTATTTGCATTATGATCCCTAGTCTGACCCATGAAAGCTCAGGCCCATCTAGAGATCAGAATATGCTATAAATAGGCCTCAGGTTCTCAGATCATAAATTGCAAATCGCAGACCATGAACTGGGAGCTGTGATCTACTAGATCTGAGAAATGAGGAGGAAATTCTGCTTCTCGATCGGCAAGGAATCTGAAGGGAATCTTCACCAGATTTTTGGATCGGAGCTCGGATACAGATCAGAAGATCAGATCTTGAGGATCATTTTCTATTTCTCCCTCCTCAAGATTTCTGACATTATTTATTCAATTTTGTAGATTTAATTCCTTTATCTGATAGGAATAAATCTTGTTACGCGGGAAAAATGATCAAGGATCAAATCTCTACGCATCGCATTCTTCAGTTTATATAATCCAGGTATTCTACATAATCCTTCTTATGCATATTCAATAGGAGCATGCTAGGTACTATCAATATTAACTTAATTAATTATATTCTGGGTTGAATATGAGAATTAATTAACTTTGTAGGCCTTAATTGCTATTTGCATTATGATCCCTAGTCTGACCCATGAAAGCTCAGGCCCATCTAGAGATCAGAATATGTTATAAATAGGCCTCAGGTTCTCAGATCATAAATTGCAAATCGCAGACCATGAACTGGGAGCTGTGATCTACTAGATCTGAGAAACGAGGAGGAAATTCTGCTTCTCGATCGGCAAGGAATCTGAAGGGAATCTTCACCAGATTTTTGGATCGGAGCTCGGATACAGATCAGAAGATCAGATCTTGAGGATCATTTTCTATTTCTCCCTCCTCAAGATTTCTGACATTATTTATTCAATTTTGTAGATTTAATTCCTTTATCTGATAGGAATAAATCTTGTTACGCGGGAAAAATGATCAAGGATCAAATCTCTACGCATCGCATTCTTCAGTTTATATAATCCAGGTATTCTACATAAACCTTCTTATGCATATTCAATAGGAGCATGCTAGGTACTATCATAGGCATAGTAATTTTTTTATATCCAGTTAACGATTTGCGCTTACACAAATTTGAGTGATTCAATTCACTGTATTCAAAATTCCTTCAATTGGTACAAGAGCCAGGTTGATTTAATTAGCTCTATTGTAAAAAATAATATTGCCTATGATTATTCATGATTATTATTTTTTAGTTGATATGAATGAATGGTTATGGATTGTATGGTTTTAGTTCCTCGTGGTTCTCGGGTTAATCTGCCATTTTATATGGATTTGTTTTTGACCCATGACATAAATCTGTGGTTAGATTTAAATAACAAAAACAGCAGTAGGATGCATTTCCCTAGTAATTTTCATTTTCTCTAATTAAATATGTAAAACAAAAACGAAGAACAAAAAGAACATAGAACCGCACAAGATACGCGGCGGCGCAAGACGACGTCGGCAAGGCAAGTGGACGTGCACAGCGGTCGTGAAACTGCAGGGCTGGCGCGGCAAGGCAGCGCAGCTATGGCAAAACCCTAGGTTGTGATTACAAGGCCACACGCAAGCCATGGCAGCAACCACGCATCCTATGATTGGCCAGGCAGGGTGCGGGCTACAGGGACGATAGCGCGCGGCAAAGGAGGGCGACGACGGGAAGGCAAGCATCAGATATGATAGCGCAAGGGACACGCATGGAAAGGCAGAACCCTAAGTTCCGAGTGTAGGGTTTTTCCGTGAACCGAATCACCAAAACCAAACTGAACCGGATCATTTTATGGATATTGCTCATAATAAAAATTCACAAAAACCTAGCATGCTCCTATGAATTTAATACATATCATGGATTGAGGAATTACCGTTATCCCGTCGAGTTTGATCCTATCTTTTGCGTTTGAATTCCAAATTCCAATTCAACCACGCAATTCAATTTTATCTGCGGAATCAGAAATTAGAACCCTAATTTCTTAAATAAAATCAAAAATAAAGAAAAGAAAGAAATAGGATTTCTGTTCTCCAGATTAGATCTTCAGGGCTGTGTCCCGGTGCTGGTCAGATCTACTACTGGTGAGGACTCTGTAGATCTGTGACTAGAGCAGGACCAGAATCGAAATTCTCCTCCCTCTCTCTTTCAGGATCGGCGCCCCTCTCTCTCTCTCCTTAGGGATTCAGGATTCGCAGACTTGATAAGATATAGCCCGGACTAAGTCCAATGTACCATCATCTGCAAGTCTCTGAATCCGCTTTAAGCTGATGTGACCCAGTCTCAAGTGCCAGAGATATGTAAGAACATCATCAGAAGAAGTTTCCTCTTCCTAGGATTATCAATTACGGATGAATTACATGCAATACTTAAGGACATATTTGATCAAAGCAACATAGAGATTGTAAATCAACATACCATAATGGATAACATTGTAATTACTAATGATAAAATCATAAATAACAAATATCCATAAAAGTTGATGAAATTTGTCCTGCCGATAAACCACGGCCCAAATGTACTTAATTCATCAAATCATAGAGAAAAGAAAACTCCATGAAGCTCCGTCATGAAACGTTGCCTTCATCCAGTTTGGTATTTTCTTGCCATTACTCACTAGCCTTGTCGGCACGGTCCCCTGCAAAGTATAACAACATGATCAACAAGTCAGCGCTTACAGCTCTTGGAAGAGCAACGCCGCACTCTAATCATGCTTCAGTTATACATGCAAATGGCATACCCTGTTTAGCCTTGCAGGCCTGACAATCTTTCCTCCAATGTCCTTTCTTACCACACCTGAAAACACTTGTCCCTCGAAGTTTCCGCCATAGGCTTATTAACAGCTCCCACATCCTTCGTAGTTACCTTTCCAGCCTTCTTCTTAATCGCTCTTTTCGGCTTCATACCTTTCGATACAGCAGAGTGATTACCAGAAGTAGCTAAGGCAACCTTTTAAAGATTCATAACCGATTCCGCTGCCATCAAGTCACTGAGCAACTTGTTAAGAGTATACTCCTTCTTGTTCATGACAACAATCAGTCTGAAACTCTCAAAGGATTTGGGTAGAGAGTTCAGTATGATATCGACCTTAGCCTCAATGTTGATACCTCCACTGTGCACAGTTAGCTCATCCATGAGGTGAGTCATGGAACCTACGTGCTCTCTCACTCGTTGTAATAGTCTACTTCCTCTTGCGAAGATTCAGTAGTGGCCACTTATAGGACAAAGTATTTGTAGAACGAACATTTGTTCTTCCGCAATCAAGATGTATTCAAGGTTGCGTTTCCATTCCAGGAAGTTCGGACCAATTAGAGTGTTTTGTGCAAGAATATTGATGACATTAGACATAGACATATCTGAAACAATAAAGATCTTAAATAAGAACATACATGTTGAACTTCGAAAACAAATGCATTGAAAACCTTTTAATAAATCAAATACAAATGTTTTCCACTAATTGCCCAAGAGTCCCACCGCAAGCTACACTCGTAGACGTTTACGATGTCACCCTCAACCAGAACTGCAGGTTTTAAGCCCCAATCCATTTAATTTCACTACCATGTCAGGAAGCTTTTGACACTAGAAATTAATAATTAGTGAAAACCTTAGACCAAGCCATCTCTCAAGAACAGGGATGCAATTCTTGCATTATATTCTAAGATGCTTCTAAGCAATTAACCACAAATTTAACTCCGGCCAAAAGAGACAGTTTAGCATGGCACGTAACCATACCGCACAGCCCTTAAAGCTTTTGTTATCTATAATTTAAATCAATCCTAGAATACTTGTGAAAGAGGTCTACGCAAGCTACACTCGTAGACGTTTACGCAAAGCCCTCCCACTATTCACATGATTTAAATTGTATGTCTAGAAATCCCAACAACCGTACCCATGCACCTCCGGGAACTAGCAAGCTACACTCGTAGACGTTTACTAGAACGAGAGATACACTTACAGCGTAGGACCGTTTTGTGGAGGTCTATTGATTTTAATTAAAAAATCTGCTTATTATTTTTCCTTTTAAAAGGTTTCTTTATGTGCACACATAATTTCTTTGTCATTATATTTTCCAAATTTTTGCATGTAATTAAACAAGCCCAAAAATTCCCAAAATATAATCCAACAAAAGAAATTAATCACATAAGCATGCTTGGAAAGCTGTAAATAATAAAAGCGATAAATCATGCTTTTCCTATTATCTTCACATGCTTAATTGCGCACATAAATAAATCACATATAATTAATATCTTATAATTCCTGAGTAGTACCACTCAAACTTTATCACTCGTGCCTGAACTTAATCAGCCTGCAGGACTTTGGCACGATGAATGTTATTGAGCTCCTCAGGGAATGTCCCCATCCTATTACTCGGATATGGTTACCTAAGTTCAGTCTCAGGCGGTACTACACGAACTGCTGTTACCCAAGATGCGGATATACGAGCACGTTACTTAGGCTCTCCACCATGGCAAGTCAAAGCAACAGTCAACCCGTGCAAACCCCTGAACCTTCGTTAGGGTTTGGACTCAATCAATATAACGAGATCTTTTATTCGCTGATGTCAGACAGATGAATATATCTCACTGCGGCCCATCAATACGCCACCTCTGCGTACCAGCATGTCAAGTAACCAAGACAGACTACTTATTCCGACAATGCCGCAGCCATCCGGACAGACGTATCCTCATACGCTGTCTCGACTGTGATCAGGTTTATGTCTCACTAGGTCAAGTGATCATACTGTCTTCTGCGATTTACAACACGCCTTATGATCGTCCCTATCGGTGAGACAAGAGGATACCATTGTTCATACATGTACGATTGTTAACAGATAGGAGAAATAAACCGTTGTATACTCATTGTAATAAAATGCTTTCAGTATACAAAACCCATCACCGAGTGTGTGCGTGGTGCCCTGCATGGCTCTGCACGTGCGTGCCAACAATGTACTACCCCTCCTCGATCGATGTCGGTGGTGGCAGTGGTGTGATGCAGAGCTCAGGATGGAGATGGACGGCGACAGACGACGATCGTGGTGGTGGAAGCTTGACTGCGTGTGGCGCAAACCCTAGGGTGCGTTCATAGCCATACGCGCACACTGTTCTCCGACGAGCAGTGTCTAAGGACTCAATCCACTCAACCCTTTTCATTTATGCTTGAACTTATTCAGCCTGCAGGACATTAGTATGATGAACCTTTTGAGCTGCTCAGGGAATGTCACCATCCTATACTGGATATGGTTACCTAATACTAGTCACAAACATTCATACACAAACTGTTGCTACCAATGATTCAAATATACAAGTTTGACTAGAACTTTCCAGCATAGTATCTCAAAGTATCACACAAGTTTGTGTATACCTTTGTACCTTCATTTTAGCTTAGGATTCCATCAAGTAATCAAATCTAGCTTCCTTTAATGTCAGATAAAGGAATATATCTTAACTTAGGTACCATCAATGCGTACCGCACGCACCGGCATACCAAGTAACCAAGACAAGCCGCTTATTACTGAGTATATTGCAGCCTAGACTCACAGTCTATCCTAGAACTATCTCAGTTGTGATGTTGTTTACATCTTGCTAGGTCAATCGATCCATACAATCTTCCGTGATCTACTATACACCTTATGATCTCCCTATCGACGAGATAATAGGATAAGAGTGTTTGCGAAACATATTTGTTAAATTCATACAGGAGATGAGCATACTAAATTAATGATTCCTAGTATATATACCAATAAACCTAGTACACAATATACCAATTAAAATGCTTTCAGTATATATTTATCAATCTCCTAATTATACTCAAAGCATTATGGAAGTGTTTTCCAGAGTTGAAAGCGTCTAAACTAATCTAGCTATTACATCAATCATATGACATGATGTGTTGCAGCCGCAGTCGAAGGTTGTGAACTTGCACGCTGAAGACCTTTTGTGGCAGAGCATTCGAGAATGGATCTGCTTGATTATCCTTTATATCAATCTTCTCAATTAGAACATCACCCCTTGACGTGATTTCTCGTATGATATGGTACATCCTCTCAATGTGTTTAGTTCCTCTGTTAGTTCGTGGTTCCTTTGAGTTTGCCACAACACCAGAGTTATCACAGTATACCGTGATAGTCTTGGGAAACTGAAGAATCATGTCCAACTCCAGAAGGAAGTTTCGAAACCATACTGCTGCTTTTGAAGGTACAGAAGTTGCAACATGGTGGAGTCCGCAATGCATTTCTGCTTTGCACTACTCCATGATATGGCCCCACCTCCTAATGTAAATGCATAGCCACATGTGGACTTATTTTCATCCTGGTTTGCCTGGAAATCCGAATCTGTATAACCCATAGCGCAAAACTCCTCACACTTATAGACAAGACAGTAGTCTCTAGTCCTTTTTAGGTATTTGTGAATGTGCTTTACCGTAGTCGAATGCACCTATCAAGGGTTAGTCTGTTCTCGTACATAGCATGGCATACATGAGACTTCCAATGAGCGATTCATACGACACCTTTCACATCTCATCTTTCTCTTATTGTGACTCTGGACGCTGAACCTTAGAAAGATGTACGTCATACTTGAAAGGTAACTAACCCTTCTTGGCAGTTCGCATGCTAAAAAAAGTGATCACAGTATCCACATATGAAGGTGGATCATGTGCTCCCTTACCGAACTACCATCAGTCATTTTTTGCTCATGATTTACCTAACGAGATTGAATCTGACATTCAGGTCTGATTCCCCAGAAGTCGCAGAGAGGCTGTCCTTTATCTCAACAACATTATCATAAGTTTGATGTTGTTGTTAAAGGAGTTTAGACATTGTAGTCATCATGTAGCATTTCACTACATTATCTGATATGATCCACTTATAGTAATCCTCCTCCTCCTCGGTGGACTCATTGGTAGGAACATCTGGGCAAGGCTCAGTAAAGACTAACATGTGTTCCTCTGCAACAAGGATTTAATCCACGTTGCGTTTCCATTCCAGCAAGTTTGGATCAGTTGAAGGGTTTTGGGTTAATATGTGGATAACATTAACTAAAAACAATAAATTAAAAAACCAAAAATTAAAACATAACCGCAAACTATCGAAACTTATAAATATTAAAACCTTATGATAAACCAATATTAATGTTTACTCCAATTGCCTAAGTAATTTTATTGCAAGCCACACATGTGAATTTTTACAACAAGACACTTTACCAGACTACATCATTCTATTCTAGTCCTTTAATTCCAATCCATGTCAGTTTCCATCGACAAATGGAATTAATAATAGGAGACTAACTAAGACCATATGATGCTAATAAGCATGGACATCACAAATTTCAATTAAATAAACCATGCGATCCTATGCATGCTCCTACAAAATTAATTGCAGAGGATGGATTTAGAGAATACCTGATTTCACCGTTTGATCTACAGATCTAGAGTGGAGCCAATAACGATGAAATAAATCTTAATCTTAATCTGAATGCCGGTGATGAACAGTTGTTCCTACAGATCTGATCTTCTGATCTATTCCCTTGCTCCTTGGAAATCTGATGAGGATTATCTACCAAGTTGAATCCGAGATCTCGAGGAATCGATCAATTCCTCCCACAGATAGCCGCCGCCGTTCTCTCCCCTTTTACTGATTATACTGAAAAGTCCAACTTGATTTGATGGAGAGAAGGCCTATATATAGTGTAAGTGTTTTGAGAAACCCTAACCCTAATGGGCTGTGACCAATTCATGGGCCAGACCAGGGACCAGATGCAAATAATAAAGTGGGCCCTCTTTATTAATTAATCCTTCCTTGTTCAACCCGGAACATAATTAATTAATAAAACATTGTTTTAACCTTCACCACGGTAACAATGCTGACTCGCCCCTTTATTACCACGTTATTAGGAACGGGTTGCACCAAACTAACATGATCCACATATTTAAGGTTTTAGACATTCATTAATTAATTTGGCTTATGACAATCAGCCACAATTAATTAATCTCTTATTTCCTGAGTAATACCACTCTCTCCTTTTCACTTATGCTTGAAATAAATAATTCAACCTGCAAAGTTTAGCATAATGAACCTTGAGAGCTCCTCAGGGAATGTCATAATCCTGAAACGGATATGCTTACCTAAACGTCCAGACTAAGCAGGCCACACACAAATTGCCAACACCCAAAATACAAGTATTAGAGTACAAAGACTCGCCACTCTAGTAAATCAAAGTGTGGTCAATCTGTGTGTGCCCCTTATCCTTCAGTTAGGTTTCAGATCGTAGGAAGTATGTTAGGGATCTGGCTCATTCATATGTCAATGAGAATGGCACATCCCACTGTTGATCCCATCAATACATAACCATGTACCGACACATCAAGTAGCTAGGATAAGCCCACTTATGAACCGATGTGCCGCAGCTTAGACCGACAGCCTATCCAGGGACTGTCTCAGTTGTGATACTGTTTATATCTCGCTAGGTCAAACGATTCATATGATCCTCTGTGATCTCCTACACACCATATGATCATCCCTATAGGCGAGATAATAGGATATTATGGTTCGATGTATGTTTGTTTCATCAGACAGCGAGCATTGTTGTGGCAACACATATATGAAGACCAGTGTACAAAATACTTAATCATATATGCTTTCAGTATACAATCCCAACAATCTCCCACTTATACTTAAAGCATAATACCATTGCTTTATCAAAGTATTAAGTGTGTCTATACTGTCAATCACTCCCACTGCATTCACGTCACCTCTTGTCACGATTTCTCGTATGATGTGATACCACACATCCTATGTGTTTCACCACCTTGTGAGTCTTGGGCTCCCTTGAGTTTGTCATTGCACCAACATGATCACATTTCCATGTGATTTTATTAGGCAAACTCAGAACACACACCTCCAGAGGATAACACCGGAGTTATACTGCTTCTTGCGAAGTTAATGAAGTTGACAAAAACTCAGCCTTCATACCGGAATCCGCAACACACTTCTGTGTTAGATTCCTATAACTCCTCCTCCAAGGCCAACACATAGTTAGAGGTCGATTTCCTTTCCTTATGATCCTCCTGGATATCCGATGTCATTCAACTCACAAGGCTCATTCACTAACCAATGTGCCTATCCAGAGTTGAACTGATATCTGTTTAACATGCTTATAGAAGTACAGATATCTAACTTCGTTCATTTACAATATAGAAAGACAATAATCTTTCTTGCCATGAACGACACACTACAGAATCAATTTAAGCTACTTGAGATACCTGGACATCCTTTTTCTTGTGACCACACAAGACTTTAATTCAAAGGATGTTCCAAGATCTCATAAGTCCTACTTCTGAAACTGTTCGGATAGCCATCTCTTTATGCCTGACAATATCTCCATTCCGTTTCCGAAAGTAAAAATACCATCTATATAATGTGCAAGAAAAACCACGCTTCTGCTGACACATAACTGGTACATGAAACTATCATTCTCGGTAGACAATATCGAAATGTCTGTTACATGACCTGAAGCTCCCTTAAGTTCATACTTGAACTACCTTGGCTTCCAGACATGATGCTTTGCACATAACTTATCTGGTTGTTGCACACACTGGTACATGAAACTATCATTCTCGATAGACAATATCGAAATGTCAGTTACATGACCTGAAGCTCCCTTAAGTTCATACTTGAACTACCTTGGCTTCCAGACATGATGCTTTGCACATAACTTATCTGGTTGTTGCACACAGATGTCGTCAGCTTTTATCAAGGTACCCGTTTATAAAATATGGATGACTTCATCTATCTTCTAGATATTTAGATTCATATGTGCTGTTATGGTTAAAAGAATTCGAATGGACTTAATAGTTGCAACCAGTGAGAAGGTCTTGTTGTGAAACATACCTTACTCACTAACCTAGATACTCGAATATACTAGGTTGCCATTCGTGCACTTTTCATGTATATCAATCAGTTGCCTATAGCTGGTAAGCTATTTGGCAATCACTGATCCTGATATACAACCATAACTTTTACTGATTCATTTCTAAATCCATGACTTGACGTCATTAAACTGCATCTTTTGTCTTTCGTTAAGCTGGGAACAAGTCCAAAGACTGTTTCCACGAACTAGTACCACTAAGCCTGTTAAGGCAACCTCCCACTGCAACGATGCTCCTTTTACGTTGTCAGTTAATGGTGCATTAATTTGTGGTTTACCACCTTACACAGGTGACCATGCAATTGGTACCATACCTTCCCAGGTATGGTACCATTACAATAGATGAAAGATATGTTTATCAAAACCAAAACAACATCTCTTCAGAAACTTGAATTAAAACAGAGTTTTTTAACATAAACTCAAAGTAAAATCTCCATCAGCTGAAGTAGCAACTTCCAGCATCAATCTTGGAGATGGTAATCCCGCCATCTTCAAGCCTTAAGCTTGATTCCCTACAAAGTGTAGCAAACATGATTAGTGACCTCAGTTACCACTACCCACTAAGGAGTAGAAAACCGATACTAAACATATTTCAACAAACAATGCAAGAGATGACGTACCTTGTCCCTTAGTTATCAAACTAGGACAATTTACTTTCCAGTGACCTTTCTTGCCACACTTGAAACATTTGTCATTCTTGTTACCTTTCTTTCCTTTGTTCTCTCCTTTACCATTCTTCTTTTTCATGTCATTACGACGTGATTTAGAAGAACTTTTAGCAAGAGATCTGGCATTATAAAAGGCAATTTGGCATACGTACTCGACCCATACCGCATGCTCTTTACATCCTTTGTTATCCCACTTAGATTAATCTTAGAGACCTGTGAAAGTTGTCTCAATGCAAGCTACCCGAGTAGACCGTTTGCTTAGAGGCTCCCACTTCTTATCTTAAAATACGTGTTTTATTTTGGAAACCTCATCGCATTGGAACTGGTGAGGAACCCCTAACGTAAGCAACCCAAGTAGACCGTTTACGCTTCGAGATGCCTCACTTCCAATGAGAAGTCGTATTTGTGGAGGTCTAATGATTATGGTTAGAAAAAAACCAAAATCCAGCTTAGTATTTTAATTCTAAAGGTTTCATGCGCACACATTATTTTATGTTCCCATAAATTATGTCACACCCAAAATTCCATCATAAAATAATATGTTTTCGGAATTTATAGACATAATTTAAAACATAAAATAAATCACATAAGACATGCTCAAAAATTCAAATGCAATATGCTTATAACAGTAAATAGTTAAAGCAAATAAACATGCTTTCCTATTATTTACTAGTGCGCACATAATAAATCACATCAATACGAGAATAAATAAATAAAAAAATAAATTCTCGTGGCCCCTCAGATGCAATTACAACAGAAATAAATTAAATCTAACTATTACAAGATTTAATTTCAATACAGATCTTCAAACTGGGCTTCCGTTGAACTTGAAATCCGATTTGAATTGCTTTAACAGCAATTGGGCTGCAAATTAGGGTTTCTGGCCCAACATGAGCAACCAAACCCTAGGTTCGGAAACCCTAGCCGCCACCCTCCTAGCACCCGCCGCCAGCTGCCTTTCCGGCCGCCGCCTGCGGCCGTGCACCCAGCAGCACGCGCTGCCAACTCCACCCGTCGCCATCGCCGGTGCTAGCAGCAGCTCCCGCCACCATTTCCGGCGACTGTCACGGCTCCGGCAATCGCACAAGACAATAGTGAACGCAGGCAGGCTGCTTTGTCACCATCGCCGCGCGCAGATGCGCGCAGCCCTGCCCTCGCCCGCGACCCCCGTCGCCGGTGAACCTCGCCAGCAGCAACAGAAACACCGCGTGTGGCCTGCTGCTTCCTCCCCAGCCATGTCACCGGTCGCTGGAGCAAAACACGACGGGAGAGAGAGAGAGGCGAGCGCGGCCCAGCCGCAGGGAAGAATCCCTGCCGCCGCCACTCGCCTGAGCCGCGCGACTTCCACCGTGTCGTCCAGCTTGCACCGCCGCGCGCAGGAGCCGCGCGGCCTGCTGGACTTGGGATCCTCGCCTGCCGCCGCCACCCATCGCCGCCTGCGCAGCGTCCGCCGCCGCCGCCACGGGCTACCCTCTCTTCCGGTTGGCTGTTCTGCCACCTGCCACTGCCCAACTTCACCCATCCTGTCCACGCTTTCGCGGTCGTGCCTTTTTAATTATTAAGATTTCAATTTACAATTGAAATTACTAGGAAATAATAATTTATTTCTATTTAAAAATTAAATATAACCATGAATTTATCTCGTGGATTAAAAAAATGAATCCTTATAAATGGACGGATTAACTTGAGAACCACAACGAACAAAAAACATACAATCCAATAAAACCATACATTGTAATTCAATAATAATAATAATCATCATGCTTATTCATACACAATATTATTTTCTGGCAGAGCCGATAAGTTCAACTTCGCTATGATACCAATTAAAGGGATTGCTAACAAACTAAATTGTCAATCCATAACCCAGGTTGAAATTGGATATCAAACATAAATTTGTATGCATATGAATAATCCTAGCATTCTCCTATTGAAATGCATAAGAAGGCTAATGCGGAATACCTTGATTGTAGAAACTGAGGAATTGAATGCGTAGAGATTTGATCCTCAATCCTCTTTCTTGAGCAACAAGATTTAATCCTACAAGATGAAGGAATTAAATCCATTGAATTTATTATGATATTAACGAAAGAATTAAGAGAAGAAATTTATCCTCCAGATCGAATCTTCTAATATGTATCCCGGCTCCATTAAAAAAATCTGGTGAAGATTCCTTCGAATTCCATGCCTATAGTGAAGAAGAATTTCTTTGTCTTTCTAATATTAGTTGTCGCCTATTACAACTCCCAATTACGGGTTTGCTGCTTAACAACTTATGAAATTGTGGTGTATTGTGATTTGAGAACCTGAGGGGTATTTATAGGAAAATCCTAATCTCAGATGGGCTTGAGCTTTCATAGGCCAGACCAGGGACCATAATGCTGTAGGGTTTGAGTCTACGATGGACAACACGAGTTGCCCTTAATGAATTTCTTGCCAATGATCGTTCTTAGGATACCAGGAACAAATTTCAATTAAATAAACCATGCGATCCTATGCATGCTCCTACAAAATTAATTGCAGAGGATGGATTTAGAGAATACCTGATTTCACCGTTTGATCTACAGATCTAGATCGGAGCCAATAATGATGACATAAATCTGAATCTGAACGCCGGCGATGAACAGTTGTATGTTTTAGAAGAGGATATTGCTTTCTGTGGTATGGCCGATTCAACTCAACAAGAATTTGTGAAAGAGGCTAGTGCAAAAGAACACCAGGTGTTCGATGATTCGGCACAATCGGAAACAAGAGTGTGTGACAAGAAGACATCTGATTTTAGTGAAGCAAAGAAATCTCGGCAACAATTTGTAGAGCAAATTGCTGAAATGGGCGAGCAATACATGCTCGAAAAAACTCCTAAATCAGAATAAAGTTAGAAATAGTTAATGAAATAGTGCAAGCCATAGATGAAGTTAGTAAATTCACAAACATATAGATGCATACAGGTCAATCCCATCAGTTATTGGAGTTGCCATCGAAACCACATAAGGTGCTCAAATCTAGTGGTTGAGTAGTACATTTCATTGTAGAGGATATTAAAAAGGAAATGGACCAGATGATTGACGAAAGGCCCAAACCAGAGAAGATGGAAATCCAGGAGGCACCACCTTATGTTTCTCTAGTGCTATGGGAAGAAAAACCCTCTGACTTGAGTGTATTGAAGTTCATCCATAGTTGGATAACTATGGGAATCATGAATCAGGACCAAGCTTTGAATGGTGATAAAAATTATTGGAGAGTCGAGGTTTCTAATACTCCAATACCTCAAATGAAGCTTCAAGCATTAATTGATGAGAAACCCAGTCACAATATATCAGCAACAAATCTAAAAACATGAGGAAATTCTTTTACAATTTGATGATGAACATTCTCGATATGGCTTGATCACGTCGTCAGGAAGGATATTTCCTACAAACTCAAAGCAAGTGCGATCAGTTTAAAGTTAGTTTGAAGTAGATTCGGAAAGTTCATCAGAACTTATTATTGAGAAATTGCTTCAGACTCATCAATCTCTTGCGGTTGGGAATCAAAAGAGAATTTTTTAGCTTGATAATATATTGAGTTTTACTGATGAGTTGCTCATAGTTAATAATCATTATCCTGCTAAGTGTCTTTCTAACTTCCTGAGCATTGTTTCTTTGGTTTTTTAAGAAATAAGAGTTTGAAATTTTAGGAGTGATGTGTTTGGGGATGCCCTTCCTCAACAGATACACTACTCCTTTAACTTCTGTGACTAAGTGTGGGAATCTTACAAACAGATCCTTGTGGGAAACGATGATTTATAGGGGGAAGTAACGTATGGACCTTGGTGTAGAAGATAATGGTGGGTTGTTTCGGATTTCTAGGGTGAATCAAATTCAACAACAATAAAAGTTAATCTTATATATAATCCAGGAGGAGAAGTTGTAACCAATAAGCAAATAAATGGAAAGAAAATGTTGGCTCCTAAAGAATCTATTTCCATTTGTATTGAGATAGTGAAGAAATGCATCCTGATGTCTTTTGTTTCAAGATATTGGGGAAATATATTAGTATTGAAATTGAGTGAAGAGGATGTGAGAGCAACCTTAGAGAAATTGTTGTGGAAGAGTGATTTTGAGGAGTTGGACACAACACTAGCTACAAGAGCATCCAGGAGACTCATTATTGGTAGTCTTGATTCTATTTCAGTTTTTAATTTTCTGATAGAGGGCTAGGGTTGTGAATTCAGATTCATAGATGGTGCTGATACATTGTTGTTGGAATATGCAGTTTTTACTTTCAATAATGAGCTGTAGAAAAAAATTATATTTACATAGGGTGTTTTACGAGCATGAAGTTGAGGCATGTGGATGTTTGAAGTTCAAGAATGTCTAAAAATTTGATTTCTGATATGAAGTCAGAGCAAGTGGAATTTCATTCAACATTCATGCTTGAAACAAGTTATGACACTCTTTTTATATAGAGTTCTACATTCCCTTGATCGGGGTCTACTTTGCTCTTCTACCTGTAACATTGAAATTGCAACTGAAACTTAATTTCGGTTTTATTATATTCTTGTATCTTCTAACAAAGGGCCAATGCTTCTAAGGAGTCTTTCATCATTTGAGGGGTTTTTGCCTATTCCTGCCCCCAATCTCTGCAGTAACTCTACTGGAGCTGACGAGATTGAAAACACAGTTCAAGCCTTATTACTGAAGGTAGACGTAAGCTACTACAATCCACTCCTCCATGAGATGATATTTATTCATTTCCTTGGGACCATACAAAGAAAAGAAACTCAAATATGTTGAAGATATTTGCTCTTGGGATCATCTTTAGGCAACCTGTGATTGTGAATGCTCCAGCTAATGTCCTTACACCATGAGTACTCGCACGCGAAGCTCAAGGGATTGCGTTAAAGTACAATGATGTTTTTGTCTACAAAAATATTAGATGCAGAGTAATGCGTAGAGTTGAAAATGGGTTCCTACTTGGGTGTTGCTGCAACATCTGATAATCTTCCTCATTTAATATGTTTATGCTATCAACAACCAAGTGGAGAAAACAAAACTATGTTGACTTTAGTTGGGAAATGCTTGACTTTTGACAGCTGCGGCTACAACATCAAGGCAGAACCTGATTGTTCCAATGAACTCATAAAAGTAGATATGCAAGGTGCAACAACAATACGAAGCGCAAAAAAAATGCTTTTGGACAAATCAAACTTGATGGAGTGGAGGTTCACTTTATAAGCGCTGCTTGTGAGAATATGATTAGTGGAAGAGGTATGAGACCTGGGAGCATTTTGATGATTTCTTTGAATGGAAACATTGAAAATGCAAATGTACACTTTGGCGTCAATGCTGCAACAAGTGCTAGTATCTTAAACGAGATGTTGCTGAGGGATGCCAATAGAGGTAGTTTCACCAATATAAGTTTGTTGTGGTATTTGAGTTTAGCATCCAAGTTGGATAACATACTTGATCAATAAATTTAACATTTAGGTCGTGTGAACACGACTCTTTCGAGGGAGGAGTATTGTCATGAGACTATTCTCTTTAACATTTCTACTTGTTTAGGCCCATATAATGGTATAAACCTTTTTTTGAAGAAAGAAAAGGCAGGAAATGAATTATAAAACTTTCTCACTAAATTTTCTCTTCTTTCTCGCAATTTCCCTTCCCTCCCTTCTCAAATCTCTTTTATCTTCTTCTATAATTCAACAATTATATCAATGAAATTCTAAAACGGAGGTGAAATCGTTACAAAAGTTTTAGAGGAAGAATACATATGAGGATGCAATCTCCAATCCTAAATATTACAAAAGATGAGGTTTCTTTCCGAGCAATCTCGATCTCCGCCGTCACCACCGTCAACATATACATTTTAGAAACAATATACATAGCTGAGTACTTGAAGGTACTGTTGTGTTCTATAGTGATACTACAGGACTAATGTGCAAGTATACATAAATCACAAGTAATATAGTCAAGAGAGACCAGATATCGTACCCAAGGGAGTGGGTTTCTAAATCGTGCAATATGAATTGTTTGCAATTTGAGGAGAAAGTCTTATCTAAGCCTATTCCAACATAAAATGTGCAATAATTATAATTCCAAACAAAGCTAAGATCATTAATATTTCTTCACTCCACAAAATAAGCATAAAAGTTATGGTAAGTTTCACAAATACTAGAAAGCACACTCGGGTTATGGAATACAACTCACCACTGCTATCCTATATGCTAGAGTCTATGTCTCGCAAACCCCTGAACCTTAGAACTTTTTCTAATCTTGCCTAGTGAACTGTCGTCCTACTAGATCTACACCTTCTCACTAGAATTCATATGTCTATGCCTTTCTTAGTGATCAGACGATGACAAAATAAAACCCAGCTCGATTAAGTTGCATTGTCTCACATGTCTATGAAATCAACACAATTATCTACAATCCCCTCGGCCTACTTCTCCTTTCAGTTTCCACAGGTGATGGGTTTCCATTCACTGTTGTGCTCAAGAAACAATTGAAAAATGGGATCAAAGATAAGTTCAGTTATGCGAAACTCAATTCTAATAAATATTCAAGCAGATGGTGTTTTGCTCCACAACCCAAGTGTTAAATAAAGTTAGCTCATATTCGAAAATAAAGGAAATAAAATCATAAGATCATTCGTCATCCAAATACAACTTAAAAATCTATCAACGAACTATCGACGATGATCCCTTGTGTGCTCCGATTATTTCCTCTCCAAGCTCGATCGCCAAGCACCTCTGCTCTCCGTTCGTGTGTTGTTGTAAAATTGTCTCTCCCTCAAAAAGTGCTGAGCCTCTTTGTTGATATTCTCTTTCCCTCAGCCGTTGATCTCCTTCTCTCTTCTAAGATACATCCACGTGTACAAATGTCACTATTTCCTTCAGACAAAGGATCGGCTTCCTTTAGTGCCACCTGTTTCCCCAACAGACAAGATCAAAAAGGACCTCTATCCTTGTCTCTGAGTGGTCCCGGAGAGAGAAAGTCTTCAGTCTACTTGTTCATGCATTTCCTATGCTCAAGCATATCTCTCAACCACCATGCGGCAGGTAAACTCTAGCATTCCGAACCTGGTCGAGACTTCACCAAATGCTTGCAAAAACTTATTAAAACTTGCACAATTTTAAAATACTTTGACGAAATTGCAAATAAGTATAAACAAGCAAAAAGGACTCTGATTACTAACCATCTTATTCAAAACAACATCTAAAGTTCATAAAAAGAGATCAAAGGATAACTCTTTATGAGAGTTATCAGGTACCGAGTAGACACATGCTCAAAAATACAAGTAAGTGAATGTCATGTCTTATGACCTCACATAGGGTTTTATTATGAAAAAATCCTAGAAATCGTGCCAAAACATTTCAAATTTTAACGCGAGATCAAAATATTTTATTAGTTATACTATCTGCAAATGAGTGTGATCGGAGAGGTGGCCACCTTCACTGGTCACGATTCACATTCAAGTTAAGGCGCTAACTTAATGAGTCGGAATCAAAGTGCACTAATCACTCACATCTCTTTCAATGTCAGGATACGATCGTTATAAATAAACATGTACACAACTGTGTCACATGTTCTTCCCTAAGTGGAGATCCTTCAACTTAGAGGACAGATAGATAAGCATAAACATTTAGGCAATGACATAAGCTTTAAAATAAAAATGATTTTCATATATTTTTAGCTCGATGCTTAAATATTAAATTAGTTATTCGTTTTTATTTTATTGAAAATAGTGCCCAATTTAAGTAGGTACAGTGCGTCCCTTCTACGCTGCGTTCGATTAGGCTGTGGGATTTCCTTTGGAAATTAACAAGCACTATAAGACAACTGGTATTTCATATCAAAAGAGCATTTCTTCATAAATTCCATACTCGGATCGCTAAGTATCATTGAGAGATGACACGTTGGCATTATTGGGGATACATTAAAATTACTCTTTTATTTCATCTTAGTTTTGAGCCTACGATCTTCCGGACAAGGATTCGATAAAGGCTCAAGTTCTTGGAACGAACGAGGTGCTCAAGTAGAGTCTAGCGAAGAAATATATTTTTAACTTAGCAAGGTTCATGAACCGAACAATGCTCTACTCAACTTAGGTTGATCAAAACTTTCAATAAAGAGATAAATAAGGGATTTACCAATTTTTTGACAAGTTTGTTATGTCTCAAAGAAGGTATAAGCGACGAATCTAAATTCCAAGGTGAAGTGAATTAAGTTTAGCAAATCAGGAATCAGCCCACACTCACTTCGAGTTCAAATAATCAAATACCGCGGATAATTTATCAATGGTAATTTATTAACAAAGAATCGAGGGTTGGAAGGGATGTGATACGAGTTAAGTAATCAAATAACAATCAATAGGGGAAAATAAAATGTGTTGACCGACACAAGGGATGTCGGTCGACGCGTCCATTGACGGCACTTCCTCGTCAATCGACAAAAAACAATGTCGGGTGATGCAAATGATCGACTTAAAACAATTTGATTGTCTAAGTTCATTTTCATGTATTTTAATATGATTTTAAATATTACAAAAATCCAAATTTAAAAGGGATCGATTAATAAAGAGATTACTACGTCCAAAACATCGATAATTCGGAATCGGGTGAGGAGTTCTTCATGCTCAACTAAACTTATATATATACAATTAACAAGTTCATTATTATCCTCTTTAAGCATAGCTTAATATCAACATGCTCAAGTCTCTCAATTAACATCAACACATTATGATTCATGATTTTCATGCTCCAAAACATACATAAACTAACAAGGCAAAATCTCCAATTATCAAATCTAAACATGCTTGGTTCTTAGTCAAAAATTCCATGTTAGGAACAACACGCTATCTCTTAAACAAATCTTAAACATGTTTGGTCTCTAGTTAAAGACATACATGCTGGAAAATATTCTTTCATTCCAATCTCTCTTAAAATGATTTAATCAATGTAATCCAACACATCTCAACAATCTCATGTTAGGTTTCAATATGAAGAACATAAGCTTCAAGAGTAAAGAGGTTGGTGTTCTATGTCACAAGCAGACTCACCCTTGAAGTCCTTTAATATTTCTTTCTTCCTTTAAGCTTCTTGGTAGGAGAACTCTAGCCTTAAATCTTGGTTCCTCTCCTCAGCTCATGGAGGAAAAACATGAGAAGAAAAATGGTGGTAAGACTCCAAACATAACAAGTCTTAGGTGATAAACAAGCTTTTAGTGCTTACCTTAAACCAATGATCAAGTTTATGGGTCCAAGAGACGACGATCTTGCCAGAAGAAGGTGGATCAAACCTCCAAAATGAAGAACTTGGTGAAGAAGTCACTCACTCTCTCTCTCTCTCTCTCTCTATATATATATATATATGTTTGAAAATTAGGAATGCAAAGTGGGGGAAACGAAATGATTTCCACACTTAATTCAAAATATAACTTGGTTGCCAAGTCTAATAAATTAAATGAGAATTTAATAAATTGATAAATAGGTTTATTGAAAGTATAATGGTGTTAAAAAGGGATTATATGGTGGATAATGTGGTTATTTTTACCATACTACTTATTGTATTAGGAATAAAGTGGAAATTACTTTTTACGGATATAAAGTCTCTTTTGCATTTTCGGATGTGACCCCATCGGTCACTTGAATGTCATCAACATTAAATCTCAATGAAAATTTGTTATGCGATACAAGTCGATCGAATTTGAGCTATTTCAATATAATTGATAAAAATCCCGATATTTATTTATTGGTAAAATGTTTGCTCAAAATTATCAAAATAAGCTTGCATGGCTTGCGCGTTATTATAATCACTCTTATAATAAAATTGGTCGTGCATCAATTGAATAATCGATCGGAGAAAAATCATATTTCTATGATAAATTCAGATATTTCATTAAAAAATATGGGGTGTTACATCACTCCCTCAAAAAATTTCATCACAAAATTTCAATAATTGCAAAAGAGTTCAGGATGGCGTTCTCTCATCTTATCTTCAAGTTCCCATGTGGCTGCTTCCACTCCGTGGTGCTTCCAGAGCACTTTAACTAATTTGATGCTCTTGTTTCGTAGCTCTTGTGTCTTGGAATCCAACATGGCTTCTTATCCTTCTTCATAGCTCAACTCTGATTGAAGTTGAACATTATCTTTTGAATAACGTGCCTTATGTTGAACACGTATTTTTGCAGTTGCAATGAATGGAAAATGTTGTGGACGTTGCCAAAGCTCGGCGATAGTGCTAATCGATACGCTATAGGTCTAACTCTTTCTAGAATTTAGTATGGCCCTATGTGCCTTGGCCTAAGCTTCCCTCGGGGTCCAAATCTAACAATTCCTTTTGACGGTGAGACATTCAAGAACACTTTGTCAGCTTTTTTGGACTCTTTCTCGGTTCTACGCTTATCTGCATAAGACGTCTGCCTGTCTTAAGCTTCTTTAATTCAAACATGAACTCCTTTAATTATCTCTATCATTTCACTCACGACATCTGGATCTAGGACCTTTCTTTCTCTATCCTCGTCCCAATATAATGGGGATCTGCACTTGGTCACATAGAGTGCTTCAATCGAGGCCATTCCGATGGTGGCTTGGAAACTATTGTTGTAGGCAAATTCTACAAGTGGCAATATTTGTTCTCACTTAGATCCATGATCTAGGACCAAAGTCCTCAAATTGTTGTTCAACATTTGTATGGACTTCTCGGTTTACCCACCAATCTGCGGGTGGAAGGCGGTGCTTAAATTTAGCCTCGTGTCTAACTCTGTTTCCATATTAGTCAAAGATTTGTAGGTAAAATTTGCATCTGTATCAAAAATTATAGTAGTAGCCACCCTGTGAAATCGGATGATCTCTCTAATATATAGTTGTGCCAGTTTGTCTGATCCATAGGTGAACTGTATCGGTAAGAAATGCGCACTTTCGGTTAGACGGTCCACAATTACCTAGATGGTTGTGTTCCCTCGTTGGGACATGGGTAGACCATGACAAAATCCATTGCTATCTAGTCCCACTACCATTCAGAAATGTCCATCGGCTTTCACATCCCGTACGATCTTTCATGCAGTGCTTTCGCTTGTTGACACGCCAAACGTTATTTTACGAACATGGCAATGTCCCTCCTCAATCCATCCCACCAAAATTTGGAATTAAAGTCCTAGTACAAATTAGTACTTCCGAGGTGGGCGTTGTAGGGTGTTTTATGTGCCTCTCAGAAATTGCAAATATTGGGCACACAAATTCGTCATTTGAAAATTATTGCCCTATCGGCTCCCTCTCAAAAACCTTTGTTTTCTCCCATCCAAATCTTAATACATAACTTCTAGAGATGGTCATCCTTTTGCTGCATCTCTACAATCCTTCATCTTAGATTAGGCGCGATCACCAAGGTTGTTAAATATATCTTTAATGTGGTTTGTGGCTACATCGTGTTTAAGCTTTTCGAATTCCTTGATAAACTCCAACACTTATGTTATCACGACGCTCATCCCATCAGTAGTCTTTCTGCTCAGAGCATCTGCCACTAAATTGGCTTTACTAAGGTGATTGATGATTTTTAAATCATAATCATTGACCAATTCTAATCATCTCCTCTATCTTGTGTCATGATCTTTTTGCTCAAAGAAGTATTTGAGGCTTATATGATTAGTGAAGATAGCACACTTCACTCTATAAAGGTGATGCCTCCAAATCTTTAGAGCATACACTATCACGACCAATTCAAGGTCATGGGCGGGATAGTTCAACTCATGGGTTCTCAATTGTCGTGACACATAGGCAATTACCTTGCCTCCTTGCATCAGTACGCATCCCAAGCAATTCTTTGAAGCGTTGGTATATACTTTGAAATCATTGTCAATTTCCAGAACTGCTAAAACAGCGGCAGTTGTCAACAACTCTTTTAGCTTCTAAAAGCTTGCTTCACACTCCTCACTCCAAGTGTACTTTATTCAATTTCTTAGTAGTTTGTCATCAGTCTAGAAATCATCAAATATCCTTCAATAAATCTTTTGTAGTATCCTGCCAGTCCTAAGAAGCTTCTAATTTCATTTGGTGTTTTTGGCGACTCCCATTTGCTCACACATTGGCAGGGTGTAGTTTGATATCATCTACTGACACGATATGACACAAGAACATTATTTCTCTGAGCCAAAATTCACACTCGTTGAACTTCACATGAGCCAAAATTTTATTAGGTCTATCTTCGAAATGACTCTAAAGTCCTTTAGTTGATCCAATAGATCATCGATCCTTCGGAGGGGGTACTTGTTTTTCAGAGTTAGCTTGCTTAACTCTCAATAGTCTATGCAGATTGCATAGATCCGTCTTTCTTCTTGACCAAATGAACTGGAGCTCCCTTGGGCAAAACACTAGGTCTAATTATACCTAAATCCATCAATTCTTGCAGTTGTATCTTTAGTTCTTGGAGTTCGTTTGTAGCAATTATGTAGGGTGCCTTAGATATTGGCACGACTCCTAGTTTTAACTCAATTGTGAACTCCAACTGTCTGTCCGGGGGTAGTCATGGTAGTTCATCTAAAATGACATTGGGAAACTCTCTGACTACATCGACCTCAGATATATTTGG
Organism: Plectranthus barbatus; assembly: GCA_026898455.1. Classification (NCBI taxonomy): domain Eukaryota; kingdom Viridiplantae; phylum Streptophyta; class Magnoliopsida; order Lamiales; family Lamiaceae; genus Plectranthus; species Plectranthus barbatus. Next base: position 862,240 of record JAPKLW010000023.1, on the reverse strand, counting down.
TTCTTGTTCTTGTATGAAATCCAAGTAAGCCATAAAGGCTTAACTCCCCTTTTTGTGAACTAGTCCTGCGCATGCAGAGCATAAATTAAGGGCAATCTTATCCATTTCCTCATCTCATGAATGTGCACTAGCTTTCCCCTAGTCGTTTAAAAGAAACCTTTTGATCTTTGCAGTAAATCGTCACATGATTGGCCTCGAGCCAATCCATTCCAAAGATCACGTCGTTGTCCTTCATGTCTAGGAAATTGAGGTGATCCACACGTACCACAAAGGATCCTAATTGAACCTCTATATGCGCACACATGCGTAGTTGTAGCTACTCCACCCGCAGGCGTGATTACGTTAAGGTCTTGGTCAGGTTCTAAATCATGAAGTAGTAATTTCCTCACACATTCTTTGGAAATAAAGGAATACGATGCTCCAATGTTAAAAAGCACAAAAATAAGTAGATGGTTAATCTGACCTATACCTACCAAGTTGCCCTAGTTATCGTTCTCTCTTGGTTGCTTAATGGCATAGGCTCTTCCTTGTCTAGCAGTTTGAGATTCCTGTTGTGGAGGTTGTTGTGGTGGTGGATGTCACCAGATCGGTTCAGCTTGTTGTGGGCATTTCCTTAGATTTTGGGGTAGGGTTCTACCCCGTGCTGCCCTCAGTTAAGCGTTTTGGTAGTTGCCTCTCTGTTGATTCTAGGGAGGCTGGTTTCTGTTATTTGACCTATCGTGGGATGAGAAATTTCCTATCTTCCCGCAGCTGTAGCAAGTAGCTCTTGTTGTAGAAAAATCTCCATGATGATTTCTACCACAACGGTTGCAGACCCTAGACATGTTCTGCTGATAGGCTAGTCGATAGGCTTGCGCCTATAAGGGTTTCTGCACTTTCTCAATTTTCAAATTCTTGCAAAATTCTATATTACCTTGCCACGACCTCTTGTGGGCAGCAAACAAACTTGTGGCTTTCTCTCTTGCTTTCTCTTTCCTCCAAGATTAGTCAGGTTTTCGGTCTTGCTGCGTACAATGCTTCCCCCTTTGTTCAAGGAGTGTTGGTCCTAGATCAGAGTGCGTATGATCTACATCGGAAGTAATAAGATTGTTATTTGCACTCTTAAAATGCTGGCAGTTCAATTTTAACTCACACAATTTTTATGTAACAGTTTTGTCAATGACAGTTTTTAATAGCCAGCAGATTAGATTATCAATTTAAAGATATAAATAGTCAACAGTTATACACTTAAACACTTTTTAGACAAGTGTTGAAGGTTTTAAAACACAAATGTAAACTGTAAGGTGCGTAAGTAAGTAAACTGTAAATGACCCAGGATATTTATAGTGGTTCGGAGCCTTAAGTCCTACGTCCACTCTTCGGAACTTAATCCAGTAATTCATTAAGTAATGAAGATACAATCCTCATGATCTATAGCCAAATGTTGTAGAGACCACCATCAACAGCAGAATGGATCACTCGCCCAGGCTATTGTTCTTCACTCCTTCTTCAGATCCTTGAAGCCAGATACCTCCTCGAAGTCTCCTCGGAACTGGAAGTCAGTGGAAATGGATTGAGGACAAACCTCCCCTCTCCTTCTTAGGTGGGTGGATTGTTAAGTTCTTCCCAGAATGTAAGTTGGTTGGCAGGTACCCGTGATAACCTTCTTTCCCTCAGAAAGGAAGGTTGTTGTGTTCTCACTTAGACAGTAGGAACACCAAGAAAGTCGACTAAGTCAGAAGAATCAATCCTCGTGCACACTAGGTCACATGGTGAATCTCAAGATTCCTTAAGCAATAATGCCTCGTTTTCAATAAATGAACCACTGAAATAAAGTTGTTCGGTTGAGAGCTTTCAATGTATTTTGAGCTTTTAGTTTAGCAGAGTAACGACAAGCTTTTAATGTGCTCGAAGTTGTATCTTTGTCTCTGAATCTCTTGCTATTTATAGTTGGAGATTTGAAAATAGCCGGTGGAGACATTCTGAAGGATGTCCAATCAGAGTCCATACTTCTCTGAAAAGTAGACCTGCTTATGTGCCTTTTCTAAACCACTGTCGTTCTTTTTGTAGGGTAGTTTGTACTTGATGTGTCAGATGCCGAACAATGTTGTACGCCAGTCAAAACTGAGTGTTTCCTTTGACTTCTTTAATATTATTTTATGACTGATCGGTATCTTTGTTCTTCATTTATTCTTTTAACGTGAAACTGTCCTGATCAGAAACGGTGAGCGCCTCTCAACAGTTTCTTTTATGAAAATTGTATCAACAGTTTTTCTTGATATAACAATCCTTGACAGTTGGAATATTGTCTGTACAGTTTTCTGCATTTGTTATTCGGCTCAGTTTTTTTCTCGTTAGGACGGCTTTTACTTCAAAAACTATTCCACAGTTTTTGACAGTTCTCTTCTCCTAGACTATTACAACCCGATCATCCTATACAAGGAATACATGAGGTAATAACTCTAACCCCTAGACTTTGGTACACAGTTTTGACACATCAAAACATCTTTTAAAGGTGGGATTTTTACATCTACACCTAACAATTTCCCCTTTTTAGATGTTGTCAAAACCATACCTCAGAGCCGTGCATCTTCTACACTCGACCTAATCTAATTGATCTTTCCCCATGAATGGGAGAGAACATTCTCGATTCAAATAAATCAAATTAGAGCGATAAGAAAAATAAGTTGTTGATCACACTGGAACATGTGAATTCAGCTAGTCAAGAATCAAGGTAAGAGACAATTCAAACCAATAGTTTTTCACTTTTCACTATACATATGTTCGATTATAAGTACATGAAAAGTTTTAAAACTGCGGTAACAAAAGAAGACACACACAAAATAGAGATCAAAAGAACTACTCCTTTTTCTAGTCCTGATCTTTGTCCTGTGGCTATGAGGAAGTTGTGGCAGAAGTGGAAGGTCCGCTTGTACATAGCGTTTTGTACCCATTTCCATGAAGAGTTTCATCTCTTGTTCTCAAGAAGCCTTCAGTGCTTCTAGTTGCATTTTTATCACTTCGTCCCGCAACCTTTGCTCTAGTTCTCGCTTTTTTGCCTCATCTTCTCGCCTTTTCGCCTCCTCTTCTCGTTTCTCAATCAGTTTCAACTGCAGCTTCATAACATCATCTCTTCTCTCTTCCCCCTTTTCGACAAAATAAAAAATAGTAAAGTAACGCTGATCCATTTCCTGTTTCAGAACATCAAGGGATAGATGAGGTGGAACCACATAGATGGGATCGGGAGACATTGTTCTTTCAAGTATAAAACCAGTGCTCTAGAGTCTCCGTCAGTTTGACTCTGAGATGTAGCAGCAGAGGGCTCTGGTTGAGGGTGAGCTTTGTTGTTTGCTTCCTCTTCTTCTTTTAGCTTGGCTAATGCTGCTGCTGCAATTCTTTTCCGTTCAGCACCGACTTCTTGTTCCTTTCTAGTTGCTTCAGCTGCCGCTGCTTCTTCCTCTTTCCTTCTTAGTTGAGATGCTGCCTCTTCTTCTTGCTTTCTCTTCAGTTCAGCAGCTGCTTCTTCTTCGTGAATTCTCTTTAGTTCAGCAACAATTCTCTTTTGCTCAGCTTCGCAGTTTAATCTTTGAGGTTCTTCTTTTTCTTTGTGAATTTTTTGAGCTTTCATGACAGCAAATGGTTCGGCAGATTTGATGCGGAATAGTCACTGAAAATGATTTTGGAGAAACAACTTTGCTTCTCGTTTATGTACAAGTTCAATAGCTTTCTGGGCAGTTTCTACAAGAGTTATTGCTTGAAAAAATCTGATTGCTTGAGCTAAGATCTCTTCATCTTCTTTCCTGAGTCTTTCTTCCTCTTCTTTTCTCAATCTTTGAAGCTCCTTCGCTTTTTCATCTTCAAGCTCTAGAAGATCCATTTGGATCTCATTTGTCTTTGAATTGAACCAAATTTGAAGATTTTGTACCTTCACAAGAGTAGCATGATTCTTATCAATTCTGCGGAGAATGAATTCAAGATTTGTTTCTCTTATTGCTTGTGTAGCCGGTTTTGAAAGACGCAATCTATAGCAATAATTTCTTGCAATGGTTGTTGCTTGGCAGTTCGTTTAACTGACACCGCAATAGTTTTCTGGACTTGTTCTTGTTGCACAGCTGTAGATTTCTGAGGTGGTGGATCTTGATTGGTAACAACTGTCATCGACAGATCCTGGTTTATAGTTTTTTGAATCGGCAGTTTTGAAACTGTTCCCCCTGTCTCTAAGACCGTCTAGGTATTCAGTATGTGTGTTTCGGGTGTGGCCTGGTGAGCTCTAATAGGTGAGCTTCCAGAAGATGTTGAAGGAGTAAAAGGTTTCCGTGGAGGAGAGTACTTCTCAGGAGAAGTTGGACTTTGTAGGTCTACAATAGGCACTGTACCATCCTCTGAATTTCTTTCAGGATGTTCAGTCTGCTCCCCCTTTCTACTCCTTTTACGTTATTCTTCTAGGATGCTTGTAAGTACCAACCTCCTTCTTTTCCTTGTCGTTGTTGAAGCAGTTTCTTCATGTACATGTTCTCCTTTAGTAAGCTGTGAGTTGGACTCATCAACAAAGTCCTCCTTTTGATTTCCATTACTATCATCAGCATCTCCACCATTGTCATCATCAACCCTTTCCTTTGATTTGCCATAAATTTTATCATTTTGTGGTAGAAAATCAGTTGGTACTAGGTATTCCCCTTCTTCCCTAAGACCTATCAGTTTCTCTATTAGGTAGCTGATTTTCAATCTGAAACCAACACCGGACTTGAATTTGTTGGTTTCCTGAATGGTCTCATTCTTTCTAGCATGGTCAAGAATATGACCAAAAATAAATTCACCCCAGTTCCCTCTTGGGCCATCATCTAATACCATCATAACAACATACATGGGTTGACTTAGTTTCGAGAAGGATCCTGCACCGCAATATATCATTCTAAGAACTATTTCACTTAGAGTCTTTTAGAAAAAATTCAATTCGGAAACCTTTGTCGGTAGATGAAACATGTCTTTATGCTCTGACTTCTTCGAGATGTTCCAATGCCTCTGTCGTGCCCCATCATCATTCTTTCGATTACTGGTGATACGTTCACCATTGTTTGGTAGATGGAAAAAGTTTGCAATAATATCGGCATCGATACGCATCAGAATTTTGTTGACCCTTGTTCTGAAGAATTTTCCATCCTTTTCAACAACGACATTCTCATAAAATTCAGCGACGCGATGAGGCTTGAACTTGTGAGGATGTAAGCCCAGAAACTGTATCAACCTTTCTTTGTGTAGCTTCTCATAAAACAACTCATCAGAACATAGATAATCGATTTTCTTTAGATTTAGAATTTTCTTATTAAAACGTAACTTACTCGGATGTCCTTGTAGGAGAGATCAATGGCATCGACTGCGTCGTTTGATCGACACTTTAATTCTTAAAGAGATATTTCCTTGACTATTGCGTTCTTACTTGAATTTCCTGATGCGCTCGGACCTTCGCCATATGGAATCTTCCTTTTGCCCATGATATCTCAAATAGTGTGGAGGGTAAGAGGTTTCAAGATTGGGGACTCTCCGTATTTGAGATGGATGGTTGCAAAAATAAAATGAGGATGATGAGTGATCGCAAAGGGTTTACTTGAGGTTTTGACCCTGTGAGATCCACGGCTGAAATAATCTATCACTTTATGTGATATTCGGCTGTGATGAAAGCTGACGGAGAGATACCACCACAGTCTTCCATCCAACAGCTTCTTCGAGGCACTTGCCGCCTCGATATCTTGTGATTTTTTATATTATCAATAAATTAATTGTTAGGAACTCTTAATGGGTTACAGACTTCTCCCCGCCGGTATGGAGGGAGATGATGGCCTTCTTTGACGAAGCTGATGTTGACTGGGCCTCCTTCGTCTTTATCGATTGAGATATGCTGTCAAAAATCTACCAGTGCTCCATGTTCCTTATGGGATGCAACTGAGTTGGCTTCTAGACTGGCAGTTTTTGTAGTTCACACGAGGTGACTGGTTCAACATCATGGATTTTGACTTCTATCCGTCAAGGCATTTTCCCATTGGCTAATTTCCTCTGACCTTTGTCTAGGTTCTTCTTTTGTAATCTCCCATTTTTGTAAGTTAGTGGTGAGCTGTCCCCCTTCTTTAGATTTAAAAAATGTAATATGTACGACTCATCAGTTAATGAAATCTCTTTTCACTTTCAAGCGTTCGATATAACAATACTATCATTAGAATAACTATCTGAACTGTACACGTTACTCAGTTCTTGGACAACACATGTTGCTTTTTATCCTTGGAGTCTATTGCACATTTGTGAACCTTTCCTTATGATTTAATGCTAAGTCTGAGAACCAAACACCTATGGTCTGACCATTTTCAGACTCTGATCCCTTAGCCTTCAGACCTGATAGCCACACGTCCGATCTTGGATGGCTAGTCGTAGTTTTTGGATATTAAATGAATACTTATCGGCTTCGAATTTCGAGTCATGAGGAATCGTGTCTTTGAGATGACTTAGTATCCTTCTTGAACGTTGAGTAAGATCATCTATAAATACTCTTCTGCGCCAACTACTAATGTATCACTCATGTGATAACCTTTCGCTGAAAATAGTCTTGAGATCTTTCCAAAAACAAATATGACTTCTCCTCCTCCTTCTCCTTTTGCTGTCACTATACCGGATGTTGTGACGGAGATCGGAAGAATCTCCTTCCAAAGAAACAAAATTCTGGATAGGATAGGAGATCAGGCGCATACTTGGAGAACTCCATGCATCTATTAAAGGTTGATAGGTAACCTGAGGGCCAATGGACCGGCACGATTTATAACCGTCGAGCCCCATTCATATCATGAAGAACTACATAGGATATTTGCTTACTATTCCACAGTTTCTGATGATGAGATTTACTGCAATCTCAATGGAAGGGAATTTCGTTGGTCTGCTGACTATTTTGCAGCAGAGTTTGGATTACTTTGTAATGGCAATAGAACTCCTATCATGCACTACCAAGCGAGGAGACTGCACCTGAGTGGTCTATTTGGCTGGATTGGAGAGCAGGGAACATCAGCTTACATTCGACTGTGCCATGTGGATACCTCAGGTCGTTCTACAAGTTGTCCTTTGATGTGATTAATCAGATGGTGGTCTGCAATCCTCCCGAGGTAACTTACTTCACACCACCAGTCTGGAAAAAGCTATGATGGCGTCTGAGGTGCAAGCTGAGGTCGATTGGGCAGGATTCATCTTTGATCGCTTGAAGTGGGCCCTTCAAAATTTGCCGGAAGTCATTGTCCCTTATGGCAAGCAGTTAAGCTGGCTCATTTAGAGGAGGATCCCTTATCTCCAAGGCGGTCTTTCAAATCTTGTTGCATGTGATTACTCCCCCTCTCGTCCAATCAATTGGGCCCTATCCTTTGATTGTCAAAGAGTCTTTACTGAACTTTTGTCTTGATGTAAATGTGATTAGCCCCCTCATTTTCATATCACGAGTGAACTCTTTTGCCTTATCTTCATGCGTATGACATACATATTAAAGCATACTGTTATGCAACTGATCATTGTGCATCTCCTTCTATTGAGATTTCATCAAACTCTAGAAGACTTAGTTTGATGCATATATCTTTAAATCGAGCCTCAGGTAGCGGTTTGGTAAAGATATCCGCTAACTGATCCTCAATTCTAATATACTCCACTAAGACATCCTCCTTTTCTACATGATATCGAATGAATTGATGACGAATATCAATGTGCTTCGTCCAGGAGGGTAGAACTAAAATTTTCAAAATAGAAACTATACTGTTGTTGTCGCAGTAAATAGGAACACATCCAGTGTCTATTCCATAGTCTTTAAGCTGCTACTTTATCCGTAGCATTTGGGTGCAACAACTGGCTGCTGCCACATATTCAGCTTTAGTGGTTGACGTAGCCACGGAATGTTGCTTCTTGCTGAACGAGCTGATCAGTTTATGATCTAAAAACTAACAGGTTCCACTTGTGCTCTTTCAGTCAATTCTGCAGCCACCAATATTTGAGTCAGAAAATCCATTCAGCATGATTTCATCGGTTTTGGGATACCAGATACCTAAAGACTTAGTCTTCTTAAGGTATCTCACGATTCTCTTTGTTGCTTCCATGTGAGATTTCTTCGGATTCACCTGAAATCTTGCGCAGACTCCCACAACATAAGATATATCGGGTCTACTGGCAGTTAAATACTGTATGGACCCAATAATTCCTCTATAAACAGTTGGATCAATAGGTTCTCCCTCTTCATCAAGAGTGATCTGAGAACGGGTGCTCATAGGGATCCTTAGTGACTTCGTCTTCTCTGGACAGAACATGATTATTAAATATTGAGTATACTTCTTCTGACTAATAAAAATCCCTTCGTCAGACTGATTAACTTGTAGACCAAGAAAATAAGTCATCTTGCCCATCATACTCATTTAAAATTTATTCTGCATCAACTGGGCAAACTTTTCACATAACTTGGCGTTTTTGCTTCCGAAGATGATGTCGTCCACATCGATTTGAACAAGCAGGATGTTCTTTCCATCCTTTATCTTGAATAAAGTGCGGTCGATTGCACCTTTTTCAAATCCATTCTTGAGCAGAAACTGAGAGAGAGTTTCATACCATGCTCTAGGTGCTTGCTTCAATCCATACAAGTCTTTCCTTAGCTTGTAGACATGGTTTCCTAGCTCGAAACCTTGGGGCTGTTCGACGTAGACCTCTTCCTTTAATTTGACATTAAGGAACGCACTCTTCACATCCATTTGAAGAACTGTGAAGTTATAATATGCTGCGTATGCCAAAAATAGACGAATAGCTTCCAGTCTGGCAACCGGTGCGAATGTTTCATCAAAGTCTATCCCTTCACATTGCGCATACCTTTTAGCAACCAGTCTTGCTTTGTTTCGAACGATGGTACCGGTCTCATGTCTTTTATTTTTGAAGACCCATTTGGTACCAATCACAGACTAATGTCTAGGTCGATCCACTAGATACCACACATTGTTGCGAATGAAGTCATTTAGTTCTTCCAGCATCGCATTTATCCAGTCTGTTGATTTGAAGAGTTTCAGAAATCTTCATAGGATTAATCTGGGATCAGAAGCAAGACATTAATACAGTGCCTAGTCTGGTTCGTACTGGATTTCCAATACATCCAAGATGGCTTTAGTGGGATGAACTTTTAACCAACTAGGCTTCTGTACAGGTGCGGCTTCAGCAGGAGCAGCTGGATTTTCAGAAGGTTCAAGACGTTCCTAATGAGATGGTTCACCTCTCAACTCTGGAATTTCTTCGCCTCTTTGTTCTAGAACTGTATAATCTCTTTGTTCAGAAGATGCTTCATCTCCTTGCTCAGGAACATCATTCTGATCAGCATCTGGATTCTGATCTGTAACTTTCTTTTCAGTTGTAGCTACTTCTTCTGCGATCTCAAGGTTAACCTCTTTGGTATCATCTTGCTCTGCTTCAGAGAATGTTGCATTTATTCCAGGGGGCTTCCTTTCATTACGGTCTTCGATGTTAACCTCAGCAATGACATTGGCATCATTAGCCCTCTCGACTGCTTGGGGTTCAGCCGAGGCTACTGGAGTCTCGAAAATGTCATTCGTAGATCTAGTCAGAGAAACTGTTTGATTATGATCAAGATCAATTCTAAGTTCCTCATTTACATCCTTGATCTCACGATTTTCCAGACCCACTTCTTGAAGTGTCATGCGCACTGATATTGCGTAAAATGACCTATATATTGATGTGTGAGCGTGCATGTGTTGGGAAATCTGACTAAGTTTCCCTTCTCTAGTTGATAGCTTAGATCTTAGATTTGGTGTTTAAGTGTTTTGGTGGATCAAATCCTAAGTCCAACCAGCGTCAGTTTGTCTCTAGAATAGCTCTAGTCTCAAATGTAAAGTCCTGTTTAGGTCTTTTGAGTTGTAAGTCGTAGCTGATCAAGACTAATGCTGGCTACTGTTCACCAGCATGAGATGTGCTTACCAGTTGAGAGAAGTCTCACCAGCAAGCGGCTGACAAAGACTCGTGCTGACACTGTTCATCAGCATGGAGTAGAGCTATTGACTGGTTACTGTTCACCAGTTGGGAAGATTTCACCAGCAGGAGGCTGAGAGATCTTACCAGCAGAATATGTGTTCTGGCTGATACTATTCACCAGCGGTGAAGCCACCAGTCACGGGAGATTCCAAGAGATAACATCAGACGAATTGGTAGACCTTGATTGTGCTAAGGAAAGTCACCAGCAGAGACTGCCAGCATAAGATCACCAGTATGATCTACCAGTCGGAGGTTATCAGCAGAATTCAAGATTCGCTCTCCCAGAGTCTTAGAGACAAAAAGAAGATTCGTCGAGGAATTAACTGACAGAGTATGACTTTAAGGAGGATACCTTAAAGTCTATCAGTTCAAGACACCAGTTCCGATTCCTCGTACTGACGAATAGAGTCGTTCTGACACAAAGAGATCTGTGTCAGATAAAGCGATCAAAGGTATGGCGCTTTCCGGAAATTCCTACCTACCGCCGTCAGAAGGACATGCGAGGACAGAGACTTTTCCGGATGTGTCCAAACGGCTAGTAAATTTGAATGGGATCCCTCGTCTATAAATACCTGGGATCCATCAACATTCAATACTCTTAACACTCTTGACCTACCGAAAGCTCAAACGCATTCATATCAGCGAATAAGCAATCTTTCGAGGCTTTTCTTAAAGCTACTCCGTGTGTCAATCATTTGAACACGAGACTCCAAGCTTCTAGCTTGTGAGTTATTGATCTCATTTGGTGTTCTTTCTCATTCCGAGGAAGAACATAGCAGCTCTTGAGCCAGCCAGCTCCAGAGTTATTACGGGCAGTTTTGCCGCCAGCAAGAGTCAAGTTCTTGGGAGAACTCAACACCCAATCAGTCGGAGGAGGAGGTTGAAGTGACGTGCTCGCACTCCATCCATCTGACGAGAGTTGAAGAAGGACAAGGACCGGGAGCGGTTGATCCAGTGGACTGGTAGACGAGGCATCTACCAGCTGGAAATAGATCGTAGGAAATCTTGTACCGGATTACTCTTTTTAGTGAATTTCCAGTGCTTCGACTGGAGAGTGGACGTAGATCAGTTGATCGAACCACTATAAAATATCCTTGTTATTTACTGCTTTCAGCATTTACTTACTGATTTAAAACCCAGCACCCAAGTGCTGGAGTATAACTGAAACCAGTTTATAACTGTGCAAACTCGACTCTAAAATTTTCTAAGTCCTGAGTCATCAGCTGACCAGCCAGTTGCCAGTCAGCTGAATACTCAGTTGCCAGTTGACTTACCAGCTGACAAGGTCCCAGTCAGCTGTGTAACCAGCAGAGTGCGAGAAACGAACTTACGTATTTTCCGCTGCCAAAGTATACCCTGATATCCGGGACCAACAGCATGTTTGTGGCCATTTTACTCTCATATCATACGTTTTTGTTGTTCTTTTGTTGTGTTTTCGTATTTTTGTGTTTTTGATGGTGTAGGTTGACTTTTGAGCATAAAGCAACATTTTCGGCTTAGTTTTCGAGGAAAATTGCCCGAGCTAGGAATCAAAGGAAGCCAGGCTCGACCGAGCAGAGCAATCCGGTCTTCAGAGGGTAGGCTCGGGCGAGCTGAGCCTGGCTCGGTCGAGCCACGATAGGCAGAGGGCACGCTCGGTCGGTCCTGTAGTGCTCTGCCGAACCACAGCTTCAGAGAGCTCGCTCTATTGAGCCAACCTGGCTCAATTGAGCCAGATCGAATCTTGGCAGTTATTTCAGTTTTTTAGCTATCTCGGGTGATCCTACCTTGGCCCGGGCGATCCGAGGCTCTGTTTGCTCGTCTATAAAAGGGGGAATTCCGGGTTTTTAAAGAACTTTTTCCAAATTTTCATAGAATCAAGTTAGAAATTCTAGTGGATCAAGAGGAAGATCTACAACAAATTGTTGGAGATTAGAGAAGAGCAAGGGTAGATCAAGTGCAAGAGCAACATTTGGGGAAGAAAGTAATTCACCTTTCAAGTTTTTAATGGATTATCTTTCATTTTATCTTGTATTGAACAAATTGGAAGGTATGGAGAACTAAATTCCTTGTGAGTGTTGTTTGGATTGATAATGTTTGAAATTGAGATTGAATGTTGAATGTTTACCTTCCTATGAGAGCTTGAATCACAATAGATCTTATCCCTAATCACCCAGGTGTAGGTAATAGCCAACGTAGGTAGTTTTTTACGTGAACACTGCAGCCAACACGCGGATGGAATCATTGCGAATAGTGTGAATTCATATGATTCTAAATCTAATCAACGTGCGGAAATAGGTCATACGGCAATAATCTACCTTCTAGAAGGAGTGGACTAAGAATCGATAACGTGACTATTTGAGATTATTAGGATCATCTACGGTTAACTCACCGTGACAAGGGGTTAGCTACTTTAGAGTGGATTGCTCAATCTCATAGGAATTAAATTGAGTTTACATCACCATTCGATCTAAGTTGAGCACATTAGATTTCCACACAACACTCACTCTTATCTCATTTGATTGGTTGTTTTAAAAAAATTTCTATTCAAAATGATAGCTATTGTGTTTACTTCATTTATGCTTAGCTTAGTTATTGTTTTTGACTAGCTAATAGAAAAACTCAACGATTTATGTTTTGCCTAACTACAAACATTCCATACGAGTAGGGAGTATTCTATCGGGCAAAGTTGAGAAAACCTTGGATTCATAAAATTTAACTTGACTAAGTGTTGTTTTTACACCACATCACGCACTAGAGTAACTTCATCAAAAACAACATGAAATGTTATTTCCACAAGCTGGGTTGTCTTATTGAATACCCTATATCCCTTCTATGAAGGATGTCCATACCTTAAGAACACTCCTTCATCAGCCTTAGGGCTAAAGGTATTCAATTTAGACTTCCCATTGTTGTGAATATAACATGGAGAACCAAAAGCACGAAGATGAGCTATAGAAGGCTTACGAACATTGCAAATTTCGTACGGAGTCTTGTGAAGATGCTTGTTGAATGCACTTCAATTTTGCGTGTAGCAAGCTGTCATCAAGGCTTATCCCCAAAATCGTTTTCAAAGGTCAGTGTTGGCCATCATTGTCCTTACTACTTTCTTGAGTGTTCTGTTCCTCCGTTCAGCAAGACCGTTTTGTTGAGGAGTTCTAGGAGTAGACTACTTATGACCGATTCAAATTTCAGCGCAGAAATCCATATGGGGTCCATTGCAAAACTCTGTTCCATTGTCGGACCTTATCCTCTTAACTGTCACCCCTTTGTCATTCTGAAGACGGGTAATCAGTTTTGGCAGCTAAGTTTTGACTTCATCTTTGGATTTGAGCAGCACGACCCACGTATATCTTGATTAGTCATCAACTATTACCAATGTATACTTCCTTTTTCCAATAGTAGGTGGAGTGACAGGACCAAAAAAACCCATGTGGAGCAGTTCGAAGATCCGTTTTGTGCTAGCTGTAACTAACCTGTTCTTGAAGGAGGCTCTTGTCTGTTTCCCAAGCTGACAAGCTTTTCAAACTCCTTCTTTCAAGAACTTCTTCTGAGTCAATCCTTCAACTAAATTATGTTTGGCCAAATGATTGATTGAGTTGTAGTTAAAATGACTCAGTCTTTTGTTCCACAGCCAGTTTACTCCTTCTAAGGAACTGTGCACCAGGAGGCAGGTTCCCCCTTCTCCATTGGACCAATCAACAATGTACAGACCTCCTTTCGTGATTCCTCTGATTATGGTCTTGTGAGTCACCTTGTCTATGATGTGGCATTCTGATATTTCAAAACTGAAAATATAGCCATTCTCAATCAGTTGGCTTATACTCAGAAGATTTTGTTTCAGATTGGTGACAATTTTTAATAGCCAGCAGATTAGATTATCAGTTTACAGATATGAGCAGTCAACAGTTATACACTTCAACATTTTTAATAGCTAGCATATTAGATTATCAGTTTACAGATATGACACAGGATATTTATAGTGGTTCGGAGCCTTTAGTCCTACGTCCACTCTTCAGAACTTAATCCGATAATTCACTAAGTAATGAAGATACAATCCTCACGATCTATAGTGAAATGCTTTAAAGTCCACCATCCACAGCAGAATGGATCACTTGCCCAGGCTGTTGTTCTTCACTCCTTCTTCAGTTCTTTGAACCCAAGTACCTCCTTGAAGTCTCCTCAGAACTGGAATTCGTCGGATATAGATTGAGGACAAACCTCTCTTCTCCTTTTCAAGTGGGTGAATGGTTCCGTTCTTCCCAGAATGCAAGCTGGTTGGCAGTTTCCCGTGATAATCTTCTTTCCCTCAGAAAGGAAGGCTACTGTGTTCTCACCTAGATAGTATGAACACCAAGAAAGTAGACTAATTCAAATGACTTAAATCTCGTGCACACTTGGTCACACGGTGAATCTCATAAGATTCCTTAAGCAATAATACCTCGTGTTCAAAAAATGAACCACAGAAAAAATATCGTTCGGTTGAGAGCTTTCAATTTATTTTGAGCTTTTAGTTTGGCAGAGTAACGACAAGCTTTTAATGTGTTCGAAGTTGTATCTTTGTCTCTGAATCTCCACCTATTTAAAGTTGGAAATTTGAAAATAGCCGGTAGAGACATTTTGAAGGATGTCCAATCAGAGCCTGCTTCTCTGCTTTTTCTGAACCACTGTCGTCCTTTTTGCAGGGCAGTTTGTACTTGATGTGTCAGACGCCAAACAACGTTGTACGCCAGTCACAACTGAGTGTTTCCTTTGACTTCTTTAATGTTCTTTTATGACTGATCGACATCTTTGCTCTTCATTTATTCATTTGACGTGAAGTTGTATTGATCAGAAACTGTGAGTCCCTCTCAACAATTTCTTTTATGAAAACTCTATCCACTGTTTTTCTCGATATAACAATCCTTGAAAGTTGGAATATTGTCTGTACAGTTTTCTGCATTCGTTATTCTGCTCAGTTTTTTTCTTGTTAGGACGGTTTTTACTTCAAAAACTATTCCACAGTTTTTGACAGTTCTCTTCTCCAAGACTATTACAACTCGATCATCCTATACAAGGAATACATGAGGTAATAACTCTAACGCCTAGACTTTGGTACACAGTTTTGACACATCAAAACATCTTTTAAAGATCTCACCAATCTGTCGAGGTTCTTTAGGCAGAATTTGCACCTTGGGATTTACTCCCATAAAGGGTTGTTCTTCTAGCGCTGGTTGCTTAGCATGATTACGTGGGGGTCATCCACGGCCCATACCGCAACCTCTACCACGACCCCTTCCTCTAGCTGCTCTTGACAGAATTCTAAAAAAGGATAGGAAATTATCAATTCCAAAACATATCATCACAAAGAAAGAGTTAAATATCATATGATTGATATTATATTCGTTCCACCAAGATGCATATATGACACTTAATCTAATCGTGAAAGCTTGTCAAAGAGATACAAAATCTTTTTGGTTTACGTTGGCCTAAACATCGAGCAATTTAGGGCACGTCAGTCTACGTGATTGCATTTTGATCAAAACAGAGATAGCAACATGAAAACATTGTCTTGTCGATGAAAAATAACTTTCTACTAGATTGCAATCACTGAAAACACTAAAATATGTAATCAAGCTGGTAAAATTAAATGAGATTTTATAAATATAAGAGAGGAAGGTGTGATATATACAAAATGGGCCCTGAACATGGGCACCTTGCCGATACGAATTTTCACCAAGCTATAAACATGATAGACTATCCGAAATAGGGGTATATAAAATCAAAAATTGTCCGTCCCTGGACAACCTTCAACATCCTAACTACCATCATGGTTAGGAGTACAAAAAATTTATATATGAATGCATCTAGAGCTTGCTAATACATATGCATCAATATAAACCAAAAGAATTTAAAGCTCCATAGCTGGTACGATGCGAGATCCATGCCCTGTAATCTCAGAGGTCCCCGGTACTGGAACATCGAGCTCCTTAGGCTCCTTGTCAAAGTCGTCCATAAAATCCTCATCAGAGGCCCACATTGCCTTGGGTACGGTATGCTCCTCGACATCGTCCAGTATCCAATCGGCTGGCTCAATATATGATACCTAGTGTATAACAGTTGGATAGTACTGCAGAAAAATAGGGTCGGTGGCGACTAGTAACTCCTCATCATCATCAGAAACATGATCGGTGCTTGGAGGGTTTTGGGCTCGTGTTGGTGTGCTTCCACTGCCGAGACGGTAGTCCTATACCTCTGCAGAATCATCTGACAGATCTAGACCATGTCCTCCACTCAAAATCTCGGGCCAGGCCTCCTGGTCCGAAGGTTCATATGCTAATGTATCCACCACAATCCCAACTATGACGATAGATGTGTGAAAACCCAAGTGATAGCGACATGCGGCCCAATAGGGTCAAGTAGTTGGGCGTCCCTCCAACAAACTTAAACCGAAATACGAATAGCACAATGAACTTTCCCTCAAGAATCTAGCAACTCCAAAGGCGCATCCTGCTCTTAGTAAACTTCTCCCATCTTTCATAATTATACATAATTAGTCAACGAATGATATAACCATACACTTTACAAAGTAATTAAGTCACCTAAGAAGTTACTTAACATAATAAAAAGATGCATAAGATAGTCTGTAACCTAAGTGTCTTTATAATCAAATTGTAACGTTATTGGAGGTCTTTGAGCTACACTATTTTTTATAAGTGTTTTGTTATGGTTTTCGATCACTCATTAGCACATGCTTCCGAGAGCATCTATGTTGGTCCCGAAATTAGAGTTCAGTATGTGCAACGAAAGGTTTTATGTATGCAGTGGAAGTAAATGTAAGCACACGCACTGGTTCGTTTAACAGGGCAAAGTCAGTTTTGTGTGCAGTCAGTTTAAGCTTAAGTCTCTGTTCCTTCTTAAGTCAGTTTCACAGTTTATATTCATCAATACTTGGAGAAGTATTGAAAGCTCAAATAGTCAGTTTGTGAAACAAGAAAAACAGAGCAAGTATATGGAAAGACGTAAAGCAACACACAGAGATTTATAGTGGTTCGAATTTTAATAACCTACATCAACTCTTCAGACCCAAGGTCTGGATAATTTACTAAGTGAATAAAAGCTTCCTTACGATCTATACACAGTCCATGGCACCTCCGTCCTCCGGTCAGCTGTGGCACTTGCCTAGGAACTCCTTCATGACTCAGTCTTCATGTTGAAGTTGGGACGCACCCCGCAGCCTCCTCCCTGGTAGGTGGATGTTTACAAATTCTTCTCAGAATGGTTGGATGTTTAAAGGTTCTTCCCAGAACTCAGGTGGTCGGCTTACGCCCGTGATAATCAGAATCCCAAACTAGCAAACTGACTGCTATGAATATATCTCAGAAAGATATATTCACCAAACCGAGCCTTAGCTTAAAGCTTTGGCCTCGTGCTAGGAGAAGATAGCACGGTGGTTAACTTGAGTCGGAGACTCAAGTCTCATGTTTTGCAATACGGAAACCTCAAAGAGAGTAATGTGGGAGAGATGACCTGAATATGCTCTTTTGTCTCTTTAGACTAGTAGATTTTTAATTCTATTTTGTAACTTGTTAAGGTTGAGAGGGCAGGTCTTTATATAGAGAGAAGAAGCTATAGCAATTTGAATATCTGTCTGTCAGACACATAAATCATTACATTAGACTCATGGATTATATTGTCCAATCGTAGCCCATGCCTTAGGTCTCCTTTCTACTCTGCCCATTGTCAGTGTATGATGCACTAACATTATGTCAGACTCCTTTACAGCCCGAGGAACCCAGTTTGGATGACCTCGTACTTACTTAGGCATTTTACAAGTGTCTGAGTTTGACTAAGGCTTCTTTTACTGACTTCTAAGAATCAGTACAGCTTAGCCATCATATGAAATGCTCACAGTCATTATGGTAAATCCTCATACTGACTTTCCATAGTCAGTATGGGAAACGCCCTCATACTAATTTCGCCAGATAAGTATGGTAATCCCTTAAACTGACTTCTCCTTAGTCATTCGGGAAAGCCCTCATACTGACTTCTCGTTGACAGTATGCTTAGACCTAAAACTGAGTGCTCCAACTCAGTTTTTGGTTAAGGCCAAGCGTGATGATAGTTAGTTCTCGAGCATTCTCCATTGCTCGGTCTTCAGTCTATGTTCTATTACAACTCGATCGATCCTATACAAGGATTATAGTTTAGAACTCTAGAAACTGGAAAAACTGAGTAAGATGGCTTACATTCTTTTACCCACCAAAACATTAAAAGGAAGGATTTCTATAACAAGAATCCTAACAATTTCCCCCTTTTTGGTGCGGTCAAAGCCATCTGGAACCTAAGCTGGTGAGGTGTGCATAACTTTAGAGTTTTTACAGTTTTGACAATTTGTCCCATAAACTCAGAAAAGTTCCCCCTCAATGTCAGCTTTTTACTTAAGATTTACTCCTTAAAATTGGAGAGATATTGCTCGAATGATTTTTTCAAGTCAGTTTAGAGCAATTAAATCTAAAGAAGGGTAGAGATAGAAGCCTACTGATTACACTTGATTGTGTAAGTTCATCGTTTGAAGAATGAAGACCTTTGTTGGACAAAAAGAGATTGTCTTCAACAAGTTAGTTTACCCTTTAATAATTTTCATTACAAGTACAAGGATAAACTAACAAAAAGAAACATATTAAAGATCTATTACAAGATTTATACTAGGTTTCTTCCGGTCTTCAAACCCTTCCTCAAATTGGCTACTGCTGTAGCCTTTGCAATGAGGGAAGCTGACTCAATTCTAAGGTAAGCTTTCCAAGTATTCCCTCATGCCGACTTTCAGTAGCTTGTGAAGAGGTATTGCTGCTTAGCACTTTCTGGGAAGTTAAGATCAAAGATTCCTCTTCCCACCTCTGGGCTCCTTCTTCGTTCGCTAGTCTCATCTTACGAGATATGAGATGTAGCGAAGAAGTGCTTCGTGGTCACACCCCATTGCTGGTGTGCCACTTAATCAGTAGTCGTGAGGCATAGTCTTTGTAGAAAGAGACGACAATGGCAGAAGAAATCTTTTGATTTCTTCTGCTCTTTCTACAGCCTTTTAGGCTCACTCACGCTGCATTTTCTGATGTCTTCTGCACCTTCCGTACTTCTTTTTCCCCTCTATGATCGCACCCAAAAAAGGGTGGTGAGTTTATGTCTGGAGGTTTGGGTTCTAACACCATTTTCCGGAAACTGAGAAAAGTGTTGGTAACGACGAAGTAAGAACTAGGAAGGAAAGGTTCGACAATGGCGATTTTGGAGAAAAAATTGTTGTTCTTGTGGTTTCTTTTTGGAAGATTTTTCACACACAAGGAAAAAAAAACATTTGAACCCTATTTATAACAAAGAGAAAGGTCATTTAAAATGAGGTAGGTGTACCTTGTGGTAAGGAGCATTATCCACGTGTCGAAATATGGTTCATCGATGCAAGACACGTATTAATTGTGATGTAACCGCAGCGATTGCCTTAGGAATTCAAAATCCTACCTTTTGAAATTCCAGAAACTGACTTGAAAGTCATTTTCTAAACTGAAAGTTGGTACTCAGTTTAATTAGCATCCGTGTTTTGAGATCTTCTAATTATGAACAAGAAACTGAGTGACTCTTCATTAGTTAGTTTGCATGAAGGTAAGTTTCTACTCTTCGGATACTTTGATGAGTCCCCTTAGCAGACTGAGTGGAGTATCGAGATTTGAAAACTGAGAGCTTAGACTCAGTTTTACCATTACTCTTCTCCAATAAGAACTTCATCGGCTTCCTGTAGACCCAGTTTTATGCAGAGCTCCTTAAATCAGGTCTCTGGGAGTGGTTTGGTGAAGATGTCAGCTAGTTGATCTTCAGTTTGGATATACTCAACTGAGACATCTTTCTTATCGACATGATCTCTGATGAAGTGGTGCCTCATGTCGATGTGCTTTGTTCGGGAGTGATGAACTGGGTTCTTTGTGATACACATGGTAGTACTATTATCACAATAGATTGGCACACACCCAGTTTCTACATCATAGTCCTAGGAACTGACATCTTCCACTCGTGCTCTTCCTGTCGATTCTGCATCCTCCATAATCAGAATCTGAATAAGCATTAAGAGTCAGTTCGTCCAATTTTGGGTACCAAATACCTAAGGACTCAGTTCCTTTTAGGTATTTGACTATTTTTCTGCAACCTCCATGTGCGACTTCTTCGGATTGGTTTAAAACCTTGCACAAACCCCAAGTGAGTAGGAGATGTCTGGCCTGCTGGCAGTTAGTTACAGGAGTGACCCAATAATGCCTCTGTATGCCGTTGGGTTGACTGTCTCGCCTTCTTCATCAAGATTGATTTGAGCACTTGGGGTCATTGGAATCCGCAAGGGCTTGGTCTTTTCAGGATAAAACTTTTTGATCATGTCCTTTGTATATTTCTTCTGATTGATGAAGATTCCTCCTTCGAACTGAATAACGTGGAGACCCAAGAAGTAGGTCAGTTTGCCTATCATACTCATTTGAAAGTTATTTTGCATCAGTTTGGAAAATTTCTCGCACATATCCAAGTTTCTACATCCGAATATGATATCATCGATATAAATCTGCACTAGAAGGATGTTTCCTCCATCCTTGATTCTGAACAGTATTTTGCCGATTTTGCCTTTTTGGAAACCATTCTTAAGGAGAAACTGAGACAAAGTCTCATACCAGGCTCTGGGTGCGTGCTTCAACCCATAAAGAGCCTTTCTCAGTTAGTAAACTTGGTTTCCTTCTTCAAAGCCAGGGGGCTGCTCCACATATACTTCTTCTTTCCGCTCCCCATTAAGAAATGCGCTCTTCACGTCCATCTGAAAGACTATGAAGTAGTTGTGCGCAGCATAAGCAAGGAATTAGCAGATTGCTTAAAGTCTGGCCACTGGAGCAAAGGTTTCATCGAAATCAATTCCTTCAGATTGAGCATATCCTTTTGCTACCTTTCTTGCTTTATTCCTTACAATGTTCCTAGTTTTGTCTCTCTTATTCTTGAACACCCATTTTGTGTCGATAATTAACTGATGAGTAGGTCTGTCTACTATGTTCCAGACTTCATTTCTCTTGAATTCGGCAAGCTCTTCTTGCATTGCATTGATCCAGTCAAGTGACTTCAGAGCATCTCCAATATTCGTCGGCTCTGACTCTTGGGAGATGAAGAAGGTCAGTAGTGAACTTCCTTATCTCGTGCGAACTGAGCTGGTAACACTGTCGAGCACAGCTTCTTCAGGATGGTTTCTTAACCATTTCGGCTTTCGGAGCTGTGTAACTTCAATAGTTTGGACAAAATCTTCAGGGTACTTAGTACCGTCTGCTCCAGAAACTGGAACTCCAAATAAGTCATTTTGACTGGAGTTTCCTTCTCCAGTAATGACTCCCATATCTTGAAATCCATGATTTTCTTTGGTCGTATACGGTTGGACATCTTCAGAGTATGCACTTTCTCCTTCAGTGAGGTCAGTTTGAGTTCGTAACTCTGTTCCAGTTTGACCTCAAACTATGCTCTATTTTGATTTTCTGAAGTTCCCCCTTGATCGATGCTTGGGAGCATCATCAATGAGCTAAAGGATTTTGTGAGGTCAATTAATGGGTTGACCTCATCATCCAGAGCACTTGCGCGATCATCTATAGTTTTGGTTTGAGAAACTTGGCTATGATCTTCTTTATCAGTACACAGTTTCTCAATCACTCTGTTGAGATGAGGATAACCAAGTTCCTTTTCTTTCAAGGTTTCGCGCAATAAGATAGACTCATAAAAAACAACAGAGCATCTTATTTCCACAAGTCTGGTAGTCTAGTTGAGTACTTTGTATCCCTTGTATGAAGGATGTCCATATCCAAGGAACACTACTTCATCAGCCTTGGAACTAAAAGTATTCAGTTTTGACTTTCCATTGTTATGGATGTAACATGATGAGCCAAAATCTCGTAGATGAGCTATAGAAGGTTTACGACCATTGAATACTTTATATGGGGTTTTATGATGACGACTATTAATGGTTGTTCTGTTCTGAGTTTAGCATTCCGTTATCAAAGCTTCTCCCCTGTAACCTTCTTTCAAGTCAGCTTCAACGAGCATTGTTCTGACAGCCTCCTTGAGTGTCCTTTTTCTCCGTTCAGTAAGACCATCTTTTTGTGGCGTCCTTGGAGCTCACTTCTCATGAGCAATGATAGCATTAGCACAGAAATCCATTAGTGGACCATTGCAAAACTTAATTTTGTTGTCAAATCTGATTGTTTTGACAGTGATCCCTTTGTTGTTTTGCACTTGAAGGATGAGCTCTGGAAGTTGGATCTTCACGTCATCCTTGGTTGTCAGCAGCCTTACCCAAGTGTATTTGGAGTTGTCATCTACTACAACTAGAGTGAACCTTTTTCCTCCAATGGTAGGCGGCTTGACTGGTCCAAACAAATCTATATGAAGAAGTTCAAGGATCCTGTCTGTGCTTGTTGTGATGGTTTGATTCGTGAATGAAGCTTTAGTTTGCTTTCCCATCTTGAATGCTCGGCAGACACCTTCTTCTTTCTTGAAACTAACTTGTGGTAGGCCTTCCACATGTTTGTGTTTGGCAAGATGTCTGATTGACTGGAAATTCAGGTGGCTGAGCCTTTTGTGCCAAAGCCAGTTGACTCCTTCTTGGGATGAGCTTGTTCCGATCCCAATCCACATAGTAGAGACTTCCTTTCTTTACACCTTTCAGCACAGTCTCTTTGATGTCTTTGTCATTGATCCACCACTCTCCTTCGGCAAAAGTCACCTCATATCCAGACTGGATAAGCTAACTCACACTCAGCAGATTGTACTTGAGGTTGGTGACCAAGGGATACATCATTGATGAAAATTTCATTGCTCTTCAAGCATTCTTAGCCGATTCTCTGCCTTTTGAATCATCTCCAAAACTGACAAGTGGTCCTCTTGTCATTTTATGGTTTGAGAGAAGATTACTGTCACCAATCATGTGAGTTGAACATCCATTGTCCAAGATCCATGCTTCTTTCTTCTTTTTAGATTGACCTAGATGACTTTGTAGCTACATAACACATCAGGTTAGACAAAAGCTACTCGTGTTTCGGCGGGTCCTGCAGGGTTATTGTTATGGATCCATACTTTAGGAATCCATACTTGTGTCACCTTATATTTAGGTGTTGCACATTCCTCTACCAATATCTTCCTTTTCAAATGATTCAATCTATTTTTGTGCATGCTAGGCAAGAGAAGGCGAGTGTATGAAAACTTACCTAAAACTAAGTTTCTTAAAACTAAATACTTAGGAACTGACTTCCTAGAAACTGACTTCCTTGAAACTAAGTATCGGTTAGGTTCTCAGAAACTTGGTCCGGAGTATTTAGTTTCTCTAGTCCTAAAATTAGAATGAAGGTTGGACTGAGACCTCGTATAAATGTTCTTTCTATACGGATAAGTTATGTTCTCATGAGTTGAGAACCTCAGATTCCTAGAGTCCGGAAATGAAACTGACTTTTTATAAAGTTCAGTTTTACCTATCGAAGTAGGTTTTCTAAAGTTATGAGCATGTCATACCCCACTTCCAAGGTATGATGGGCTTCATCTCAGGTTTGTTTGACCTAAAATTCAAATCTTTTCTATGCTTGGGTGTTGAAGTCAGTTTTGAAACTGACTATCCCCTTCTTTCCTGATCAGCCTCAAAGGAGTTTTTGTCCATATTGACTACTCCTTTACCTAAGAGCTTAACTTCTAAACTGGAATTCTTCTTAAAGTGATGATTCGAGACATTCCAAGTTTCGGAAAAAGAAGTCTGATTGCTTAGGTTATTCTATGTAAAGCTGATCGCAATATTATTTAACTGCGACTTAGCAGAGCTAATAATACAGCGGCAAAGATAAAATTATCGATCCCACA
>JAPKLW010000023.1:803271-838353 GCA_026898455.1 Plectranthus barbatus | reverse complement strand
TGCGCGTCGACCGCGTCTGATTGGCGTCGATCGCGTCTCAATTTCTTGCCTCGTCGATCGCTTCTGAACAGCGTCGATCAACGCGGCCTCCTTCTTCCATCGATCGCCTTCTCCTTTGCTTCGTCGATTGTTTGGCAACAACATGCCTCGTCGATCGACTAAGGGTCCTCGTCGATCGACGAGATCTCGAGCACTGGATCCTGATTCCTCTGTTTTTCGACTAGAAACCTGCACGATTCATCAAACACGACATTCCAAGTACAAAATCCAATTCATGCATGAAAACAAGTACAAAAACGATCTAAACACTACACAATCAGTCAAAGAATTATAAGATAAGTTGGTGAAAATCCTAACTTATCAAAAGCCAAAACCTGACTTATCAAAGAAATGTCTTTGTAAATTTAGAGCTTCTGAAACGTTGCTAGTAGTAGAGTAGAGTGAACATATAAGTTTTTTATCACTATCAATTTTTAGTTTATGAGATGCGCATTCTTTAGACATAGATTTAAACGATTCAAGTAACCTAGAATGCTCTTCTCTAAGTTTAGCTAAGTCTTCACTTACTGACTTAGATCCTCGAATCTCTTCAGTCAGTTTTCAAACTTTCAGTTTTAGTGAAGCATTTTACATGCTAAGACATTTTTTACCTCATAAAACTTAGCAAATTCTCTATTCAAAGTTTCAAGAGTAACATTCTCTAAATCTGAGCAATAGGATTCAGAATTGTCTTCTATGCATGCTATAGGAATAGAAACTGAGTTGGAAATGTGTACCAGAGTATTAGACCCTGTTTCAGTTTCTTCCTTTTCTCCAAGATTTGCAATAAGCACCAGGAAGGCTTCTCCCGCCGCGTCATCGTCTGATGTGATGTAGCCATCGTTATTATCGAAGATGTCAGGCACCTCAGTTCTAGTAAGCATGGCTTTACCAACTGCTCTGGAGGCTTTCTTTTCGAACAACCTCTTCAGGCGCTCCCTTTCCTCCTTGGAAACTAATGGGCACTCATACTTGAGGTGATCTGGAGAGTTGCATTCAAAGCAACCTCTGGGGGGTCTATCGCTGAACTTCAGTTCACTTGACTATGAACCTTCCTTGTTTGATTTGGCTATCTCAAGAAGTCTAGTCAGCTTCCTCATTTGCTTTTCAAGCTCTTCAACTGAGCTCTCTTCCTCCTTTTTCTGTTAGGAAGGTGTTGGTGTTGGTGCTAACTTAGATGTGGACGTTTGTCTAGAAATTTTGTCAGCTTGATAATACTTTTGAAGCCTTCTCTTGAACTCCCTATTTGCGAAAAAGGCAGCATCTCCTTCTGGATGTGTGCTGACACTTCGCACTGTTTCATTTCTGTTCGCCATTTGAATATCTCATTCATGGGCTTGAAGTTGGGCGAACACATCCTTGGTCGTGTTTAGGGAGAGATCTTTCTCCTTCAACCTGGTAGCCTTGACGAATCAATCCTCCTTGGGCATCTTGGAGAGAATTTTTGCATTCATATCAGCAACTTCATATGTTATCCCCAAGTTTTTCAGCTCGCAGATAATAGCATTGAATCCTGCTACCATTGATTTAAAATTTTCACCAGGAAGCATTTGAAAAGATTCATACTTATCCACACAGTTTTGAAGCTTATTTCGCTTCATCTGAGTTGTGTCTTGACTATGTGAGCCAAGAAATTCCCACATCTTTTTGGCGTTGTTGTGCTCTAAGGCTTCAACAACCAGTGGCGCATGTAAGGATTGTAAGATGAGCTATATGGACACCACATCCAGCTGAAAACGAACTCTGTCGTCGTTTGTCCATTCTGCATAAGGCTTCTCCACTATCTCCTGACCTTCTGCTCCTCCAAGCTGAGTATTCACCTTAGTGATCTTTATTGGTCCGGTAGATAGAACCTCTGCCATTTCTGGATGGACATTCTTCAGCATGATCAACGAAAGTTTCTTCCATATCTCAAAGTCTTCTGATGAGTACTCTGGAAGTTTCGTGATCTCAACCATCTCTATGTATCTAAGCTTAAAACACACAAAACAGAAACCAAGTGCAGAAAAACAGAACCAAGCGAACAAAACAGAGATCTGGTCCTAAGAGACTCAACACAACCGTAGTCTGGAAGAACCTTTGTGCGTGATACCACTTGTTGGTCCCGATATCAGAGTGCAATATGTGCAGCGGAAGTTTTTGTGTAAGCAGCGGAAGTAAATGTAAGCACAAGCACTAGTTCGGTTAACAGGGCAAAGTTCGTTTTGTATGCAGTCAGTTTAAGCTTAAGTCTTTGTTCCTTCTTAAGTTAGTTTCATAGTTTATATTCTTCAATACTTGGAGATGTATTGAAGGCTCAAGTATTTTACGTATTTTAACATGATTTTAAACATTTCCAAAGTCCAAAATTGAAAAGGGATCGACATCCAAAACATAAAAAATCGAGAATCGGGTGAGTTCTTCATGCTCAACTCAACATTTATTTTACATTTAACAAGCTCACCCTTATCCTCTTTGAACATAGCTCAAAACCAACATGATCAAGTCACTCAACTTATACAACACATCATGATTCATGATCCAAAGTATTCAAACAAAAAAAGCAAGGTCTCCAAATTTTAAACCTAAACATGCTTGGTCCTTAGTCAAAATTTCAAACCTAGAAACAACATGCTCCCTTTTAAACAATTTAGACATGTTTGGTCTCTAGTTGAAAGACATACATGCTTGGAAATCCTCCTTTATTCTAAATATGTCTTAAAATAATTATGTCATGTTAATTCAACACATCAGAACATTCTCATGCTTGATTTCAAATATGAAGAGCTTAAACTTCAAGGCAAAGAGGATGGTGTTCTAGGTCATAAGAGGACTTACCCTTGAAGTCCTATGATTTTATCCTCTTCCTATAAGCTCTTGGTGGGAAAACTCTACCATTGAGTCTTGGTTCCTCTCCTTAGCTCATAGAGGAAAAACAAAAGAAGAAAATGGTGGTGAGTCTCCAAAAATGACAATTCTTAGGTGATAAACAAGCTTCAAGTGCTTACCTTCAATGAAGGATCAAGTATACGGGTCTAGGAGATGATGATCTTGTCGTAAGAAGGTGGATTGAGCTTAAAAAATGAAGAGCTTGGGAAGTACTCACTCTCTCTCTATTTGAATACGGAGAAGGCAAAGTGGAGGAAATGAACTGATTTCCACACATAAATCAAATAAAACCTGGTGGCCAAGTTTATAAATTAAAAGAGAAATTAATATTTGATAAATAATTTTATCCAAGGGATAATGGTGTTAAAAAGGGTTTACATGGTGGATAAAGAATTTATTTGACCATACTACTTATGGTATAAGGAATAAAGTGGACATTACCATTTATGGTAATAAAATATCTTCTAATTTTTCTGATGTGAAGCCATAGTCACTCGAATGTCATTTGACATTAAATCTCTACAAAAACTCATTACACAATACAAGTCGATCGAATTTAAGTTGTTTCGATATAATTGATAAAATTATGATATTCAATTATTAGTAGAACGTTTTCTCGAAAATATTGAAACACGTTTGCATGGCTTGCATGAAATCGTAACACTCTTATAATAAAGTCGGTCATGCATCAATAGAATAATCGATCGAAAATAGATCATATTACAACTATAAGTTGGGAAATTTTATTAAATAAAATACGGGGTGTTACATCATTAGCATGCTCTTATCCTCTTTCATATCACGAACAACAATGTCAGTAGGAAAGATCAAAAGTCCTTCACTAACAAGAACAACTTCTATTGCACAACTTCTTCTTGAATTCCAACCCCACAATCTCCATAGGTAGGGAGAAGCATCCGGGGTCGCTCCTTTTCATAGGCAAGTTATTTTGGAGCAGCAAGCGGCAATCCTCATGGAGTAGAACCGTTTCATTCTCGATGTACTATTTCTTCTCACTCATGAGCTTCTGTAGGAATTTTTAGTAACCCAGAATTTCGCGCAAGGCTTCAATCAACATAAGGTTGATATTAACCTTCTTCAATGTATCAATGAACCTCGCATACTTCTCATCCTTCTTCATCTTCATGAAACGACGAGGAAAGGGCATCGGAAGGGGGTTGATAGGCCTTTGGAGAGGAATTCTTGCCTTGCGGTGATCTCTTTTTTGAATCCTATGTAGGTGCATCGGTTGATGAGTTTTTTTGTTGCTCGAATCGATCGATGCATGGTGTGTCGGTCAACACAAATTCATCAATCGATTCAACCTGCACTCCATTGAAGTCATGTGCATCGACTGACGCAGTTGTATTACCCTACGCTTATCGCTATCTTTCTATGCTAAATAAATACGAAGCATAATTTTATTGCACGTGGCAACAAAATAAAATAAGAATGAAGCATTCAGCCTATCTCTAATCATTTTCAGCCCTTTTAATAATACATGGTGTTAATGGATTATTTTGGTACAATTGATAAGACATGAAGGAGCTTGTCTAGTGGGCTCAATCATATATTGCTACATATTATGTAGGACCAAATTAAGAAAATAAAATAAGCCCACTAAAAATATATGTATATGGAATTAAGGCTCAATTACCTACCTCATTGTTATTAATTAATTTCATGGGAATTTATCTTGAGCCTAACGTGTATCTTAAATCGAAAATGACTATTTATTCGAGAATATATCTGAGGCAAATTCCAAAAATTAATTTCCTAATTTTCTCAAAGATTTTCGGCCCTATTATTTGGGTAGAGGATTATTATTATTTCCAGACATTATGTTATAACATAAGGTGGAGAATCCATCATAAATAAATTCCTTGAAACTAATTAATTATATGGGATAATAATATACCTAAATAGGCCTTCTAGAAGAAAATGTATGCTAGGAAAATTACATAATTTTGGGGCAAAGAGGGTAAAGAAAAATTTGGGAAAATAATCATTGGATTTCTTTGAGAAAATGCATGCATTTACATTCTTGCGCTGCACCCCCCTCCTCTCCCACTCACCTCCATCGATCACCCCCACCATTTCTATCATTGAAGCACCTCTGAAGCCCTTGTCTTGCAGGCCCAAAACAACTCACAAAATTTACCCCATTTCCCCTTAAATCGCCAGTGTTTTAACATAAAAATTTACTCCCTAACTTCCTCTATCTATTGGTAAAAAAATGTCAATCATCCAAGACACATTATAATATACCAACATCGAGAATCAACCTGTACTTTGGAGATTTGGATGCTAAGCAAGGAGAGAATCTCAAATCTACGAGTATCAAGGTATGGATATGCCCCTAGTGTTTATTTCAAGCATACCCCTAATGTATATATATCATTGTGTGGTGATTTTCAAGCATGCACAAGTCTGATCTTAGTGTTTATGGGGCATGCATCTTAGTTAAACCCGTTTTTGGAAGAAGGGATGAGATTTGAGCAATTTCTAAAAAATCCAGATTTTTGTCCTAAACGTTTGAGCAGTTTAGACTTAGTAAATGAACATGGTTTCGGATATAGCATACTATAAGATGTTAAGAATATTTTCCAACTGGTTTCACTCAAAAATGTTAAGTGATTTGAAAGATAAAATACTTTACAAAATTTTGTGTCATTATGTGGCAATCTTCTTTGTTTATATTGTACAGAAGAATGCACTAATTTTTTGTTTTTGAAAATTTATATTAAATATCTAGACTCAATTAGGAGTGTCTCCCTAATTTTTCAGCTCCAAATACCTTATATTAAGGTTGTGATGAATTTTTCAAAACAAAACACTATTTTAGGACACATTCACACCCCCAAAACTGATTAAAATGATTAAACTCCCCTGACCTAACTGTAGCGCATTTCTTAGATCTATCAATGGGGAATGAAAATTTATAAGTCTAATATGTTAATCTAGAGGATGAGAATGATTGAATTATAATGAGCATGATGTTGTGAATTTTTGTTCATCTATTTGCAAAGCTGAAAGTTAACAATTTTCTATACATGAGGATTAATTTCATAAGTATAGTTTTATAATATAATGAGGCGTAATAGAATCACTGAACATGGTTATAACTTGCATGAGTGCTTAATAAGCATGTCCACACTTAAATTAAGACTTATGAGCTTTATGAAGTTGCATGACTACATATTTCCAAATGATAAGAACAACATGAAATTGATGACGTGACATGGAACCAAACATGCTAAATTGAAAGAATAATTGTAAAAAAAGGAAATTCTTGATCTAAGCTAAGGATCTTGTTGATATGTAAAAATGTTATCAAGCATAATATTAGGTGAATCAAAATATATGAGGAGCCATATGATTGGAAGTTGATAGATGAAGCATGCAATTGGTTAAGTATAGTAAACCTAAGCATGCTAATGATATGAGTTGAGTTAAATACATTATTTGAGTTGAATAAGATGTATGAATTGAATTGGATACCTAGTAATTAAATGTTATAATCTAGGTGTGGTTGATTTGGGAAACAAGGCATTCACTAGTGTGACAAAGTGAGCCGAACATTCATCGAATAAGGTGGCACTATTTTATCCTTTCCAAATGATTTTTTTTAAATGATTCTTGAAAATGAAAAGCATGATTTTTGTTTTAAAGCATGGAACACCGTAAAATGTTTTAGTACCTTACGATATGAAATGATATGATATGATTGTTGGCCCGAACATGGATTGAGTTTATTCTCCTTCGATTCGCGGCAGTCGTTTGGTGGATAAGATGTTTAGTGCCAGTTTCCCCCATATACTCACTCGTGGACAGTTTCCCCCTTGCGATTTATAACACAAATGCATTAGTGTGGAGGTTGTGTGAAAACCTACCAGTTGTGGCGTTTATTCATTCCTTGCCGGTGGATGGCGAGTGGCCTATCCCGTCCTACCCCACTTGTGATATTGTGATTATTGGAGAAATAACTGTTATGGTACCACTTAAAATGAGTTGGGATGCATCTCTTGTGAGGTGTATTATTTTGTGCATTCACAAGTTTATTTACGAAAGCTTTTAAAAAATGTGACTTAGCATTTTTCTTTCAAAAAGATCTTATGCGCTTTATGATTCATAAATTATGTCACAATATAAAATTCCATCATATTTCCCAAACATGATTCTTGAATTTATAGACAAAATTTAATACGTAAAATAAATCACCTAAAACATGCATTGAACAGTAAATAATAAAGAAGTAGCATGCTCTCCTATTATCTACAACATGCTTTATATAATAAACAATAAAAGTACTAGCATGCTTTCCTAATATTTACTAGTGCGCACATAATAAATTATATCATACGAGAATATAATAAATAACATAAAAAATTATCACGGCCCCTAGATGCAATTACGTTGGGAAATAAAAAATTAAATCAATCTATTACGGAATTTGAATTAATACAAATCTTCAAACTGGGCTCACACGCTTTAATTTGAAATCAAGAATTTTGGGCTGAAAAATAATGCTTTTAGGGCCAGACATTAGGGTTTCAGGCCCATAGGATTAAACAAAACCCTAATTTGTAGAAACCCTAGTTTCTAGAAATTTGGGTCGCCTCTGGGCCATCTGGCCCGAGCAGCCCAAACCCAGAAACCCTAGCAGCAAACTCTAACTATGAGTTAGTGTTTCAAGACGCCACCTGTAAGAACTACCACCGCAAATATAGGAACCACCCGTTGCCGGCCATGCATTCTTCCTCCTTCACTGGAAGCCATCAGCACGACCATGCGCAAGCTGCAAATGTTGCTGCTATGGTTTCCGAAATCGTGACCTGCGTGTGCTACTACATAGTTATCACAGGCTACCGCCACGCAAATGTTGTCTCCCATCGTCGTGCGCACAACGCACGACCGTCAATGAACCACAATGACCCATGCTGGCCGGAGTCGGCACCGTTGCCACAACATAGAATAAGTGAATGAAATCGCGAGTTGTTAACTAGGTTGCTAGTTGCATCAATGTGCCCCGTGCCTCCGTGTGCGGTCGCTGCTCTGCTAGGGACCGCCGCATGCCTCTGATGCGTGGCCACTGTGTCTCCGACTGACAACCGCC
Organism: Plectranthus barbatus; assembly: GCA_026898455.1. Lineage (NCBI taxonomy): Eukaryota > Viridiplantae > Streptophyta > Magnoliopsida > Lamiales > Lamiaceae > Plectranthus > Plectranthus barbatus. The sequence goes on along the minus strand of JAPKLW010000023.1, from coordinate 830,330 downwards.
ATCGCCAGCCACCACCGAGAGCCACTTGCGCGCAGTTGTAACATTTTAAGCCCATCAGAATCTACCACGTCGTATTCTTTGCTCACTTTCTCAATTCGGTTACAGAATGAATAAAAAATTACTAATAAATAGATCTAGATCTATTACATATTTTTCCTATCAATCTAATCTCGGATGTTCTTGTAATAAATAAATCAAAAAAAGAGAGTGGCCAGGAGAACAAAAACATTTACGATAAATATATCCAACCACGATAAATTAAATAACATGCATAAACTGAATGTCAAAATTTATTTTCCGATAGAGATATAAAATACAAAACTGGTTCTGATACCAATTGTGGGACCTAAATATATAATAAGCGATGTAAATTCTAAGCAAACAAAAAATGCCATATGCATGCTCCTATTTAATTTAATGCAAGAATTTAAGAAATACCTCAACTCCAATGGTTTGAATAACGGTGGTAGATGGTTGATTGGTATTCCTACAGATCTAATCTTCTGATCTGTTCCCTTGTTTGATCCGAAAATCTGGTGAGGAGACGTTAACAGATTGAAACTTCACTGGAGGAACTCGATTTCTCCTTTTCCTCCTACACAGCCGCCACCCTCTCTAATGTTCTCTCTAGGGTTTTAGTTTTATGAAAACTATAATCTCTATTATTATGTGGAACTGAGAGAAAATATTTTTTTATAGATCCAGAGGATGGGCTATTTGGGTTTAATTAACCCTAATGGGCTCAGAGAATTTATGGGGCCATACCAGGGATCAAATGCAAATAATAAAGTCGGTCTCATACTAAATAATTCCATGGTCATCCAAGAACATAATTAATTAATTAATTAATAAACATTAATCCATGTCACCATAGATTTAATATGCCTTTATTACCACACTATTATAAATAGGTTGCATTGACTAAGTTAATTCTCATATTTAAGGTTTCAGACATTCATTTACTTATTCAACCTATGATAATTAGCTACAATTAATTAATCTCTCATTGTTCCTAAGTTGTACAACTCGACCTTTATCACTTATTCTTGAATCAATGAGCTTCCCAAAGAATGTCACCATTCTGATGGGATATGGTTATCTAAATCCAATCTGAGAAAATCCCACACAAAATATCATCGCGCAAGATGCCGATATACCTGTACATGTAAGACTCTCCACCATAGCAAGTCAATGCGAGAGTCAACACATGTCTGTCGCTCAACCTTCAATAGATCCGACCAAATTACCGAAATCTTTACACATTTACATTTCAAGTATAACGGTTCATCTCACTATTGATCCTAACAATTCATTGAGATGTATCGGTCACACAAAGCAGTCACAATAAACCACTAATAGAAATTTTGTGCTCAAACTTAACGTTTCCCAATATACTAATCATAATGCTTTTATGTATACAATATAAATGGGACCGAATCCAAGCCACAAACCGGTAGATTATCACACAACCTCCGAGCTAATGCATTAGTCTATAAATCACAAGGGGGAAACTGGCCCCAAACACCTAATCCTCCAACAATCGCCATGAATTGAGGGAGAGTAAACTCAACCATATCTGGGCTTACAATGATAACATATCATTACAATATCCCAAGTTACCAAAATCATGTTTTTCATTTTTTTAAAATCATTTGAAAAATTATTTTATACATAAAGTAGTGCCCACCTTATTCAATGAATGCTCGGCTCACTTTGTTCTACTATTGGATGCCTTCTTTCCGATATCAACAACTCCAAGATTATATCATTTAATTACTAGGCGTATAATTCAAAGCCACATATCTCATTAAATTAAAATAATCTATTTAACTAATTTTATTTTATCAGCATGCTTAAGTTAACTATACATAGATAATTTCATGCTTCCTTATCAATTTCAATCATATATTTTGATTCAAATAATTTCATGCTTGATAAACATTTTTTCATACCCCCAAGATGTTCAACTTTAATCATGCATTTCCTTTCATTCAATTAACCAATTTAGCATGCTTGTGCAGTACTTGACACATAATCTATAATATTCTTATCAATTTCACAAACATGTAATCATGCTTTTCACCATAGCTCAAGTTATCTTAAATCAAGTAGGGACATGCTTAGTAAGTACACATTAAGGTTATAAATATGTTTAATTATTCTACAATGCCTCATTATATAATAGAATTATACTTAGGGGATTTAACATCGTGCTTAGCAAAATGGCCAATTTTCAGCTTTGCGTAGTAATCATACAAAAATCATAACATCATTTCACAAATAATATCAAGGCTTATACTCTTAATTAATATATTTGATTCATCAAGGTTCATTCTGCACTTGACGATTCTAAAAAACATGCTACAGTTAGGTCGGAGAAGTTTGATCATTTTGGAGGTCTGAATGTATTTGAAAATAGGGTGCTGTTTTGAAAAATTCACTACATCCTCAATAAAACATATTTTCAGCTGAAATTTTTCAGGGACACTGTTATATGAGTCTAGTTTGTACATGTAGCTTTTCAAGGCAAAATGAAGATTGCACTTTTCTGAACAACACAATCAATGGAGATTGCCACAGAATGACAACCAATTTTTGTAAATATTTTTTATTTCTAAGATATGAATAATTTTGCGTAAAACCACTAGGATATTACTTTTAACATCATAAAGTTTATAATTTTTAAAAATCAGCCAATTAAAAGATCGTTTACCGTATTTGCAATGCTCAAATATTTTTGTAGAAATTAGGGTTTTTCAGAAAATGCACAAATTTCTTGTCTCCATTCGAAAACGGGTTTAATCAAGTAGCATGCTCCATAACCGACAAAATAAGACCTATGCATGCTTCAAAATCTATCATATAATCAAATATATATATATATAGGGAGCGGATCAGTGAAAAAATTCTTAACGTGAGAAAGTGAGAAAGATGCTTAATTGTGTTTATGACGTTGCTTGATTCTTTCAGGTCGTTGTTGATTACAATGTTGCTTGATTGTATTTAAGTTGTTGCTTGATTATTTTGTTGCTTGATTGTGTTTTAGTCATTGCTTGTTTGCATATTAGCCATTGATTTTTTTAGATCTGATGGACATGATTCATTCTTTTTTCTTACAGGGGTATTTTTTTTACATGATCCCTCCTCTATATATATATATATATATATATATACATATAATTAGGTCTTACCATAGATCAAACATGCAATGGTTTAAACATGTTCTTGCACTACCAAACATACACATATATCAACAAACAAGCCTAACTTTGCCAAATCTTAAACAAATTCCACCAAACTTGATATGGGGCTTCTCGATATTAAATGAAAGCTTTAAAAACCTAAACAACACTAAATGGAAGGTCGGAAACGTGTTACTCAAAGAAGAAATTTTTAGATTTGTTGCTCGATTCTTGTAGATTTGAACTCCTCTCTTTGCGTAGCTCCAAGATCTTCAAAACCCAGCTCGATTTAAGAAGGTGGTTGATCCTCAAAAAACCCTAGATGATGCTCCTTTTGGTACCAATAGATAGAGGAGGTGATGGAGAAATTTTTATGTAAAAATGGTAGCGATTTGAGGGAATTGGGGTGATTTTGGTGAGTTGTTTTGGGGCTACAAGACAAGAGCTTCAATGGTGTTGTTCCGTGGTGGAGTTGCAGATTTTTTGAGTGAGCAGGGAAAAGAAGGATTGTGGAGTGTGATAAGGAAATGATTTATACTTGCAAATTGAATAGCATAAATCGAATTGCCAAGGGACCGATGATTGGATATAAAAATATAGTTTTACCTATAATTGATCCTTGCGTACTCCTATTAAAATTTAATGCAAGAGAATAAGATATGCAGAATACATGGAGTAAAATTAATGTTAACTTGCACGTAGGGATTAGACCTTTCGATCATTCTTGCGCAGTAAGATTCAATTTTCGAATATTCATAATTAAATCTTTGATTTTATTTAATAATAAAATCAAAAACAATGAAAGAAAAAATGAAAAAGGATCTTCCAGATCTGATCTTTAGATTTTTATCCGGACCTCGTATCCGAATATCTGGTAAAGATTTCATTTGGATATTACACCGATCGAGAAGCAAAATTTCATTTCCTCACAAAGACTTTGTCGCCTATCAACTCCCAGAAATATGGTCTACTAATCTGCAACTAATGAACATGTATTATAAGGATATGAGGGGGTATTTAGGAGAATTTTGATCCCTAATGGACTTGAGTTTTTCATGAGCCAGACTAGGGACCAGTATACATATAAGAATGAAGACCTCTAAATTAATTAATTTTCATATTCCACCTTGAATACAATTAATTAATTCATATTTATTCATGCAAGCAGAGAATCAATACTGGCCTGCCTTTTTGTTATCACGTTATGAGGAACAGTTTCCATGGGCGCGATATATCCCTATACTTAAGAGTACATGCATTCATAAATCAATTTAGGTTCTAACAAGCTTTCAAATAAATTAATATATTTTATTCTTATGATATAACACTCAACCATTTCACTAATGTTTTAACTTAATCAGCGTGCATCACTTGATTATAATGAACCTTTAAAATTTCATAGGGAATGTCACCATCCAATTACATAATTAGAAGTCATAAAAGACTCAAGATGAAGATATAAAAGTACATAAAAGACTGTTTATCAGAGCTTCTCAAAGTGACAGACAAAGTTGTGTACTTCTGGATTTTTCATTAGGCGTCATATGTCATCAAGCCAACAATATCAAGATTCAATTAATGTTAGATAATGTATTTGATCTCATTTTGGTCCTATCAATACGTACCAAATATTGACTGTATTGCAGCATAAACGAACAGTCTATCCTTGGACTATTTAAGTTATGATAACTATTTATATCACATTCGGTCAAGTGAACCATACAATCTTCTATAATCTACAACACATCGTATGATCTCCCTATCGATGAGATCAAAGGATGGAATCGTTTGTGATACATGCTTGTTAATTCAGTCTTTCAGTACACAAATTCATCATCTTTTCACTAATACTTAAAGCAATATAGAAGTGCTTTCCAAAGTATACATAGTGTTTAATCAAATCTAGCTATTACATCGAGTATCATAAACCTTCTTTAGTAGTTGCTTTGTGAATGGAAATGCTAAATTATCCTTCGTCTCTATCTTCTCTATAAGCACATCACACCTTGCTACAATATCTCATATGATAAAATACTTCCTCTCAATGTGTTTAATTGCCCTGTGAGTTCGTGGTTCCTTTGACTTTTCCACTGCACCAGAGTTATCACAATATATCATGATGTTCTTAGGCAAACAAGGGATCACATCTAACTCCAATCGGAAGTAAAGGAGCCTTATCGCTTCTTTCAAAGCCTCTGATGTTGCAACAAACTCTGCTACCATTGTGGAGTACACATTGCTTTTATAATTTGCATTCTTTCATTATACGGCTCCACCAACAAAAGTTAACACATAGCCACAGGTAGATTTCTTCTCATTCTGATTTGCATGGAAATCTGAGTCTGTATATCCCACATATGAAGCTTGATAAAATGCTAAAATCCACTTCTTGCGACCTCGCAAGACTTTAACATCGAGGATGTATCCGGCATCTTCATGATCCTTCATTTAAAACTATTCAGATAACGACACTTTTATGTCTAATAATACCTCCACATTGTTGGCAAATAGGTGAATATCATCTACATAGCATACGTGAGACTTCTGATTGTAGAAGCATAAGGAACATTACTCATTTCATATTTCACTAATTGTATCTCCGAACACTAATTTTTATAAAGACAAACGCCATGTTTGAAACGTAGTAGACATTTCTTGGCGATTTACATGCTAAAACGAGCAATCACAGTATCCACATATAGCCTGGGACAATGCTAAAATCCTCTTCTTGTGACCACGCATGACTTTAGTAATGAGGATGTATCCAGCCTCTCCAACATCTTTCATTTAAAACTATTAAGATAGCCACCCCTTTTATCTGATAATACAACCTCATTGTTGCTGAATAGGGTTGTATCATCTACATAGGAGAATACCACGCACCCACTGACATATAGCCAGTACATGTATGTCTCGTTTCACCTTGAAGCTTTCTTGAGTTTATACAAGGACATTTTTAAGCTTCCTAACAAGATAGTCTTTGTCATCCTTCACATATCCTTGTGGCTATTTCATATAGATGTCACGACCTTCCTCCTTGTTAGAGGTGGTCTATTTTGCCCTGCTCCAATTCGAATTCCTCGTTTTGATTGAGGCTTCGAAGCGTAATTAATTTGGTTCTCATGTCCACTATTACGGCACCTAGCAGCAAAATGTCCCATATTTCCACACCAATAGAAAGTGTTTCTCCTTTTGTTATCTTTTCGGGGCTACTGGCTGGTTGATGTTTTTGTATTAGGCAATGTTGCGTGAACTGCTAGTGTTATTCCCAAGGAAACCTTGTAGGTCAATCCCTCAAACAAGCAAGGGCAGTTTAAATCTCATGTATAAATCCTGAGCGAAACCTTCTTGGATTTCTTAGCATCAGTATCAATCTGATCAGGTGCATAGCGGGCTACCGCATAGAATTTACGATTGTACTCTTTCACGTAGTCACACCCTTGCTTCAAATTTAGGAACTCAATTTTTTTCCCGTCGGTATGTCTCCGGAAAGTACCTCCCACATAGCTAAACCTTAAGATCTTCTCATGTAATAGCACTAGCGTGCTCTTCAGTGAGCGTGTTCAAATGACTTTCCCACCAGTATTCTGCTTCACCTTGCAGCTGGTATGATACACAAACCATTTTCTCTTCTTCAGTATACTCAATGAAATTGAAAATTTGTTCCAAGACCTGGACCCTTATTACGGCCTTCTCTGGGCTCTTGGAGCCATTAGAGTTTAATGGCTTTAGTTGTGTAAATATTTCTCCAATTTTCTTTGGAGGTGGGGGTGCTTCTACCCTAGCTACTTCTTGTACAAGCCTCTTACGTGGGCGTCCTCATGGTGGCATCTTAGATTAAATCATGAATCGATGTATCAAAATACAAGTGACCAAATGGTCTCAATGTATAATTCCACAATTAGCCATCGTATGATATTTCCTTGATATTTATTCCAATTCATGATTTTATGTAGGCCAATTCGCATAATCATGCTATAAACTCATCACTCAACCCATGCCATGCATATTGTAGGTTTTAACTTGTCCATCGCGATACGAATTAATAAAGAAAAGTTTACCAAGCATACATCTTCGCACATATAGTTGAACATTACCCTCTTATAGTTCTAAGTATTATGGTCCATGGTTCGATACTAATTCCATGTCACATACGTGCATAATTTCATGTGTAATGGGTAATTATATTTAGCTTGCCCATGCATTTGCACTAAGAAAGAGGAATAACATGCGTATATGTATGTGTGTATATATAACAACAAATTTAGTTGTAGTAATCAGTGCATTTAATGCAACCTTTCGTGAAATCTTCTTGGGTTAGTTACATCTGAATCTTTTGTTGTTTTGACAAATTTCGAGCAAAATTTGATTCCAATAATATTCATTCAAGTATCTAATATTTGTGTAAAAATTTCCAAGGCCAAAAGGACAAATACAAGTGCCAACGAAAACCATTTACTATGTTATCGCATATTTAGGACCATTTCTTTAAAAATTCATAATTTACAAATCATTTATCGCAATAAAGACAAACAACGTAAAAAACGATTCTAAATCGATGTACTATATTAAAAATATTTCAACTTCATTTGACTAAGTAGTATTTTGGGCGAAATTCATGAATTTTGGTCGAAATTCGTCTTTATTTAGGTAAATATTTTGGGCAAGTTCGATTTCGGTCAAAATTCCTCAAGTTTCGATCAAAATTTGCCACTGAAATCTCATTTTCCATTTCCGTGCTCCATCTCGGTGGAAATGATTGGGGGTTTTCAATTGAAATTTGTCTCTAAAATTTCAAATTTTTGGTCGAAATGAGTCTCAAATTCTAAATTTTCAGCTCTCGACTTGTTTCAGTCAAAATGTCTGGGTTTCGGTCAAAACTTTTTTCTGTGCCACTCAAACTTTTTTCTCCTCAAAACATTATTATTCCTTGCAACACTCATTCAATACTTTTCCTACATCCCCATAGATTTCAAGCCACAATAATATTTCCATTGCTACAAAGTTAAAATTTGATCCCTCTTGGAATCGAGTTACAATTATTAAAATTGTCCGCGGTTACATAAATTTGAAACATAAAAACAGTTGTTATTTCTTAATTAAGATTTCTATGTTAATTCTAATCAAAAGGTGAGGAGCACTTCTTCATCATCCACACATGCCGGATCATGTGGCATGGCATCTTGTTTAAATCGATGATGCACAAGTTTAATCTAGTTAATAAAATCACTCATTTTCTAAACAAAGAGTACACATAATCACAAGGTCTCATAGAGTTTCATACAAGTAAACCAATATCTTCCTATATTACACTTAACATCATGCTCAAATAATATATGCTTTAGTGACAATCAACCATATTTCAAATCATGTCTATTAAATTCTTTATACTCTCAAGCATTGCATATCATAATTTTTTATATATGATTAATGACCTATCATTGCAAGCTTCTTTACGCAATCATAATTCAGCATGCTATCAACAATCCATGCTCTTTCAAATACTCAAAAAATTTAATCATATAAAGCGTACCTTGATAGTGGTGATTGTGTTGGCCGTTGCGGGGGTTATCGGGTTTCCAATTAACAAACAAAACCAAGAAGTATCAAGATGGTTCAAATAGCCAAGAAGTCCAAGTATAGTGCATGGATTAGAAGCACTAGGAAAGAACCAAATATGAATATGTTAGTATAATTAGGCATTTGATTCGTAATGGCATGTCAGAATCTCAACAAGAAGTTTTGTTCAAAAGAGAGTGTGACATGACATTAAATATCAAAAAGGCTTGAAACAAATATGACGTCAAGATAGATAAGTCCTCATAATAAGATTAAGATTAAAGATAGCATGCTTATTTCAAATTTCCAAAGGATAAACAAGATTACCAAGTCCTCATTGATGAATTTCAAGTAATGAAGGCTGGAATGAATAGCGAGCTTCGCAAAGGAAACAACCGAATCTCAACCTGGTTCAATTGGCTAACAAGTCCAAGTATAGTGCATGGACTAGAAGCACAAGGAACACACCAAATATGTTGGTACAGTTAGGCATTTAATTCGTAATAGCATGTCATTGTCTCAATAAGAAGTCTTGTTAAAAAGAGAGTGGACATAACATTAAATATCAACAAGGCCTGAAACAAATATGACTTCAAGATATACAAGTTCTCATAAGGATGTCAAATAATCAGATTAAGAATATGGATAGCATGCTTATTTCAAATTTCAAAATGATAAACAAGATAACCAAGTCCTCATTGAGGAATTTCATGTAATGAAGGCTAGAATGAATAACAAGTTTGGCAAAGGAAACAACATAACTATTAAAAACCAAATGAGGAAGTGTTATGATTTTTGCATGCTTGAACAAAATAACGCAAACTATCAATCAAGGACTTCATTGAAGATAAGGTACAATGAGGCATGCTTGGCCAACATAAGCAAGTAGTCAATCGAGGAAGCAATTGAAAGTGAGTACAAATTGACATGCTTGACCATAGGAGAAAAATAAACAATTAAGGAATCGAATGAGAGCAAGTACAAACAAGCATGCTTGATTCAACAAATTATTCCTAGTAGAATGGAATAGATAGAAAACAAGCATACAATCAAGGTGGGAATCCTCGAATCAATGAGGTTCCGATATCGAGCTAAAAACTAGGCTCTGATACCACCTTCTATAGCATGCCCATGCCGAGTTTATATGACCGTCTCACGTTCGATGAATGCATGCTAAGGGATTTAGTATTTCAAAACATATAATCAAATAGTGGAAGCAATTACCGTTTCACATTATGAAATAATATTTAGATTTTGAAAACAAAATCAAGAGTTATCACGCAATGGAAATTTGAATATAATGATTTTCTAAAAGGCGTGGAAGAGCAACAATCAGTTCAACATGATTAATAATAATTTAACAACATGTATCCAAATAATGACCTCCACACGGGTCTTACGCAAAGTACAGATTGGAAACAAATAACTAACCACTCAGTCAAATACTATTGAACTATGTATCAAGACATAATCTCCTTGCTCGATATCAAATGACAAAATAAGGATTTAAATCATCACATGCCATGAAGAGAATGTATTGCCAAAAGAGAAATCATGAGTAATACAATTTAGGTTTTCAAGAGTCATCAAGACGCAAAAGTTAAATTTCATACAAAGATCAAATGATAGCATGACATGCTTTCAAAATTACATCATAAAGAATTAAATGATTCACATAAAAAGGTTACACAATTCAAAGATAAGGTCCACAATCGAACCCCTTGATATCACGCCACTACCGCACCCCATCTCCTGTCATCTTCCCGTAGGGATAACATACACAGGGGATGAGTACAATAATGTACCTAGTGGTCACATTGTCACAAAAATAAATTACATATATATTATCATGAAACAATCTGTATCATACATGCATACACAAAATTAAAATCAACAAGACTCTGGCATGCTTACTATATTTATCCACAAGTTCTAATAGATGAGATTTCTAAATAAAACATTTAAGCATGTGAGAAGTGGATAGTGATGTGAGTAGATGTCTACACGACCATAGCCTTCTTATATTACATGTTCATAAGTTCTCTAGGATTGTTTTGAATGAGATAACAAAAGTTGTAACAGGCATGCGTCAGGGGTCTAGTACGTATGACAAATAGTTTTTTAACTTCTAGAGTTAGAATTAAGGTCAAATGCTTGGATGTTTCCTGAGTACTTACTCATGAATGATGTCCCCACTTAGATAGGTTGAACATGGTCTTAGTTTTATCTCTGATTATTTATTTCATTTGTCGGTGAATACTTGGCCTAGATTGAAATTAAAGACTGAAACTTCAAAGAGCAGTCTGGTTAGTTGGTCTACTGTAAACATCTTCAAAAGGAGTTTGATGTAGATGCATCTAGGCAATTGGGGGAAATAATTGTATTGGTTTATCAAAGGGTTACAATGCATATTTGTTTCAATGTTGTGCATGTATTTTCTTACTTTAATCAATTTTTGTTTTGAGATATGTCTATGAACAATGTCATCAATATCTTAGCACAAAATCAATTAACTGGTCCATGTTTCCTGGAAGGAAATGCAACTTGGATTTTATCCTAGTTGCAAAGGAATATCAATTTGTTCTTAACACTCCGTGTCCAACTATCGCCACTACTGAGTCTTATGATTTGGAGCGGAACCTCTAAGACAAGTGGGTCAAGTCTAACAATGTATTCAAGTGCTAAATGAAGGTCAATATCTCCAACAACAAAATCAGCACTATGAAAAAGCATATGAGATTATGGATAGTCTCGTAGTTACATATGGGGAAACAGATAGAGCTATCAGATTAAAACTCAAACTAATTGCACCAGAAACATGTTTACCATTTATTTTCACCCATTTGTTAGTAGTGGATGTTGGAGCTACTGATCATGTTTGTTACACTTTGTTGAGGTTCAGGCCAACAAGGTAGCTGAATGATGATGTTGTTCCGATCTCCATGGAGATGTTTCATTATGATTTCAAGACAATGTTTTGATTTTAAGAGATGTTTTGTATGTGCCGGATTTTTTATGGAACCTTATTTTTATTTCCTGTTTAATAAATGATGGATTTTCAATTATTTTTATAGCCATTTATCTGTCAATAGCAATAACGGTGTTATATGTCTTGTAATACAGAAAGACACTCTTTATATCATAACTTGTCTGCATGAATCTTCTGTGAATGCTACATATAACTCATTTAATCATAAGAAGAGGAAGTTTACATCTTTTGATGAGGATCTTACAAATCTATGGCATCTGAGACAAGGTCACATTAGTCAAAAGAGGATCAAGAGACTCGTGGATTATGGAACGTTGGATTCTATTTAGCTAGTTCCACATCGAATTTTTGAATCATGTATAGAGGGAAAGACGACAACTAGGCCTTTCAAGGGAAGTTAGTCTCGTGCATGTGATGTTTTGGAATTGATCCACTCTGACTTATGTGAACCAAAGTCTATGCAAGCTCGTGGAGGATTTAAGTATGTTGTCACTCTCATTGATGATTACTCGAGATACGGGTATGTTTACTTACTTCACTATAAGTATGAATACTTCGTGAAAATCAAGGAATTCAAGGTGGAAGTAGAGAAGAACATTGAGTCGTTATGATCAGATCGTGGTGCGAGTATCTCATTGATGAGTTCTGGTAGTTTTTGTTAGGGCATGGGATTACATAACAATGGATTGCACCGGGCACTCCTCATCAAAATGGTGTGGCAGAAAGAAGAAATAAGACTCTACTTGAAATGATTAGGTGAATGATAAGTTATGCAAATTTTCTTATTTCTTCTTTGGGGCCACGCACTATTAATAGCAGCGTTCCTGCTGAATCTGGTTCCTTCTAAGTAAGTTCCTAAGACACCCTCGGAACTCTGGCATGGGTGAAAGACCAGCATGTCAAAGATTTTTATATTTGATATTTGAGGCTTTCGCCAATGCCAGATTAGACAGAAGGTAGGCCAAACCTAATGTTGTTCGTGAGATACCCCAGACAAACAAAGGTTGGTTATTTCTAATGATCTGAGGACCAGAAGATCGTTGTTAGCATTAATGCGAGACTCTTAGAGGATGAGTTTTTAAAAACCCACATGTCCAAAATTGACATTATTCTCCAAGAAATTGGAGAAGATGATGTGTTTCCATTAGGAAAACCCCGTGGCAAATTGAGTGTACCTTTGGAATGTATGGAATTAATTGCACAGTTGTAAGTTCAAGGCTTTGAGCCACAAGTAATTGCACCAAATGCTGAATCATACCAGTGCTTTATCGTAGTAAGAGGGTACCTCACCAACCCGAGCAGTAAAAGTTCATGGGAGAGTCATCGGATTGGTTGATACCGACCTATAGACCTATAATGAAGCAATAAATGACAAAGATGCGGATATATGGAGAAATGCCATGGATTCAAAAATTGAATCAATTAACACTATAAATATATAACAGATGTCTGCACTACGAGATAGTTGTCGGGCCATAGGTTGCAAATGGCTATACAAATAGAAGAAATTTTAAAAAGAGAAACTACAACTTTTAAAAGCCAGGTTGGTGGCGAAGGGTTATAGTTAAAATGAGGGTATTGACTATAACAAAACCTTCACACCGATAGCCAAGCTCAATTACATTCTAATTCTTCTATACATAACATCACATATGGACCTAGAGATCTTGAAGATGGATGATAATAATAACATTTTTAAACGGGTACCTTGAGGAAGGTCGTTTCATTTATATGTAGCAGATAGAGGGTTATGTGAAGGATGGTGAAGAGCATCTTATCTAAAAGATAAAGAAGTCCTTCTATGGACATAAATAAGGTTTACAGTCATGGAACAGACGTTTCTATGATGTGTTTAAATCCTATAGAATTTTGCAGTGCGAAGCCAAAAGTTGTGTGTATCGATTATGCGTCAGTGGAAGCGTGGTATTGCTTGCATTTTCACTTGATGACATCCTTCTATTCGGCAACGATGTGGAGGTATTGTCTGACATAAAGAGAAGGTTATCTATCTAGTTTCAAATGCGGGACCTAGGAGACGCCGAATACATCCTAAGGATCAATGTCTTGCGTGATCTCCAGAAGAGGATGTCAAGCTTGTCTTAGGCCGCTTATATTGATAATTTGATTGGTCATTTTAGCAAGCAAAATGCCATGAATTGATTGCTAATTTTCAGGCCTTATGTTCTTTGTCTGACGCACAATGCCCTTCAACATAAGAGGAGAATGATGAGATGGCTAATGTAACATATTGTTCGGCAGTGGGAAGTCTCATGTATGTGTTGCTATGTACGAGGCCAGATACCTGTTATGTCGTGTGCATTGTGGTCAGATATTTAGTCTAATTCTTGACAGGCGCACTAGATTGCTTACAAACATATTCTCAATTATTTGATGAGAATTCGACACCATTGTCTCGTTTATCAGTGTGAGAATTTGTGCCCTGTATGTTATACGATTTTGGATTTCCAGGCAGATCAGGATGAGAAGAGATCGACCTCAGGCTTTGTGTTCACCTTGTGAGGTGGAGTTATATCTTGAAGTAGTGCGAAACAGGAGTGTATCGCAGACTCCACCATGGAAGCTGAGTTTGCCCAAGACTATCACAGTATATTATGATAATGCTAGTATAGTAGCAAATTTTAAGGAACCAAGAACACACAAGGCATCAAAGCACATAGAGATAAAATACCACATTATATGAGAACTTGCAGCGAGGGGAAATGTGCTAATAAAGAAGATTGACACGAAGGATAATGTAGTAGATCCATTTACAAAGGGCTTACCACAGAAGGCATACGAGGGTCATGTTCGTAGCCTAGAACTGAGGATAGAGACGTCCACGTTTTGACCAAATATAATAGCTAGACTAGAAGAGAGACATGATATACTCTTTAAAGTAATGGTATAACGCTTTGAGTATAAATGGGAGATGTAAGATTTTTGTATACTGCAAAGCATTATGATTTTTATATCGGTAAACAGATTCATTTGATATACTGGTAATCATTAATGTCTTGTGTACAATGATACAATATTCCTATCTGATTAACAAACATATGAAGCGAACAATGGTATCCTCTTATCTCGTCGATAGGGAGATCATACAGTGTGTAGGAGATCATGGAAAATTGTATGGATCGCTTGACCTAGCGAGATATAAACATTTATTATACCTAAGACAGTCCCAAGATAGACTATCGATATAGGATGCAGCATACGCAGTAATAAGCGACTTATCCTGGTTGCTTGGTGTTGGTCCCTTAGATCAGAGTCGTCGTGGTAACAATAAGATATACACACGAAATACAGCGGAATAAAAGTTAGCGTTTCCTTGTAAGTAGGTTATTCTTAACTTAGGGTTTTTGGTTCACCTTTGCTTAAGTTACTTTTTTGCAGTTATACTCTAGCAACTCCGTTGCTAGGTTAAATTGTCGTAGCTCAAAAGTAATAGAACAACAATCAACAAGAGAACACAAGGTTTATAGTGGTTCGATCAAATGATCTACCTCCACTCCTTAGCCGAATCGCTAAGAGTTTCACTAAGAAAGTATACGGTGTACAAAGAGTTGCCTTTCCTGTAAAGCAAGCAGCCGACGTTTGGTCTGTCTGCTCCACGGCTATCTTCCGATACTCCGAACCTTTCAGGTGTGGCTCCGGCTGAGTCAAGGGTGCACCTTCGTAAAACTCGCTTTTACCACCTGTGGAAGAGTTTAAAGTTCCTTCTGAACTATCCTTCGTTCTCGGCTTCAGTGCCCGTTCTAATCAATTCCCTTTCGAGAAATTGACTGCTGGATACTTTCTATAATGAAAGTGATCCCAATGATTGAAGATTCTTGAATCAATTCAAGAATCTCTCAGATGAGTGTCAGATGTGTGGTGGGACACTCAAGAAGTTGAAGGCTTTTTGATATCTCGGTATTATGCCTTTCAACTAAACTGCTCTTAGGGCTTTTGTCTCTTTTTTGGAAACTTTCGTACGTGTGTTTGCGTTAGAGAGTGAGCAGCTCCTACATCTTCCTTTGACTTGCCTTTTATAGTGGTTTTCTCGATGTTTGAGTCGGCAGATCCGTTTAGACACAACGGATCTTTCTTCAGAAATGCAGTTATCTTTTTACCAACTTTTCTGTCTCCATACAGGCTTTTCCGTCGTACTTCTGACAGGTCTAATCTTCGCGTGTTGGTCAGAATAGCGGTGTAGCAGTTGTAGAGATTTGCTTTGTTGTGCCTTTAATGGAACGGGATGCTGGATATCTTTCAGCATACTACTGGACTTGGTGCGCAGCAAATGCTCTTCTGTTTCTCTGGCTTCGGATTGCTAACACCTTTAGCAGCCTGTGATGTGTTATCAGATGCTGACTCCTCAGCATTCTGCTATCACTAATTTTCTTCTTCTTTCTTGCTTTCTTGTTGTCTGCTGAGATTCTTCCAAACAACCTATTCTATTACAACTCGATGTTTACTCTATACAGGACATTACATAAGTTGCTAAGCTATGCTAAGGTTCAGCAATGATCGACCATCTACTAAGGTTTGATCCAACAAAACCTTTTACATTGTACTCCTAAGGGTAATTCAAGAATATTTTCCCAACAATTTCCCCCTTTTTGGTGCGATCAAAGCTTACTAAGGATTGCTGAGACTTAGCATCGAAAGATTCTGAGTTACAAGGAAATTTCTAGACAAACTATCTCAGAATCTTACTTTCTTTAAGTCCTTAGCGAAAATATTATAAGTAAATCATTCAGCAAACATTCAAACATTCTTGGCTGATTTTCCAGATTCTGATTTGTTGAATACACAGAGAGTGTATTTCAACTATTGTACGCACTCGGAAAATCAGAATTTAGACAATAAGATTTTGTCATGATTCCGATGATTTCATATATGATTTTGCAATTACAAGTTTAGTGAAATCAGTTCAGAATCACGGCAAAAAATAATAAGAACATGACAGATGGGAGTGACCTTAGTTCTGGGCGTCTGGTGGAGGTTTTGGCTTCTCAAGGGATTCCACCTTCCTTGCTGTCATGGCTAAGAGTTTCTCCATTTGCTCGATACGAGCTCGTTGTTCTGCTTTCTATTGTTCTTCTAACTTCATTCTTCGTTCCATCATTGCTCGTTCAAACTCTTTTTCTTTCCTCAGCAACTCAGCTTCCTCTTCTTTCACCCTTGCTTGTTCAACAATCCTTCTTTCTTCCCCCTCTTTGAGCGCATCCAAAACAGAGGTGGTGAAAGACTTGTGTGCAGCAAGATCGACGCTGAGAGTTACCACATTTGTTTACTCCGTAGAGACGGTTTCTTCCACATGTGTGATTTTGTCAGTAACTTGACCAACCTTTTGCTGGACCTCAGAGACAGAGGTTTTAACTTCAGAGATTGCTCCTTGTACATCAGTAACCTCTCTTAGGACTTCTTCATTGAATCTGGCTTGCTGGATGTCGCGTTGATGTAGTGCGTTGTGGAGTATGTTGACAAGAGATTGAAAACTCACTTGTACTGGTTCAGCAGCAATAGGAACATCGGAAACGACCATTTCATTACTGGTTGCTCTGGTGGTAAGTTCACTGACTTGTCCTTCCACTATTAAGATCGCAGATTCTGGGACAACAACTTCAATCGTTTGGGTGGTAGCTTCAGCAACCACATTGGTATCAACTTCCATTGAGTCACTCACTACATCTTGATCGGGATTTGAAGCAGAACCTTGAGCCTCAGAAGCTTGAAGTAAGGCAGCAACTCGAGTATAGTCTTTCTGAAAATTGATCATTTTGAGATGATCCTGTCGCTTAGCCTTTTCTTCATTTGCTTGTTCAAGAGCGGCTAGTTCTAGGCTTCTAACTCGCAACTTCTCTTCATAAGCAGCCTTTCTTTTCCGATAAGCATCCATTGCAGTCCTTTGTCGTTTGGTTAGTTGTATGTGTGCTAGAGACTTCTGATCTGGAGCAAACTGAGATCGGGGCAGTGACAGGGATGTGGAGTATTTTTGGTGGGCACGGATGGCTTGTAGTCTTGCAATCACTTGTTGATCGGTAAACTGTTTCGTGTAGGAGGGCTGATCCATCCATTCGTTTGCCCATAATTCTTCGGAACACCAGAAATTTAGACCTTTCCGTGCAATAGTAATCATCCGTTCTTCAAAACAGAGTTCATGCATAATGTAATCATATGTTTTCCACCGTCAGAATTGTTTACCAAGCACCTTGCCTTCTTATGTTCCTTCATCAATTTCAACATAGAAGACCCCGGCAATGTCCCTACTGACTTCTTGATCTACAAATGCTAAGATTTCGTCACTCCAATCTCAGAGATTTGCATTCGAATCATCGTCAAGCGAGACAGATGCGCACCACTGAGCTACCCTTCTAGAGTGGAAGAGTTTCCCAGGTAAACCATGAAATGGGATCCTCAGTTGTTCGTTTTTCAAGGTGGGGAATTGCCTTTGGGTTTTGGCATCAAATACCTCATTGGATTCCCCCTCAGAATCAAATTCTGATGAGCAGGTGGATTCATCCAGAAATCCAGCAGAGGAGACTTCTTGTTCTATCGTATCATCTGTATAATCCTCAACAGCAGCAGCGGCTGTTGTCTCCTCAGCAACATGGACTACTTCAGCAGTGTCCAGCATAGTTACTTCAGCTACAGTAGACTCTTCAGCAACTGTATGAGTCATGGCCTCAGCAAGCGGTTCCTTTTCAGATTCAGCAATCTTCTCCTCAGTAGCTGGTTCGCTTTTAGATTCAGTGATATTTTCCTCAGCAGCTGGTTCGTTAGCAGACATGTTGATTTCTACAGATTCCTTTGTGGTTCCGAACGACCCTATATCCTTATCCGAGGGAGATATAACATCTGTTGCTTTGTGTGGCTCGTCCCTCTTTGAACTATCGCCTTTATGAGGTTCGTTGGTTGGTTCACGAATCTGAACTTGTATGCCCTAGGAGTGTTCCTTGGTATTGAAGGCTCCATAGTGGATCATCGTGTCTAGCTCCGCGTGAGTCATGCCGTCTTCTTCTTTTGATATTTTGGCAGGTTGAGTGACTTCAACAAGGATTTCCACTTCTTTTCCCTTCTGTGTAGACTCTGCTGTTGTTTTTCCTTTCTTTGCTGCTCTGCTCAATTCGTCAGCAGCTTCCTCATTTGATGTTGAACTAACCATCTTCTTTTGAGCCTGTCGCTCATCGTGAGATCGCTTGATTTGTTTGAAGTTCAAATCCCTATCTTCAAACGTAATTCTTTCAATCTCCTTTCTATATGCTTTTATTTCCTGTGCTTTCTTTGCATCGTTTCATTTCCTTTTAGTTTCACGAATGCCTTGGACACATTCCTCATAGCTTTTAGAGGACAAGGGTGGGTCAATCTCCTTTTCGGTAGCAGCAGCTTGATCAGCAGTTGCTTTCTATTTGATATCATCGAGTTCCTGAAGTTCAGTGGTTTTGAATAGCCGTTGACGAGTAGATCTTCTCTTTTCTGTTGGCACAACTTTTGTTTGTTGTTCAGAGGAAATTGGAAGGGCAAGTTGACCAATCACGAGCGGTGGCTGTTCTGCTGCTTTCATCTCCATAATCTCTTATATCCTTTCAGTAAGTATATCACCGAGGGTTACAATGTCATCAAGTTGCTGAAAGCATTGTTCTGTTTCCGCATTCTTAGTCAATACCGCTATTTCTTCAGCAGTGACAAATGATGCCGCCTGCAACACTTGATGTCCTAGTGAGCTTTCGTCGACTTCCTCGTCTGAAGTGGGTTTATCCTTATCGACATTGGACTTGCCATTCAACTTCTTTGGTTTCTTGAAGTCAAGAGGGTTGGCTTCCTTCCTCGTTGCTGGAATGAAGTCAGTGGGAAGGAGCTTCACACCTTGATCAATCTTCGTGGGGTGCATGACTAACTCCAGAAACTTGTTGATTTTCAATCCAAAGTTAACATTCGATGATAATGTTCCATCGACGGTTATGTGATCATTCTTCTTGGCGTGTTCTGCCCAATGTTCGAAGAAAAATTCTGCCCAATTGCCCTTCACTCTGTCCGTGAGAGCCATCATGACAGCTTACTTCTTTGCAGATAACTCAGAGTATGATCCAGCATCACATTGAAACATCTTGATGTCCAATTCAGCAAGAGTTTTAAACTCATGTTTTAGGGCGTTAATGAGGGTGGCCGTCTTGAAAGTAATTGGCTGACCTTTCCTATCCTTCAATGGGCCAGGCTTCTTCCACAGATTCCAACGCCATTCCATTTCATCATAATCTGCTACCTTGTATTGAGATATATGTTCCCCCTCATTTCTAAGACCAAAAGTCTTAGCAAGTACATCAGCATTTACTTCAATTATGGTTCCATAAACACAGGTTTTGAAAGATTTTCCATCCTTACTCAATACTGATCTGGCATAGAATTCAGACACCATATGCGGATGAAAATGTACAGGTTCAACGGATAATTATTGAATTACCTGTTCGCTGTCAAGGATATCCAGTATCCAATTCGGGATATGTTTAGCAGTAAGACGTTTGTACAGTATGCGATCTTTCAAGATTTGAGCTAAACACCTTTGCTCTTTTGTGTGGCCGCTCTGTGTTTTCTTCTGAGCCATCATAACTAGTTGACCATATGATATTGAATCATCAACATCTTCCTTCTTTAGAATGCCGGTAAAACCTGGTGCATGTCGCACATGCAGGGGTTCTTCAGAATTTGGTGGAAAATTGAAGATACGGGGTTCACTGTATTCAGATTGATGTTTATGGGAAGTGGGTTTCTGGGATGATGAGGCTTTGGGATTGGAGGCCATGTCTTTGAGAAAGAGTTTTGAGTAATCTCGAAGAATTCGGAGATTTTGAATTTGGGAATTCTGCTCTGGATTTCGAAGGAGATAGAATGAACAGTGATCAGAGCACGATAGGGTTAAACTTTTGAATGTGAGATCTAACGGTTGAGGTAAATTCTGAAGGGGGTTAGATCAACGGTTCATAAAGAACGCGTCTTTCCATATGGCTTCCCATGCTTCAAGAAACACTCAAGTGCGTCTGACGTGGCGTCTTCTCAGTTGATGCCGCCGTTTGCATTCATTAAATACGCCTTATCGGGTCCCATCAAGTTTGAATTTTGAGCCATCCCGCCTCGATTTTGGATATGTTGCTGCTTTTGATCTAGCAGCCGTCCAAGGATGCTGATGGATGGTAGTAAGTCTCAGCACCCAAATGCACAAAATGATCTGCTAAGTTTACACGAGATTCGTCAGCATCTTTCGAAGTTCTGTTGAGTCTCTGAAGATTTTGTTCGAAAACCGTAATGATGATGAGATTCTCGAACCTTTCAATGCTTCCCTCTTAATATTGCCGAAATGATTTGACTCTCCATGCATACACGTCGATTCCTTTACTCGCGACGTTTCGTATTCCAAGAGATGAATCATTGTGATCTTCAGACAGATTTTTCTCTTTCTCCGCTTCATAATTGGCAAATCCTCTATAAATGCCTCCGTTCGAGATTATCCAAACATCTCAACTTCCATCCTTACTTGACTCATATTTTCAACCTTCCTTTCTGTAAGAAAATCAAGTTCCCTTCTTCACGTATGGATTCTCCTCCAAGAACCTTAGATATCAGGCACAACCTGATTCTGGATGAGCCGGGTCTGGATAGATATTATCTGGATGATTGTGATGTGGCTGTGAAGATCATGTCTGCATTGCAGTGGGGAGGTCTTTCTCAGTTTGCATGTGCCACTCCTCATCGTTTCCAGGAGGAAGTGTTGAGGGACTTCCTTGGTGATTGCCATGTCGAGCAGAACGTAATTTACGGGGTGCTCCATAGTGAGCTTCTTCGTTGGACCCCTGACACTTTTGCAGTGGATTTTGGGCTTCCTCGAGGTCCTTTGTCAGTGGAGGACTATCTTGCAGAAGAGGTGGCTCCAGAATGGGTGGCATGGGAGAAATGGCGTCATTCTCCTAGTTTTGAGTTTAGCCCTCACATTCCAGCCTCTGGTCTCCAGACTTCATACTGGGTGATGTTTCGTATTGCCCACGGTATTCTGCTTGGAGAGGAGTCTTATGACCTCTGTTTCTCAAGGACTGTTTGGCAGGTGATGATGGCTATGGATGATGCTGCCTCTGTGGACTGGGCCGGATTCTTTTTCAAGAATATCTGGGAAAGCATCAAGCTTCATCAGTTCGTGCCACTGCGGAATGGAATGCAGCTTAGCTGATTGATGGAGAAGTATTTTCCGGAGATTGCTGACGGTCCATCCAACCTTCAAGGAGCTGATTTCTATCCTTATAAGCCAGTGTCGCCTTTCTGAAAACATAATGAATCCTGTAGTAGATCTATGTTTCCCTTTTGACTGATGTTGTAATGTCCCTCCTTTTGAAAAATGTAATGAAGTTCCTCCTTTTTGTAATTCATGTCTATCTTTAGCGATGAATAGTTGTATAACACAACGATCTTTGGCATATCTTCATGACAAAAGATAGATTTTATCTTTATTTTTCATGATCTGTTGAGCAGATACAATCTATTTGCTGACTGTTTAGAGGGGTGTTTTCGATATTTGCCATTATCTTAGAAGACTTCATTTAGCAGAGACCTTCATAATATGCTGAAGATAATAAAGAGAAATCCACGAAAACCAGAAATAATGAGAATAGCATCTCATTCATCGACAGCAACGTCTAACTCCATCATGCCCAATTTGATACATAACTCTTTGAATCTGGTTTCTGCTAGAGGTTTAGTGAAGATGTCTGCTATTTGATCCTCCGTGCATATACGCTGAATATCAATGTCCTTCTTTTCTTGATGATCACGAAGAAAGTGATGTCGGATATCAATATGTTTGGTTCTGGAGTGATGTACTGGATTCTTTGTGATGCACATAGCACTGTTGTTATCACAGAAGATTGGTACACATTCAGGAGAAATGTCATAATCCT
Organism: Plectranthus barbatus; assembly: GCA_026898455.1. Classification (NCBI taxonomy): domain Eukaryota; kingdom Viridiplantae; phylum Streptophyta; class Magnoliopsida; order Lamiales; family Lamiaceae; genus Plectranthus; species Plectranthus barbatus. Next base: position 807,672 of record JAPKLW010000023.1, on the reverse strand, counting down.
GAAGTTGTTGTCGAATCCACAGAATTTGTAGACAGCAGCTAGCAGTCGCGACATACTCTGCTTCGGTGGTTGATGTTGCTACCGAGTGCTGCTTTTTGCTGAACCAGCTGATCAATTTATGTCCAAGGAATTGACATGTTCCACTGGTGCTTTTCCTATCAATCTTGCATCCTCCAAAATCAGAATCAGAATAACCACTCAGAGTTAGACTGTCGGCTCTTGGATACCAAATTCCTAATCCTTCTGTGCACTTCAAATATCTGATAATTCGCCTTGTTGTATCTAGGTGCGTTTTGTTCGGTTGAGATTGATATATAGCACATAGTCCCACAACATATAATATATCGGGTCTGTTGGCTGTAAGATATAGAAGAGATCCGATGATCCCTCAATATAAGGTAGGATTCACTGCTTCTTCTACTTTCTCGAGATCTGCTATGCACGCATTGCTGATGGGAATCCTTAACCTCTTGGTTTTCTCTGGACAATACTTAGCAATCAGATCCCGCGTGTATTTTCTTTGATGAATGAAAATTTCTTCATCTGATTGTTGAACTTGAAGTCCAAGAAAATAGGACATCTTTCCCATCATACTCATTTGAAAGTTGCTCATCATTAGCTTGGAAAATTTGTCACAGAGATCTTGATTCTTTGAGCCAAAAATGATATCATCAACGTAAATTTGCACAAGTAGGATGCTTCCTTTGTCTCTAATATGGAAGAGTGTTTGATCAATCCTCTCTTTTTGAAACAATTGTCGAGCAGAAACTTGGATAAAGTTCCGTACCATGCCCGTGGTGCTTGCTTCAATCCATACAAAGCTTTTCTCAGCTTATAGACTTGGTTTCCATTCTCAAACCTTGGGGGTTGCTCAACATAGACTTCTTCTTTGAGCTCGCCATTGAGGAATGCACTTTTTACGTCCATTTGCATGACCGAGAATTCATGGTGTGCAGCATAAGCAAGGAATAGCCTAATTGCTTCCAATCTGGCTACTGGAGCAAATGTCTCATTATAGTCAATACCTTCACAGTGTTTGTATCATTTGGCTACAAGACGTGCTTTATTCCTTACCACCACGCCTGATTCGTTCTTCTTATTCTTGAATACCCATTTGGTGCCTATAACATTCTGATGTTCTGGTCTATCTACCAGATCCCATACATGATTGCGAGAGAATTCAGCATGCTCCTCTTGCATAGCGTTTACCCAGTCTGGATCGCGTAAAGCATCCTCAACTTTTGTTGGTTCCTCGCTTGATATGTAGCAAGAAAACATTGCGGACCCTTGTCTTGTAAGAACAAGATCATTAACATCTCCAAGATCATCTTCTAGAGAATGAGCACGCAGCCATGCTGGTCTGATTGGTTCTTCAGCATTTCCTTCTCCGTCTCGATTATCAGTATGCTCCACATCATTCGCTTGATCCTCAGCATCAGGAGTGTTGATGATTTGTTCTTCCGTGGCAGAAATTCCTTCAGCAACTGGAGCTTCTGCTATAGGACCATCATGATCTGGACCTTCTTCTTCAGCAGGTATCTCAGCAGCTGGCAACTCAGCACCTCCTGTGCCAAGGTCTTCAGCAGCATTTACTCCTTCAGCAACGGTAGGAGAATTTGAAGTCTTCTCATCTGAATCATCTATCAGATTAAAGATATCCTTTTGAGTATTGGCCTCAGCATGATCATTGGCATCATTGGCCTGGTCAGCGGTTTGATCACCGGCTGAGCACGTCTGGATTGGATCACAATCATTCATAGACTTAGTCGGGTCAATCCGTAAGTTCTCGAAGGAATTCAGAATTGATTGACCATTGACATCATCAGTCTCATGATTGATTTCTTTCGTCTCTTTTACAGCTATGCGCTCTAAGGTAGATTCATCAAAAATAATATTCCATGTTATTTCCACAATTCCAGTAGTCTTATTTAACACTCTATAACCTTTGTGAGTGGGGTGACCATATCCAAGAAGTACACCCTCATCTGACTTAGGTGAAAAAGTGTTAAGTTTTGACTTTTTGTTATTATGAATATAACATCTTGCACCAAAAGAATGTAGATAATCTAAATTAGGCTTACAACCGTTGTATACTTCGTAGGGAGTCTTGTTGAATCATCCATTAATGGAACTTCTGTTCTGCGTATAACAGGCTGTCATGACTGCTTCTCCCCAATATTTAGCAGGTAAGTCAGCATCGGCTAGCATAGATCGCACTGCTTCTTTCAATGTTCGATTCCTCATTTCTGCTAGACCATTCTGCTGCGGGGTCTTAGCAGTGGACCTCTCATGATTTATACCAGCTTCTGCGCAGAAATCCATGAGGATTCCATTGCAAAATTCGGTTCCATTGTCAGATCGAATCCTCTTCACAGTAACCTCTTTACTGTTTTGCTCCTTAAGAATTATCTCGGGTAGGATGATCATAACCTCATCTTTGGCTTTAAGCAAACGAACCCATGTGTACCTAGAATAATCATCAATTACCACAAGAGTATATATTCTTTTACTTACAGAGGGAGGAGTGACAGGTCCAAATAGGTCCATGTGCAATAATTCAAGAATCCTGCTTGATGTATTTTTCTTTGGATTGGAGTGGAATGAGGCTTTGGTCTGCTTTCCTTGTTGACAGGCTTTGCATATTCATTCCTTCCGTAATGTGATGTCATCAGGTAGACCTGCGACAAGCTCATTTCTAGCTATATGGTTAATGGTTTTAAAATTCAGATGATTTAACCTTTTTTGCCATAGCCATGTGGTTTCTTCTTTGTTTAGTGCTAGAAAGCATGAATGTTGTTGACCACTTTGCCAATCGACTACATAAAGACCTCCCTTCCGAATTTCTCGAAGTTTTACTTCTCCTGTAGCATTGTCAGCTATAGAACAACCTGAATGTATAAAAGATACTGTGTACCCGTTTTCGCATAGTTGACTTATGCTGAGTAAATTATGCTTGAGGTTTGATACAAGATCCACGTTGACAATCCTTAGTCCATTGCGCTCTATGTATCCTCTGCCAAGTACTCTCCCTTGCTATTATCTCCGAACACGACAGATGGATCATAAGATTTCTGAATATCTGAGAATAGATCTTCATCTCCCGTCATGTGCGCAGAACAACCACTATCTAGGATCCACTCATTTGACATGCCTGATGTCTTTGCACTTAAATCATGATCCTGCAAGAACAATTAGGATGATTTAGGTCCCCGTTTCAAGTCGGGTCCTGAAGGATTAGCTTGGGTCATTGTTCCTTTTGGAACCCACATTTTGATAATCTTCAAGGTTTTCTCCTTGAGATTCATTTCATTAACCTTCTTAACCTTTTGATGTGCATGTGTACGTGGTTGTGCGTTGTGTTCTTTTCCCTTCATCGTCCTTTGATGATACATGTATCTGGACTCGGGTTTCACGTAGGTGTTTCTCTTATGTGGTGTGTAATGATAGTATTGGGGTTTCATTGAATGATGCTCAATGTGTCTTCCCGGAGAAAGGACAGGATTTGGCTTCCTGGCATTTGAAACATGATGCTCAGCCTTTGCCCATGAGTTTGTCGAATAGTTCTGCTTAGCAGTCCTAAATTGAAAGCTTAGCTGAGATTCAGCATCTCTTGTGATGCTCTGCTGACATCTTACATTCTGCTCGACCTTTTGCTGAGGTCTAGCATAGTGCTTGACACTCTGCTTGGGTTCAGCAGACTGCTTGATATTCTGCTGAGTGATCTGCTTAGCATTTGATGATTCAGCAACTATCGTATCCTTCTCTTTACTATCACCAAATATTTTTCCGGCAGAAACAAAAGTGATTTCTTTTTTGCCACGAAGTTTCATCTTCATCATGACAACTGTGCCCAATTCCAGATCAATCACCATGACGTCTCTGTTGGCTTATCATGTTATTCAAGATATCCTGACTAGTCATATACGCGCAGACACACTTCTCATTTGCTTTGTTTTTCAAAATCAGATTCTCTTTTTCAAGATTTTTGAAATTTTCAGATAGCTCAGAAAATTCAGTTTTAAGTCTCAATAACTCTTCGCTATTGGTGTTGGGATTATATACTGAAAGCATATATGATTAAGTGTTTTGTACACTGGTCTTCATATATGTTGCCGCAACAATACTCGCTGTCTGATAGAACAAACATACAACGAACCATAATATCCTATTATCTCGCCTATAGGGATGATCATATGGTGTGTAGGGGATCACAGAGGATCATATGAATCGTTTGACCTAGCGAGATATAAACAGTATCACAGCTGAGACGGTCCCTGGATAGGCTGTCGGTCTAAGCTGCAGCACATCGGTTCATAAGTGGGCTTATCCTAGCTACTTGATGTGTTGGTACATGGTTATGTATTGATGGGATCAACAGTGGGATGTGCCATTCTCATTGAC
>JAPKLW010000023.1:683672-803261 GCA_026898455.1 Plectranthus barbatus | reverse complement strand
ACAGTGGGATGTGCCATTCTCATTGACATATGAATGAGCCAGATCCCTAACATACTTCCTATGATCTTAAACCTAACTGAAGGATAAGGGGCACACACAGATTGACCGCACTTTGATTTACCATGGTGGCGAGTCTTACATGTACTCTTATACCCGTATTTTGGGTGTTGGCAATTTGTTTGTGGCCTGCTTAGTCTGGACGTTTAGGTAAGCATATCCGTTTCAGGATGGTGACATTCCCTGAGGAGCTCACAAGGTTCATTATGCTAAACCCTGCAGGTTGAATTATTTAATTCAAGCATAAGTGAAAAGGAGTGAGTGGTATTACTCAGGAAATAAGAGATTAATTAATTGTGGCTGATTGTCATAAGCCAAATTAATTAATGAATGTCTAAAACCTTAAATATGTGGATCATGTTAGTTTGGTGCAACCCGTTCCTAATAACGTGGTAATAAAGGGGCGAGTCAGCATTGTTACCGTGGTGAAGGTTAAAATAATGTTTTATTAATTAATTATGTTCTGGGTTGAACAAGGAAGGATTAATTAATAAAGAGGGCCCACTTTATTATTTGCATCTGATCCCTGGTCTGGCCCATTAACTGCTCACAGCCCATTAGGGTTAGGGTTTCTTAAAACCCTAACACTATATATAGGTCTTCTCTCTATCAGATCAAAAAGTTGTGAAAACTAGGGTTTTTCAGTATAATTGAGAGAGAGGGCGGCGGCTGATCCTGTAGGGAGAAACTGATCGATTTCTCCAGAACTCGGATTCAACTTGGTAGATAATCCTCACCAGATTTCCAAGGAGCAAGGGAACAGATCAGAAGATCAGATCTGTAGGAACAACCGTCCACGCCGGCGTCCAAGATCCAGATCTAGATCCAAGATCTAGATCTATTTCATAGTTGTTATTCTTCGATCTGTCCTGTAGATCAAACGGTGAAATCAGGTATTCTCTAGATCCATCCTATGCAATTAATTTTGTAGGAGCATGCATAGGTCGCATGATTTATTTAATTAAAATTTATTCCTGGTATCCTAAGAACGATCCTTGGCAAGAAATTTATAATGGCAACTCGTGTTGTCCATCGTAGACTCAAACCCTACAATTGGACCTTAGTCTTTCGACTTCGTCGGTCAGGCTTGCGACTTTTTGTTTAAGTGAAGAATTATCATCTATGATAGCATTTTTCAAGGTGTATACCTTTGAAAGTTCTAAAGATAGATTGGTAGGATAATCTTCCTCAGAATCCAAGAAGGAATCCTCAGATTCAAATGTGTGTGCTGAGCATGAAGTGTTAGCTATAGATGTTACCTCTTGATTATCGACTGCTAGGGCCGTTTCTGAAGGTTGCTCAGCATTAGCGGATGGCTCACCATCCTCAACGATTCTTGCCATGAAGACCATTAAGGCTTCTTCTTCCTCATCAGTGGGATAATATTCCTCTTCATTGTCAGGAATATCTGGAACTTCTGTCCGTGTCAGCAACGCCATGGTCACAGCTCAGACTGCTCGCCTTTCGAATCTTTGTTGCAACCGTTCTCTTTCTTCAGGACTTACTTTTGGACAATCATGCTTCAAGTGATCAAGAGATTTGCATTCAAAGCATGTCCTTATCTTTTTCTCAGTAGGATGTTGTATTGAGGTTGCTTTGGCATCCTTTTCGGCTTTTGCTTCCAAAATAATTTTTTGTATCTTCTACATCTGTTCCTCCAACTCGTCTATCTTCTGATTTTCACCGCTTGAGTTAGAAGTTGATGGAGTCTCCTTTGTTGGCGTTGTTGGTGTTGATCTCTCCTTAAAATGGGTTCCTAGGAGATTTCCATTTGTTTGCGTCCTTTTTGACGAAGTATGCTACGTTTTCTTAAGTTCCATCACTCGTTGCATTTGGATGTGCTATAGCAGCTTCATTCTTCTTCGACTGCTGAATGATGAATTCATGTGCCTTTAATTGAGAGAACACTTCAGCGGTAGACATGTTGCTCAAATCCTTTTCACTTAGGCTCGTCATCTTGATAAACCAATCACTTCTTCGATAGAGCTTGGATATTATCTTGTTGTTCATTTCTCCTTTGTCATATTTCTTGCCGACATTTTTGAGTTCTCCTATGAGAGTGTTGAATCTTTATTCCATCTGCCGAATGGTTTCACCAGGAACCATGGCGAAGGATTCGTACTTGTCTACAGCGACTTGTAGCTTGTTTCGCTTCATTTGTTCTGTCTCCTGAGAAACTTCACAGACGTACTCCCACATTTCCTTTGTTGTGTTGTAGTCTAGAGCTTTGTCAGACATCAGAGGAGGTAGACAATCCATGATTAGTTTCATGGTGATAAACTCCAGCTAGCCTCTCTTCTTGTCTTCAAGAGTCCATTCTTCGTAGGGTTTCTTCATCATCTCAGGTCTGGGTTGACCACCAGCGGGTGCAGGGGGTGAAGTGTTAACCTTCACGATCTCTATAGGACCAACCGTGAGAATGTCCCTCATCTCCGGATGAATGCTCTGCAACTGGATCATGGCCTTCTTTTTCCATGTTTCAAAGCCATCCTTGTTGTACTTTGGAAGAGCGTGATTCGTCATTTTGATTCTTTTCGCCTTTACCTGAGCTAGGTAAGACACAGATACAAGAAACGCTAGGAAAAAACTAGGATCTAGGTCCTAAGCGACTCAGAAGCAGTCGGTTTTTCAACCTCCTGCTCTGATACCACTTGTTGGTCCCTGAGATCAGAGTCGTCGTGGTAACAATCAGATATACACATGAAATGCAGCGGAATAAAAGTTAGCGTTTCATTGTAAGTAGGTTATTCTTAACTTAGGGTTTTTGGTTCACCTTTGCTTAAGTTACTTTTTGCAGTTATACTCTAGCAACTCCGTTGCTAGGTTAAATTGTCGTAGCTCAAAAGTAATAGAACAGTAATCAACAAGAGAACACAAGGTTTATAGTGGTTCGATTAAATGATCTACGTCCACTCCTTAGCCGAATCGCTAAGAGTTTCACTAAGAAAGTATACGGTGTACAAAGAGTTGCCTTTCCTGTAAAGCAAGCAGCCGATGTTTGGTCTGTCTGCTCCACGGCTATCTTCCGATACTCCAAACCTTTCAGGTGTGGCTCCGGCTGAGTCAAGGGCGCACCTTCGTAAAACTCGCTTTTACCACCTGTGGAAGAGTTTAAAGTTCCTTCCGAACTATCCTTCGTTCTCGGCTTCAGTGCCCGTTCTAATCAATTCCCTTTCGAGAAATTGACTGCTGGATACTTTCTATAACGAAAGTGATCCCAATGATTGATGATTCTTGAATCAATTCAAGAATCTCTCAGATGAGTGTCAGATGTGTGGTGGGACACTCAAAAGTTGAAGGCTTTTCGATATCTCAGTATTATGCCTTTCAACTAAACTGCTCTTAGGGCTTTTGTCTCTTTTTTGGAAACTTTCGTACGTGTGTTTGCGTTAGAGAGTGAGCAGCTCCTACATCTTCCTTTGACTTGCCTTTTATAGTGGTTTTCTCGATGTTTGAGTCGGCAGATCCGTTTACACACAACGGATCTTTCTTCTGAAATGCAGGTAGCTTTTTACCAACTTTTCTGTCTCCGTATAGGCTTTTCCGTCTTACTTCTGACAGGTCTAATCTTGGCGTGTTGGTCAGAATAGCGGTGTAGCAGTTGTAGAGATTTGCTTTGGTGTGCCTTTACTGGAACGGGATGCTGGATATCTTTCAGCATACTACTGGACTTGGTGCGCAGCAAATGCTCTTCTGTTTCTCTGGCTTCGGATTGCTAACACCTTTAGCAACCTGTGACGTGTTATTAGATGCTGACTCCTGAGCATTCTGCTATCACTAATTTTCTTCTTATTTCTTGCTTTCCTGTTGTCTGCTGAGATTCTTCCAAGCAACCTATTCTATTACAACTCGATGTTTAACCTATACAGGACATTACATAAGTTGCTAAGCTATGCTAAGGTTCAGCAATGATCGACCATCTACTAAGGTTTGATCCAACAAAACCTTTTTCATTGTACTCCTAAGGGTAATTCAGGAATAATTTCCCAACACTTGGTATGCTGGTGCATGCGGTACGCATTGATAAGAACTAAGTTAAGATTGATTCCATTATCTGAGATTAAAAGAACTTAATCTTGATGGCTTGATGGAATCGTAAGCCAAAATGAAGGTACAGAGGTATATACAGATTTGTTTGTCGAACTCGTATGGTGGAGAGTTCTACTCGAACTCGTATATCTATATCTTGGGTGGTAGAAGTTTGTGTATGACTTGTCTTTCACTGAAACATGGTAACCATACTTGTATAGGATGGTGACATTCCCTGAGCAGCTCAAAAGGTTCATTATGCTAGTCTCGCTGGCTGATTAATTTCAAGCACAAGTGAAATGGGTTGAGTGGATAGATCCAGGAACAAAAGATGTTAATTGATTTTGGAGCTTGTTGGAGCTCAAATTAATTAATGAATGTCTTTTACCTTAAGTATGGGGATTTTCCGAGCCTATGTAATTCGTTCCTCAAAATGTGGCAGCAAATAGGTAAGATAGTATTGATTCTCTAGTGACATGAATCAATATAAATTAATTAATTATATTATTGGTTTAATATATGAATTAATTAATTGATACGCCTTATTTGCTATTTCCATACTGGTCCCTGGTCAGGCCCATGAATGCTCAAGCCCATCTGAGATCAGATTACGCTTATAAATTTCCATCAAGTTCTTAGATTTTTATACACCACAAGATCAAAAGTTGGTAAACAGCAAACTAGTATTTTGGAGATGTGGTAGGCGACATTAATCTGAGAAAAGGGAGGAAATTTTTCTTTTCGATAGGCACAAAATCCGGAGAGAATATTCACCAGATTCTTAGATTAGGGCATGGATACAGATCACAAGATCAGATCTGGAAGATCTTTTCTTCTTTCCCTCTCTAAGTTTTTATTCTAATTGAATAATTAAAATCAAGATATTTAATCTTTATTCCGCTGGATTAAATATGGAGAGCAAGGATTCAAAGGTTTCATCCCTATGCTCAGAATTGAAGACACTACGGATGTAAGGTAATCTGATAAACCTCTACATGGAAATTTAAATATTAAATAGGAGCATGCTGGGGAGTAATTGATGTATGAAAATTATTTAGATATCCACAGAGTTCCTTGGTTTAATTAAATTATGTGAACTCCGTTCCATGGTTTAATTCCTTCAATTGTTATGAGAGTCAGGTTCATATCTTTGGATCTATCTGAGAATAATTATCTTCAATTATTTGCATGTTTATTTTAATTAATTAAATTGCAATGGATGTTTTTTGTGCCACGTGGTTCCTGTGTTTTTAATGTTTAATCTCTGATGGTATATTTGTGAGGTAATCGTTTTCACCACTAGAAGATTCGTGATTAGATTTTTAGAATTCGAATATAGTAGAATAGATTTGTATTTTAATAGCTCCACATGCCCCTTTGAAAGTACATCTTTCATCCTTCGAGCTCAATTGTTGTGCAATATTGGAGATTTGAGACTTAATCTCTTCAAATAATCCTTCATACCTTTCACATTTCTGTTCAACTTCCTCCTTCATTTTTCTTGTCTCCTTTCTATCCTCTACGTATAGAAAATGTTGTTGGCTCCAAAGGGGTTTTGAATATGAGGGCATCCCTTGCCATGATCTATAAGAGTACCCTCCTCCATATGACTCAAGAACACTCCCTTGTTGATTTCTCCAATTATACTCCATAGTATAAACTTCTCCTCCATAATCATCCACCTTTCTCTCATTAACCAAAGTTAATTCCTCCCTTTTCTCTTGCATTGCTGCCATTTGAGCTTTTAACTCATCAATATCGCTTTTCTCTCTAACCGTTTTCACCAGTTTGTGCTCCGTTCTTTCCCTAGGCCATTGGTAGTTGTTCTTGGAAATTCTTTCAATCATCCTCCATGCCGCTTCTTCTTGATCAAGGAACACACCTTTCGATGATGCATCCATCGAGATATTTGTCTTGAAATTGAGACCCTTGTAAAATTGGCATATTTGTTGGCTTCTAGACGGGACATGCCTTGGACATCTTCGGAGTAGATCACGGAAACGGTCCCATGCTACATACAAGGGCTCATCATACCTCTGCCCAAATGAAGTATTAGCAGTTCATCTCTTCAATGTAAGACTCGAAGGAAAGAATTTGAACAAGAACTTCTCCCGAAGCTCTTCCCAAGTAGCTATGCTTGACTTGTCGAGGCCCTCAAATCAATGTCTTGCATCGTCTCGAAGAGAAAATAAGAACAATCTCAAGAGGATATGGTCTTGAGGTACTTGACTAATCTTTATGGTGTCGGTGATCTCAAGAAATTGCGAGATATAGGCATTAGGATCCTCCATCGCATGGCCACTGTATTGGTTATTTTGTATCATTTGTACCAGTTGTGGCTTAATTTCAAATTGAGTCGCATTGACCACCAATCAGAATCATCCGGTAGCATGCTCTCCTTGAGGCCTGAAGAGATTTTGGAGAGGCCTCCTCCTATCATTCATTAAAGCTCTCATCACCTCAAGTTCCCTCTCAAGCTCATCAATCCTCCCTGTGTCTTCATGTCGATTCTCCATCTCAAATTCTATATCCACTCCTTCAACTCTCTATAAAAAATTTTGTTCTTCTACCAAACGAGCCTTAGATCTTGTAATCATACAACACCTACAAAATCCACAAGCTCCAATCACAAACCAACAACAAAACAATATTAAACAAAGAAATCAACAAAGCAAATAAAAAATCAAACACCTAGCCTACAAGCTTCACACTTTCCCCAATATCTAATAGCCTACTCAATCTAGTCCCCGACAATGGTGCCAAAAACATGATCGCACTAAAAACTCACATGAATTCTTAATGCAATTCAAGAATTATTTTATCAATCCAGGATCTTGCTTCGTTCGCCCACTAGATTATTGTGTACTAATGTGAAGGCTAATAGCTAGGACAAATCAATCGTATTCTACCTAGACAATCAAATTAAACTAAATGCTAACAATATGTAATAAGCAATTAATGAAACTAGAAACCATCATAATTCACTCTTCAAATTTCCACCTCAATGATCTCCACAAGCATGTAGGAACAAAACTAGCAAGTATTCAATATGAGAAAGTTAGGATGTTTAAATGAACTCAGTAGTGATCCAATTAGGTTGTGAAATTATGTAAACTCTCTTTAATCTCTCAATAGATGATCAATTCACCCTGGATTAGTCAATTCCCTTAGTTCTGACAAATTAACCGTATATGCAATAGAGTCATTAAACTGTTACATTGTCAAAATCTATAACATTCCTAAAGGCACGTGAATTATAGATCTACACACTTCCTCCGCACAGGGATTGGATCAAGATATGTATAAGGACATACTAATCACGACACTCCAATTCATGTATTGGTTGCGATCTTAGTGTCAACTATCAAATGATTGGCTCTTACCTACATCAATTAAATGAAATCTAGCTCTAGCATGCCTTAATCATAAAGAGAGAAGTAAACATTCAATCCATCAACCCAATCTTCACACTACTTTGCTCAATTCAACATCAAATGGAAGTTTAGAAACACATACCTTTCAATTGTCTCAAAACAAAGTAAATACAAGATCTATCCATTACAAGAGAAAGGTAAGGAAATGATTCTCCCCCAATTGACTTTGCTTGTGCTTGATCTACACTCCATTCCTTCAATCCTTCATCAATTTGGAGTAGATTTGCCTTTGGAACCCTTGGATTGATGTTGGATATGGATGGGATGTGGAATTTGGGTGAGAAACCATATAATTTTTACCAAAAGTTCTCAACATTTGCGATTTTCCCCCTTTTAAAATAAGTTGGCAGTACCGGAGATCGCCCCGTCTGAGATAGGATCGCTCGGGAAGGTTTAAAACTGAATAACAACCAAATATGCCCATCTGAGATCACCCGGTCTTGATTGGTATCGACCGATATTTTGCTCTGAAGAGCAGATATCGATCAATCACTGCAGGGATCGGTCGAGATGTGCCAAACAGAGGCAAATCTCGACCGATAAAAATTGTCGGGGTCGGGATTTGGCTCTGTAATCTTTCTGCTACATCCTTGCTTCATCTGGGTCAATCTTCTAAACACATGGAACACAGATCGGTCAATTTTCAAACAAAAATTGGCCAAAATTGATGAAATATGCTCAATCATGACGCTACACAACACAAACGACACCAAACACGAAAACAAATAAAAAAACATATGATATGGGTGTAAAATGGATATAAACAAGCATGCACACACATTGAATAATAGGTCATTTTACGCACATATCAACACCGGCGCAACAACGATGGCACAATAGCAATTCCTGCAACAGGTGGAGGCCTTGATCGAGACGGCAGTGGCGTCAAACGATGCAGCGCAGCCTTCAGGCTGGTATGCATGAACCTAGCCGCGCACGCAACTTCTCTCATGGATCTCCGATGGCTGCTACCCGCGCACAGGTGGCATGCGTGTTGGAACTATATACATAGAAGCATTATAATTTGTATATTGGGAAACATTTTGTTTGATATTCTATTAATCATTAACAATCATACAATGCGACAAAACACATCTATTTATATCGTCGATAGGGAGATCATATATGTGTAAGAGATCACAAAAAATCTTATAGATCGTTCGACCTAGTGAGACATAAATAGTTACCACAACTGATATAATTTCTAGTTTGGTTGTCGGTTTAGGTTGCGACACACAAGTCCATAAATTGTTTATCTTTACTACTTTCTGTAATTGGTACATCTCAATGTATTGATAGGATCAACAATGAGATGAACCATAAACCATTATTCTTGGCACATTAATGATTAAAGATCTCGGTAACTTTGTCGGATCTAAAGTCTAATTAAAGCTAAGGGGCACACATGGGTTGTCTGTCACTTAGACTTGCTCTGGTGGAGAGTCTTTGTACTCATATATCTTCATCTTGGGAGATGACAATTTTTGTGGGCTTTCCTCAGACTGGATATCGATAACCATATTCGTTTCAGGATGGTGGCATTCCATGGAAAACTCACAAGGTTTGTTTTGCTATGACCTGCAAGTTGAATTATTGATTCAAGCATAAGCGATAAGGGTTGAGTGGTACTACTCTGGAATAATAAGAGATTAATTAATTATAGCTAATTATCATATGCTGAATTAATTATGAAAGTCTGAATCATTATATAAGGGGATTAACCAAGTCAATGCAACACGTTCCTAATTACGTGGTAATAAAGGGGTAGGTCAGCATTAATTCTCTTGTGGCATGAATTAATGTTTATTAAATTTTTATGTACTGGGTTAAACATGGAATTAATTAGTAGGAGACCCACTTTATTATTTTCATTTGATCCCTAGTCTGACCCAATAATGCTCTGAGCCCATTAGGGTTTATTAAACCCTAATAGCCCATTCTCCAGATCGATATAAATAGATCAATTCTCTCACTTCCAACATAAGTTTACAGTCTCACAAAACTGAAACCCTAGAGAGTGAGAGAGTGGCGGCCAACTATAGTAGAGAGGGAAAGGAAAAATTGAGTTCTTCCTACTAAATTTCAATCCGGTAGCGTATCCTCACCAAATTTTTGGATCGAGCAAGGGAATAGATCATAAGATCAGATCTGTAGGAACACTATCAACCATCTACCGCCGTTATTCAATCCACAGGAGTTGAGGTATTCCTAGATTCAACACATTAAATCAAATTCGAGCATGCATAGGACATTTACTGCTTGTCAAATTTTTTTTTGATATTCCATAAATCGAATTTGGGGTTACAAAATAATTGGCGATTCACATCGCCTATTGTAGATTCAGTTCCTACAATTGGTATTAGAGCCAGGTTCATTTTTTATGGCTCTGTCGAAAAATAATATTGACATCCAATTTATGCATTTTAAATAATTTATCAATGATGAATTTAAACTGTCGTGGATTTTTTTGTTGTCGCGGCCCCTCTCTAGTTTTGGTTTTGTTTTTATCACATCAAAATTTGCAATTAGATTGATAGGAAAATATGTAATAGACTAGATCTATTTGTAATATCCCGACTTTAATTAAGCTAGTTAATGCTTGATTAAATTAAATAAATGAATATTTCTTTTTGCAAATTATTTATTATTTGCTTTTGAGACGAGAATAGACACCCGTTGAGATACGAGGGTCAAATTATCACAAATAATATACCAATGAGTTCGTTTCAAGAAAACCTAAGTGACCGTGTAGTCACAATTTCTATAGAAAGACGAGTGCAGCGAATTATTATTTAAGGATAATAATATCGCATTTAAATTCATAACTTGCACTCGGAAGGTCCATTTCTTAAACCGAGCTAGGGAATGCTTGAGATTAAAATATGGAAGAATACGAAACGATTGGTATAATTTTCTGAGACCCGAGTGGTGTTCAATTAATTATTGAATTTTGAGAAATTGGATGATATTTATATCTCCAAAAATTCAAAAAATACTGTGAACGAGACGGGTTCATTAAATGAAACATTTTCATATAATTGCATGATTATTTGGAAGAATGCAATTCAAATTGTAAACCCGAGAAGAGGAGTATCCGAAGAAATTATACACCAATTAAGGTGAAGGGGAATATCTTCATGGTGAAGAATATCCCACGTCGTTCAATTTAGGTGGTTATTTTTCATTCATTCATTGGAGGCGGTGGAAATGTTAGGTGTGTAATAACAAAACAAAAATTTGCATAATTGTTCATTTTCCATCCCTTGCAAAACACACACCACCGACACCACCACCCGCCACCCTTTGTTCATCGCTCTTTTCCGACCAACACTGTGCACCACTCGCCATGAAACTGAGTTCTATCGAAAGCACTTACTACAAGGTTTACACGGAGCTTGGGATTACGTGATTTCGTCAAGGAACGAGAGAGATATCGGCCTGTGAAGTTAGCCCGCTGGAACATTTTGGTACCAAGATCTTGTCATCCCGTCGCCAGAAACGCGATCGCCGCCACCCAAACTTCATAAATTCTGGTGAGAATTTCCTTCCCGGTTTCCGGCGAGAGTTATAGTTTTTCGGTCAGTAGAAGCATGTGGTTAGAGTCTATAGATGTCTGTGATCATGTTGGGTTGTGTGGGGAAGGTCGGAGTTGCTAGGCATGGCCGGCAGAGCTCGTGCGAGTTGATGCTGCTGCCGCGCGGCTGCTGCTGCCCTCCGGTGACGTCGGCCGTTGCGGCTGGTCTTGCCGGTGGTGACAGAGGCGGTCGACTCGGCCGGCTGTGGGTGGAGTTGCTCCGGCAGCTGCCCTCTTTTCTTTCTTCCGGCGACTGCTTTTTCTATCAAAATTTTCTCTCCCTGTTTGTATATATATGCGTAAGTAAAGTTTAAAAAAGAGAAATTCTATCTTTCTCTCTCTTCGTATATGTTTGTGTGTAATTATAAAAAAAAATATTATTTCTCTTTCTCTCTCTTAATTTGCGTGAATATATATATATATATATGTATATATATATATATATATTTAAGTTGTTATTATTATATTATTATTATTGTTGTTATATTGTTGTTATTATACTTTATGTTATTATTATTATTAATTTATTATTATTATATTTCAAAATTTATATATATATATATATATAAAATATGTATTTATCAAATCATTTAAATAATTAGTTTTGTTGTTAATTGGTCTTTGATGTTGGATATTAAGTTTCGTTTTGGTATGATTTGATTCAATTCGAGTTATATTCAATATCTAGTTTAATAATTGACTGAAGAAGCATGTTAAGAGTATGATAAGATGTCGGTTTATAAAATTGAGAGTCGGGATTTGACTAGTTCGATTTAAGTAAAGTCTAGACATGATTTGGCGATTGGAATTTAAATTGTGAATTTATTTAGTTGGAGGTTGGATTATGTGAAGTGAGTTGAAGTTGATGATTGAAATTTGTCAGTTAAATGTCGGTCCTAGGTCTTATTTTCGTCGATTATTATCAGTAGGACTGATAGAAATACTTAGACTATCCATCCTAATTAGTTGTATATATCATGATTATTTTGAAGGGGATTTAAAGTTAAAGGGAACACAACTCAATCTACACGAATAACAAGACCATCTTTTATACCCGTGAGCATAACACAGGTGGGAACTATTTTTAGTAAAAGTAAATGCTTTTCCGAGCTTCATGTTCAGTTTACAAAATGTGTGAAAATGATCTTGTTTTAACTGATTGCTATGCTAAATGTTTTTGTGCTATTATATTTGTACCTCTATTAGTTGACGCTTTCAGAGAGATGATTTAATGAGAATGAACCAGGTAATTACTGCGTTGATCTCATTAAAATAAAAGGGTTGAAGCCCTAATTAAAAGAAAAGGGTAGAAGTCCTATTTAAAAGAAAAGGTAAAAGCCTTATTATCTGAAATCGATCGGGTCTCAAGGAATTATACTGAGACTAGTGCACTAATTGATGACAGTGGGTTGAGTGGTTTATCCATTCCCAGCTGTTCCTCATAACTTGGAAGAAGGCCAGCTTCCAGTTACACAACGATAAAAAAATATAATAACATGTCGAATAGCACGTGCGAAATAAAATGTTTTAGATAACACGGTTTCTTTCAACAAAACCCCGTGTTTATCTGTGTGAGTTGCATAGCATTCTTACTGAAACTGTATTTTTCGGGCATGTTTCCAGGGGGTACAATTGTACTCAGCCCCTCGTATTATTTCTAAAATACGCAGGTTAAGCAGCGAGGATGGAAGTGCGGGGTGTAAACAGACGCAAAAAGGATTGTACAGATTTTGAAAGATCCTGAGATATGCATCTTCATATGCATATCTCCACTACGCTGCACACACTGCTGCACCGCTCTCTGAACTTTATCCTTCCCGTATTTTGAATGCTTTTGTGAACAAATGTTTAACTCCTTACATTGTTACCTTTCAAACGTTGATAAAACGTGTTTAAACGTTATTTCTGAATGCTCTTCTGAATTATAACGAATCTTCCGCTGTTTTAATTTATGAAAATACTTGAAAATCATCGACCACGACTGTAGCGCGCCCCAAAGTTGGGAAGGTCAGTTGGGGGCGTTACAGAAGTGGTATCAGAGCCAGGTTTGTAAAAAAAAAAACACGTTTTTGGAAACCGTTTTGAAAAACCTTTTGGAAACTTTGTTGAAATCGTTTGAAACTGTCCTGAAAACTTCAAGTTTTAAAATGTTTCATATTCTGGGAGTTGATTGTAAGGATTGCTCGTGTTTTACACCTCACTCCATCCTGCGCGACCTGAGGTATGATTTAAGTTTTGAATTACCTGCTTGCAAAATTTTTTAGTGACCGGGTCACTTAAAATGTTTTAGGAGTTGAAGGAAATTTTGAAAGGATAGCACAATTGATTGTGTCTGTGAGTTATTTCGAAAAATGGTTTGAAGATGTCTTCCTGAGAACATGTGTTAATTTTGTGTCTAGTATGGACGTACAAGTTTTCGCTGGGAGTTTTGAATAAAAGGAATTGATTGACGTCATACCTTCCGAAATTGATTGGTTATGAAAATTTAGTTTTTGATGAAAATGTTTGGTTTTGGCACCAATGAGGTGACCTTGTGAGATTATGACTTCAAAATGAATGATTTTGAAAATAGTTGCAAGCAGTGTAAATTTTCGTGTTATGGCTTTAAAAGATGTGTTAAATTGTGAGTTGAGCTGTATGAAATTATTGAAATTTTGAATTGACCTTGGAGGTTATATTAGGCTGGATTAGGACTGATCGACTAACTTTTGGGCTTTGAAAAAGCATTAACTTGATGAACTTAGAATAACGTGGAGTTTGGTTATTGTTTAGAATTTAAATTGTTCCAGGTGGAGTGAAACGACACCCGTAGTTGACTAAACCTTAGGACCTTGGTTTTGATTATCGTGAAATTGAAAATTTCTCTGTTTGGTTTAGTATGTTGGTAGTAAGAGTGAGTTGACTTGTGGAAACTGCAAGTTAACCATGTGAACAGAATGTACACGGTGAGCATTGCAGATGCAGTCAGACTCGGGGTTGAGTCAGTATGTTTGCACGAGGATTCGAAGGAACCTCGGCATGGTGTATCGGAGGGCAGTAGCTGCTCCGAGATACAGAGTCATGCATTGTGTTATTTTTGTTTACTTTTGGGACTGACCGTTTGTTTGATATGGCATATGGACCCTTACCAGAGACTAGTCCGACAGTTCAGGAAGCACCTTCCTTTTTCAGAGAAAAACCTCGTTTCTACCTTGATGGAGTACCTAGACCTATGGGAGAGAGTCAGATATCACGACGTTACTGTTAGAGAGGCGATGGAGAAGACTCTTGACTTGATGCCCGAGAGAGGGACTAATTGGGTGATGATGTTGATTAGGTTGCACTGTGATAGTGTTACAGGCACCGCAGGGGGTAGCAGGGGTAGGCAGGCAACCGCTCGAGACAAAGGAAAAGAGAAGCAAAGAAAGAAGAGGAGGAGGAGGAGGATCCCTCTGAGTGGTCCTATTGATATGCGATGTAGTTGATGTGCTTTTATTCATGATTAAGTATTGTTGGAGGATTTTGTATTTTCTGTTGTTTGTACTTGCGTTATGGATATAACTTATGATGTAAAAGACTTTTAAGGAAAGACGAGTGGTAGGTGTTGTTGTAGTATGATTTGGTGGATGCATGTATGCTTGATTATCATTATGATGATTTTTGCTTGTTGAGCTTAAATGTTGATATGACTGATTGATGATGTCGTTAGATGTTAATCCTTTTCTTTCCGGGTTGTTCGCTAAAAGTTATTTATGTCATTACTAATTGGCATTGCAGAAAATAGGAATTATGGAAAACATCGGTCGAGGACGTGGACGAGGCCGCGGCCGGGGCAGAGGCCGAGGTCGGGGCAGAGGACGAGGGAGAGAAAACACACAGAATGATTTCGAGGCCCCAATTCTAGAGGAGGTTCCTATCCTCCACAACTTTGAGGAATATGAAGAACTGTCTGACGAAGACAGTGTAACAGTGCAGGGCGCACCTCACTAGCCCCCACCTGAGAGGGCACCTGCTACTTCAGCCCTTAAACTTGTAGAAACCTTCCGCAAGCAACAACCACCCACTTTCGACGGGATAGGAGGTCCTACCATTGCAGAAGATTGGCTAAGAGAGCTGGAGAAGATATTCCGGCACATGCAGTGCACAGAACTAGAAAAAGTTAAGTGTATGACTTATCAGCTCAAAGGAAAGGCAGATTGATGGTGGGAGACGTATATGAAATCTCTGGCACCGGCTGAGCAACAAAAAATGGGTTGGGAGAACTTCAAGGAGGCTCTGTACGAGAATTTCATCCCAAAGCAGTATCGAAGGGATAGAGAGGTGGAGTTCTTCTTGCTGGAACAGAGCAAGATGACTGTTGAAGAGTATGACACCAAATTTGGTGAGTTGTTGCAGCTAGCACCGCATCAGGCGGACACACCTGAGAAGATGTCGGACAAGTTCAGAGAAGGGTTGCGTGAAGACATCCGCACGCAGTTGTCTACCATCACTGGGTTGACCTATCAGGAACTCTTGAGGATGGCGCTGGATATTGAAGCTTCTAAGAACAAGAAGAAGTTGCCGGTCTGGGGAGCTCCGGAACCCCAAACTTTAGCCACCACACAGAAGAGGAAGTGGGAGGAAAATCAGAAGCAGACCTATCAGGGGCAGGGTAGCCAGAAGCGCCCGGATCAAGGGAACTATCAGAACTTCCAGAGGCATAATTATAATTAATCGTATCAGAGAAATGATGCGCAAGCGGCTCCCAGGAACGAGCAGAGAAACATGGGCCTGCAAAACTGTAATAAATGTGGAGGAAAACACTCGGGGGAGTGTATGAGGGGAGTAAATAAATCCTTCAATTGTGGAGGCACAGGACATTTCTCCAGACAATGTCCTTCACCTCAATCAGGAGGAGGAAACTGCCAGAGTTTTCAGAAGGCGGGCAACCAACAGTTGAAGGCAATCAGAGGTAACCGCCAGCCCTGGAGAGGAAACACATGGAATCGTGGAGGGGGCAGGCAGGATCATCAATCACCACCGAGGCACCCGAATGAGAATCAGCCCGAAGGGAATCAGCCACAGAGGAGGGCTAGAGCATATGCCCTGGAAGGGAACAAGGATGAAGGTAACCTCGCAGGTATGGGAACTATCGATGATATACCTGTTATGGTATTATTCGACACTAGAGCATCCCATACATTCATTTCATCTGCATGTGTTGAGGCAATAGAGCTCAAGGTAGAGAAAGGTCGTCATGAACTGAACGTAGCAATACCTTCAGGAGAAACAACTACTACTACCTTAGTATGCCGTGATTTGAGAATCACATAATATAAACAAGAGATTCTAGTAGCCGAGTTGAACGTGATGAATATGTATGATGTAGACGTGATTTTAGGAATGGATTGGTTGTCGGAAAACAAAGCGACGATCTTATGTCGTGAAAGAAAAGTTATCATTCCGCAGCCGGGAAATGAAGAATCTTTTGTCTATGGGTTTAGAAGAAATCAGCGAGTGCCAGTTATCTCAGCGCTACAAGCTTCGAAGCTATTACATAAGGCCGAGAATCAAACATTCTTGGTATATTTGGAAGGAGAAGAGAAGCCAGAATTGTTGGTCCAAGATGTACCGATAGTGAGAGAGTTTGAAGACGTATTCCCAGAGGAATTACCAGGTTTGCCGCCAGACATGCAAGTGGAATTCACGATAGACTTGGAACCGGGAGCAGCTCTGATTTCCAAGACACCGTATCGCATGGCACCGAAAGAATTGCAGGAATTGAAGATGCAGTTACAAGAGTTACTGGACATGGGATTCATTCGACCAAGTGTTTCACCTTGGGGAGAACCGGTCTTATTTGTCAAGAAGAAGGATGGTTCGATGAGAATGTGCATCGACTATCAAGAGCTGAACAATTTAACATTGAAGAACCGTTATCCTTTACCAAGGATCGATGATCTGTTTGACCAGCTCAAAGGAGCAAGACTGTTTACCAAAATTGATCTTCGATCAGGGTACCATCAATTGAAGATTCGGAAGGAAGACATTCTGAAAACTGCCTTCAGAACCAGATATGGCCATTATGAATTTGTAGTGATGCCGTTTGGACTCACGAATGCTCCAGCAGTGTTCATGGATTTGATGAACAAAGTATTTCATCCATATCTCAATAATTTTGTCTTGGTATTTATCGACGATATCCTTATTTACTCAAAGAGTGAAAGGGAACATGAACAGCATCTAAGGACGGTGTTACAAACCCTCAGAGATGAATATGTATGATGTAGACGTGATTTTAGGAATGGATTGGTTGTTGGAAAACAAAGCGACGATCTTATGTCGTGAAAGAAAAGTTATCATTCCGCAGCCGGGAAATGAAGAATCGTTTGTCTATGGTTTAGAAGAAGTCAGCGAGTGCCAGTTATCTCATCGCTACAAGCTTCAAAGCTATTACTTAAGGCCGAGAATCAGACATTCTTGGTATATTTGGAAGGAGAAGAGAAGCCAGAATTGTTGGTCCAAGATGTACCGATAGTGAGAGAGTTTGAAGACGTATTCCCAGAGGAATTACCAGGTTTGCCGCCAGACAGGCAAGTGGAATTCACGATAGACTTAGAATCGGGAGCAGCTCCGATTTCCAAGACACCGTATCGCATGGCACCGAAAGAATTACAGGAATTGAAGGTGCAGTTACAAGAGTTACTGGACATGGGATTCATTCGACCAAGTGTTTCACCTTGGGGAGCACCGGTCTTATTTGTTAAGAAGAAGGATGGTTCGATGAGAATGTGCATCGACTATCAAGAGCTGAAAAAGTTAACATTGAAGAACCGTTATCCTTTACCAAGTATCGATGATCTGTTTGACCAACTCAAAGGAGCAAGTCTGTTCTCCAAAATTGATCTTCGATCAGGGTACCATCAATTGAAGATTCGGAAGGTAGACATTCTGAAAACTGCATTCAGAACCAGATATGGTCATTATGAATTTGTAGTGATGTCGTTTGGACTCACAAATGCTCCAGCAGTGTTTATGGATTTGATGAACAAAGTATTTCATCCATATCTCGATAATTTTGTCTTGGTATTTATCGACGATATCCTTATTTACTCAAAGAGCGAAAGGGAACATGAACAACATTTAAGGACGGTGTTACAAACCCTCAGAGATGAATATGATTGATGTAAAAGTTATTTTAGGAATGGATTGGTTGTCGGAAAACAAAGCGACGATCTTATGTCGTGAAAGAAAAGTTATCATTCCGTAACCGGGAAATGAAGAATCGTTTGTCTATGGGTTTAGAAGTTGGCAGCGAGTGCCAGTTATCTCAGCGCTACAAGCTTCGAAGCTATTACATAAGGCCGAGAATTAGACATTCTTGGTATATTTGGAAGGAGAAGAGAAGCCATATGCCAAATTCAGCAAGTGTGAATTTTGGCTGAGAGAAGTGACGTTCCTTGGTCACATCGTGTCAGCAGAAGGTATTATAGTGGATCCAGCAAAGATCCAAACGGTGACAGAGTGGAAGTCACCTACTACACCAAATGAGATAAGGAGTTTTCTCAGATTAGCAGGGTACTATCGGAGGTTCATCGATGGTTTCTCGTCAATCGCGAAACCAATGACATGATTGCTTCAGAAAGGAATGCAGTTCGAGTGGACGAAAGAATGTGAGGAAAGCTTCCAAAAGTTAAAGCAACTTTTGACAATTGCGCCAGTCTTGGCAGTACCAGACACAGATAAGAATTTCGAGGTATACACAGATGCGTCCAAGAATGGACTAGGTTGTGTATTGATGCAAGACGGAAAGGTGATAGCTTATGCATCAAGATAGTTGAGACCGTATGAAGTGAATTACCCGACTCATGATCTAGAGTTAGCGGCCGTAATTCACGCATTGAAGATTTGGAGGCACCATCTCTATGGAGTCAAGTTTGCCATATTCACGGATCACAAGAGCTTGAAGTACTTCTTCGAGCAGAAGAACCTGAATATGAGGCAGAAGAGATGGCTTGAACAAGTCAATGACTATGATTTGACGATAAACTATCACCCTGGTAAGGCAAACTCCGTAGCCGATGCGTTGAGCCGGAAGGCAGAGGCGCAATTAGGAAGTATGCTTACCAGAGAGAACAGTTTCATCAAAGATTTTGAAAGACTTCGTCTTGAAGTTATATCACCTTCAGAAAGAAAGAGATGTGATGTAGTAGCTTTGACTGTCGTGCCAGATCTAAGAGAGAGAATCATTGAGGGACAGAGAAAAGATACTGAGCTCGAGAAATTACGTCAAAAGATCAGAGTCAAGCAGACGGGTGAATATAGAGAGGCACCTGATAACGCACTAATGTACAGAGACAGAATTCTTGTGCCAAATAGTGAAGACTTGAGGAATGAAATCATGAGTGAAGCTCACGATACACCGTATACCGCTCACCCATGAAGTACGAAGATGTATTAGGATTTGAAGAGCGCGTACTGGTGGGACGGTATGAAGAAAGATGTAGCCTTGTATGTGGAAAAGTGTTTAGCATGCCAACAGGTAAAGGAAATACAGTGATATGGGTCATCGTGGACCGTCTAACGAAAAGTGCTCACTTCTTGCAGATACGGAATACTTATGGATCAGACATGTTAGCACAACTGTATGTTAGAGAGATTGTCAGACTGCACGGAGTGCCAGTAACTATTACGTCTGACAGAGATGCAAAGTTTACATCACGATTTTGGATAAGCCTACAAGTGGAGTTGGGAACGCGCCTGAACTTTAGTACGGCGTTTCACCCCCAGACAGATGGCCAGTCCGAGAGAACTATCCAGACTCTAGAGGATATGTTAAGAACGGTTGTTCTCGATCGAGGAGGGAGTTGGGAGCCAATTTTACCGCTGATTGAGTTTGCCTACAAGAACAGTTACCAGGCGACAATTGGAATGGCTCCGTACGAAGCTCTGTATGGAAGAAAGTGTCGATCGCCACTATATTGGGATGAAGTGGGAGAACGACAAGTTCTCGGGCCTGACGCTTTTAGTGAAATGATTGAAGTTGTTCGTCAGATACGGGACAGAATCAAGGAGGCTCAGAGCAGACAGAAATCTTATGCTGATTCAAGAAGAGTCGAACTACAGTTTGAAGTGGGCAACAAGGTATTCTGAAAAGTCTCGCCTTCGAAAGGAATCATAAGATTTGGAGTAAAGGGAAAACTACGACCGCGCTTCATAGGACCCTACGAGATTTTGGAACGTATAGTCCTAGTGGCTTATCGTTTGGCTTTGCCTCCAAGAATGGGAAATGTGCATAATGTGTTCACGTGTCACAGTTGAGAAAATATGTTTCTGATTCAAAACACGTGATTCACCAGGAAGAGATTGTTTTGAATTCAGATTTACATTATGAAGAAAGGCCAGAAGCAATACTGGACCGAAAGACCCAAGAGTTAAGAAATAAATCTATTTCTCTTGTTAAAGTTTTGTGGAGTCATCACGGACAAGAAGAAGCTACTTGGGAATTAGAAGACAAGATGCGGGATAAGTACCTAGAACTTTTTGAAGCACCTTAGCAAATTTTGGGACGAAATTTTTGTAAGGTGGGGTGAATGTAATATCCCGACTTTAATTAATCTAGTTAATGCTTGATTAAATTAAATAAATGAATATTTCTTTTTGCAAATTATTTATTATTTGCTTTTGAGACGAGAATAGACACCCGTTGAGATACGAGGGTCAAATTATCACATATAATATACCAATGAGTTCGTTTCAAGAAACCTAAGTGACCGTGTAGTCACAATTTCTAAAGAAAGACGAGTGCAGCGAATTATTATTTAAGGATAATAATATCGCATTTAAATTCATAACTTGCACTCGGAAGGTCCATTTCTTAAACCGAGCTAGGGAATGCTTGAGATTAAAATATGGAAGAATACGAAACGATTGGTATAATTTTCTGAGACCCGAGTGCTGTTCAATTAATTAATGAATTTTGAGAAATTGGATGATATTTATATCTCCAAAAATTTGAAAAATACGGTGAACGAGATGGATTAATTAAATGAAACATTTTCATATAATCGCATGATTATTTGGAAGAATGCAATTCAAATTGTAAACCCGAGAAGAGGAGTATCCGAAGAAATTATACACCAATTAAGGTGAAAGAGAATATCTTCATGGTGGAGAATATCCCACGTCGTTCAATTTAGGTGGTTATTTTTCATTCATTCATTGGAGGCGGTGGAAATGTTAGGTGTGTAATAACAAAACAAAAATTTGCATAATTGTTCATTTTCCTTCCCTTGCAAAACACACACCACCGTACACCACCACCCGCCACCCTCTGTTCATCGCTCTTTTCCAACCAACACTGTGCACCACTCGCCGTGAAACTGTGTTCTATCGAAAGCCCTTACTACAAGGTTTACACAGAGCTTGGGATCGCGTGATTTCGTCAAGAAACGAAAGAGATATCGGCCTGCGAAGTTAGCCCGCTGGAACATTTTGGTACCAAGATCTTGTCATCCCGTCGCCAGAAACGCCATCGCCGCCACCAAAACTTCATAAATTCCGGTGAGAATTTCCTTCCCGGTTTCTGGCGAGATTTATAGTTTTCCGGTCAGTAGAAGCATGTGGTTAGAGTCTATAGATGTCTATGATCATGTTGTGTTGTGTGGGGAAGGTCGAAGTCGCCGGGCATGGCCGGCGGAGCTCGTGCGAGTTGCTGCTACTGCTGCGTGGCTGCTGCTGCCCTCCGGTGATGTCGGCCGTTGTGGCTGGTCTTGCCAGCGGTGACAGCGGCGGTCGAGTCGGCCGGCTGTGGGTGGAGCTGCTTCGGCAGCTGCCCTCTTTCCTTTCTTCCGGCGACTGCTTTTTCTTTCAAATTTTTCTCTCCCTGTTTTTATATATATGCGTAAGTAAAGTTTAAAAAAGAGAAATTCTCTCTTTCTCTCTCTTCGTATATGTTTGTGTGTAATTATAAAAAAAAATTGTTTCTCTTTCTCTCTCTTAATTTGCGTGAATATATATATATATATATATATATATATATATATTTAAGTTGTTATTATTATTATATTATTATTGTTGTTATATTGTTATTATTATACTTTATGTTATTATTATTATTATTTTATTATTATTATATTTCAAAATTTATATATATATATATATATATATATATATAATATGTATTTATCAAATCATTTAAATAATTAGTTTTGTTGTTAATTGGTCTTTGATGTTGGATATTAAGTTTCGGTTTGGTATAATTCGATTCAATTTGAGTTATATTCAATATCTAGTTTAATAAATGACTGAATAAGCATGTTAAGAGTATGATAAGATGTTGGTTTATAAAATCGAGAGTCGGGATTTGACTAGTTCGATTTAAGTAAAGTCGAGACATGATTTGGCGATTGGAATTTAAATTGTGAATTTATTTAGTTGGAGGTTGGATTATGTGAAGTGAGTTGAAGTTGATGATTGAAAGTTGTCAGTTAGATGTCAGTCCTAGGTCTTATTTTTGTCGAGTATTATCAGTAGGACTGATAGAAATACTTAGACTATCCATCCTAATTAGTTGTATATATTATGATTATTTTGAAGGGGATTTAAAGTTAACGGGAACACAGCTCAATCTACACGAATAACAAGACCGTCTTTTATACCCGTGAGCATAACACAGGTGGGAACTATTTTCAGTAAAAGTAAATGCTTTTCCGAGCTTCATGCTCAGTTTACAAAATGTGTGATAATGATCTTGTTTTAACTGATTGCTATGCTAAATATTTTTGTGCTATTATATTTGTACCTCTGTCAGTTGACGCTTTCAGAGAGATGATTTAATGAGAATGAACCAGAAAATTACTGCGCTGATCTCATTAAAAGAAAAGGGTTGAAGCCCTAATTAAAAGAAAAGGGTAGAAGCCCTATTTAAAAGAAAAGGTAGAAGCCTTATTATCTGAAATCGATCGGGTCTCAAGGTATTATACTGAGACTAGTGCACTAATTGATGACAGTGGGTTGAGTGGTTTATCCATTCCCAGCTGTTCATCGTAACTTGGAAGTAGGCTAGCTTCCAGTTACACAACGGTAAACAAATATAATAACATGTCGAATAGCACGCGCAAAATAAAATGTTTTAGATAACACGGTTTCTTTCAACAAAACCTCGTGTTTATCTGTGTGAGTTGCATAGCATTCTTACTTAAACTGTATTTTTCGGGCATGTTTCCACGGGATACAATTGTACTCAGCTCCTCGTATTATTTCTAAAATACGCAGGTTAAGCAGCGAGGATGGAAGTGCGGGGTGTAAACAGACACAACAAGGATTGTACAAATTTTGAAAGATCCTGAGATATGCATCTTCATATGCATATCTCCACTACGCTGCACACACTGCTGCACCGCTCTCTGAACTTTATCCTTCCCATATTTTGAATGCTTTTGTGAACAAATGTTTAACTCCTTACATTGTTACCTTTCAAACGTTGAAAAAACGTGTTTAAACGTTATATCTGAATGCTCTTCTGAATTATAACGAATATTCCGTTGTTTTAATTTATGAAAATACTTGAAAATCATCGACCACGACTGTAGCGCGCCCCAAAGTTGGGAAGGTCATTTGGGGGCGTTACACTATTTGATTGTATTTTTTATTTAATCTATTATCGGAAAGAAAAAGAGATAACAAAGAAAACTCGACATGGCAGTTTCCGATGGGCTGTTAGGCAGCGGCCGCATGTGGGCAGCGCTCGGTGCTGACAAGCAACAACAGTGGTCCGATGATAGCAGCAGCATAAGTGGCCACACGCCTGCGAATGATAGACCTATGCAGAATGTGGCCGCGAGCGGTGGCATGTGCGGTGGCTACTTACGTAGCATCTGAACACAAAGCTCAACATCCTCCTTCATCGAGTGCAGCGATGCTGGCTCTGGCCTGCACGACTCACTACTTTCAGGTGACGGGGGTGTACACATCATGGGCAAAAGCAGCCATGCAGCGGTGTCTATGCATTGAGCAGGTTGTCGCGCTTGTGGTGACTGCACAAATGGTGAATTAAAGTGAGGAACGACAACAGCGATGTGAGGTTCTCGGCCTATACCTTGCGATGGAGCTGACATGTTGCGTGAGTCTGTTCGAGGCCAGATGAGGTTTTTGCAGTGACCGATGGCTGGGGTAGTGGTGGTCGGCGGCGGCGCGGCGGGACACTTAGAGGATGGCATTGGTTGAACCTTAGCTTGCTGCTAAGGTTGCTAGGTTTGGGCTTCTTGGGCCCAATGGCCCGGAGGCTTTAGGCCTGAAACTCTAATTTATAGCCCAATTACCAAGTAATTTTCAGCCCAAAGTTGCAGATGTGAATTTAAAAAGTGGGATCCCAGTTTGAAGATCTGTATTAAAATGAAGCTTTGTAATAGATAGGTTTAATTTTATTTCGTATGTAATTTCATTTGGGGGCCATGAAATGTTTTATTTTATTCATTATATTCTCGTATGATGTGATTATTTTGCGCGCACTAGTAAATAATAGACTACTGGATGATGGAATGTTAGATTCTATCCAGGTCGTTCCACATCGAGTTTGTGAATCCTCTGTAGAGGAAAAGATGACAACCACGTCTTTCAAGGGATGTCACTCTAGAGCAAGTGATGAGTTGTAATTGATCCACTCTGACTTATGTGGACCGATGTTTATGCATGCTCGTGGAGGATTTAAGTATTTCATCACTTTTATTGACGATTACTCGAGATACGGGCATGTTTACTTACTTCACTATAAGTCTGAATGCTATGAGAAATTCAAGGATTTCAAGGTGGAGGTATAGAAGAAGTTAAACAAGATAATTAATTCATTATGATCTGATCGTGCTGGCGAGTATCTCAGTGACGAGTTCTTGTAGTTTTTGTCAGAGAATGGGATTACAACCCAATGGATCGCACCGAGCAGAATGGTGTGGCCGAAAGAAGAAATATGAATCTTCTTGAAAATTTTAGGTCCACAAAGAGTTATGTAAACTTGTCTGTTTCGTTTTAGGGCCACACATTATTGACAACGACATACGCGCTGAAACTGGTACCTTTTAAGTCAGTTCCTAAGACACCCTCGGAACTCTGGCATGGGCGAAAGCCAAGTGTGTCAAAGATAAAGGTGTGGGGTTTTCACGCACATGTTTTTTCAAAGGAACCTAATAAGTTAAAAAGTAGGTCCAAGATAATGTTGTTCGTGGGATACCCCAGACAAACGAAAGGTGGTTATTTCTACTGTCCTGAGGATCAGAAGATCGTTGTTAGCAAACACGAGATTCTCGGAGGATGAGTTTGTGAAAAACGACAAATCTAAAAGCTACATCATTCTCAAAGAAATTTGAGAAGATGATGCGTTTCCATTCGGAAAACCTCGTTGCAGATTAAGTGTTCTTGTAGAAGTTATTGAACTAATTGCATGGTCGCTAGTCCAGCGCTTTGAGCCACAAGTAACTGCAACAACTGCTGATGCAGTACCAGTGCTCCGTCGAAGTGGGAGGGTACCTCATCAACCCGAGCGGTATATGTTCTTGGGAGAGTCATCGTACTTGATCCCAGAAGATGGACTGAATGATACCAACCCATGGACGTACGATGAAACATCAAATGACAAAGATGCGGAAAAATGACATCAAGCCATGGATTCAGAAATTGAATTAATTATTGCTATGGATGTATACCAGAAGTCTGCGGTACCAGATCACTTTCAGGCCATAGCTTGTAAATGGGTATACAAACAGAAGAATGGTTCAAAAGGAGAAATAACGACTTTTAAAGACATGTTGGTGGCAAAGGCTACAGTCAAAAGGAAGGCATTGACTATGACAAAACCATCTCATCGGTATCCCTGCTCAAGTACATTCAAATTCTTTTATCCATAGCAACACATATGGACCTAGAGATCTGGCAGATGGATGTCAAAACTGCATTTTTAAACTGGTACCTTGAGGAAGGTCGTGACATCTATATGCAGCAGCCAGAGGGTTATGTGAAGGATGGTGAAGAGCATCCTTTCTGGATGCTAAAAAAGTCCTTATATGGACTTAATAAAGCTTCATGATCATGGAATAAACGTTTCGATGATGTGATTAACTCTTATAGATTTTCACAAGGCAAAACCGAAAGTTTTGTGTACCGATTTTGCGCCAGTGTAAGCGTTGTATTCCTTGCACTTTATGTTGATGACATTCTTCTATACAACAATGATGTGAAGGTGTTGTCTGACATAAAGAGATGGTTATCAGAACATTTTCAAATGAAGAACCTAGAAGACGTTGGATACATCCTTCGGATTAAAGTCTTGCGTGATCATAAGAGGAGAATGTAAAGCATGTCTCAGACCGTTTATATTGATACTGTGATTGCTCGTGTTAGTATGCAAAATCCCAAGAATGGATTGCCACCTTTCAGACATGGTGTTCCCCTGTCTAAGGCACAATACCCTGCAATAGGAGAGGAGAAGGATGAGATGGCTAAAGTACAATATGCTTAGGCAATGGGATGTCTAATATAAGTTATGCTTTGTACGATGCCAAATATCTGTTTTGTCGTGGGCATGGTGGCCAAATATCAGTCTAACCCTTGACAAGCACACTGTACAAAAGTCAAACATATTCCCAAGTATCTGAAAATAACTCGAGACTATTTTCTCTTTTATCAGTGTGAGAATTTGTGCCCTATTGGTTATACGGATTCGGATTTCTAGGCGGACTAGAAGAAGAAAAGATCCACATCTGGCTATGTGCTCACCTTGGGAGGTGGAGCTATATCATGGCGGAGTGCGAAATAGAAATGTATTGCGGACGCCTGATAAGTTCATTATTTCACTCACTTATCTAATTTATTTTCTACTATTTTATATAGTTTTCTTAAGTTTATATATATAATTCATGCATGAGTCTATTATATGTGGTTTTTGTGGTGTTATGTTTTTCATGATGCGTTTTTGCAAGGTTTTAGGCATAAACTCACTGGAAAACCATTCCAAAAGTAGTGACGTGCAAGAGTAACAGTGAAGAGTTTCTCCACACAAAATAGATCTTCAAATTAAATTTCCAACTCAACTGGAATCGGGTCAATCGAAGTTCGGGAGTGAAAGTTATGGCCAAAATCGTGAGACCGCGCAGTTCAAGTTCGACCGACGCAAGAGTCGACGTCGACCGAGGTGGAATACATGTGCGTCGAGCGACGCTGAGCCATCTCGATCAAAGTTGACGGAAATTTGGTGAAATTTGAGTCAAATCTGATTTCCAGCCCTAAATATGATAGGAAACACATCCCCCACGATAAATAGGCCTTAAATTCGAGTTTTATTCATGAGTCTTCACCTATTATCACCATATATCATCCTTTATCATATTTTTGCATCCTTGGAACTTTAGAATCATTCAGCACTCTTTATTTTCTTGTAAGTCTTTATTTTTATGCAATTCAATAAAATGTTTTTGTTTGGATTTCTATCTGCGATGCGTGGCTAGAAACCTTAGCGGGTTCTAGGGCAACGAATATCAATCTTATGCATATTTAATTGATTAACAATTATTGCTTGGTTTTGAATTCCTGTTTGAATTGCTAGGATTTAGAAATAATCAGATCGAGAGATAGAATTAATTCTAGATTTACAGTTATCGATTGAAGGACTGAGAAGTAAAAATTGATAACAGGATAAGGATTTCAAATACAATTAATAATTTGTCCTAGGGGAAGATAATAATTGTATGGTTTATTCTGTGGATTTAAAAAAGTTTGATTAGTACTGTGTTTTTTAGGCTGACAAATCATATACATTCACATGCTAGTAATCTAGGCTATAATTGTCTGACCAAGAAATTATAGTATTGTATGACTTCCCACCAATGCAAGTTAATTAATTGATATGTGTTTTTATTGATAGTTCGCCCTAGGATCTGTGTCTCTTTAAATCTGCTTTCAAAACTCATTAAATTCTCGTACTGTTTTTCTTTAAATTCAAAAACTCAAAACCCCTATTTTCCGATAACTCAAACAATAGATTCTAGGAACATGACTAGTACATGAAATAATTCCGTTACACAAATCCCCTGGATTCGATAACCTTAGGGTTCTTTATAAATTTATTTCCCGCTTAACTGCAATTAGTTTGTAGAAATATACAGCGATCAAATTGGTGCCGTTGCCAGGGAATTGTTAGATATTATTTTATTATTAGTTTATCCTAGGATTTACTGGATTGAGTTTGTATTTTTATTTTATTTTCGTGTGTGTGTGTGCATGTTCATCTCAACTTTGATAGACGCCCCACGCGTCGATCGACGTCGAGAAGTTACGTGCGTCGATCGACACCCTTTCGTGTCGATCGATGCCGAGCTGATTTGTGGATTTTCCTGTCTCAGGTGATGCATGAACACTAGGTCACAAAGGAAGCCGCTTGAAGCCTTCAACCCGAAGATAGGAACCTCCTGCAGGAAAAACAAAAAGAAAGGAAAAGACAAACAACAAGAGATGGAAGAGAATCCTGAAGCACCACTGTATAATATGTCACCCGAGGAGTAGAGGCAATTTGAGAATGAAGTACAACAGCTGAGAGCACAACTATAAGCAGCCCAGGCTACTCAGGTAGAACAAGTTGCAAGACTGGCAGAGTTCAACAATTGGCAAATAGTGGTTCCACAAAGGTCCATCTTGGATCGATTCCTTCCACAGAAAGAAGAGGCCGGATTCAGAGTTGGCATCGATGCCAACAACTTTGAGCTGCGTACAAGCCTTATTTAGATGGTGCAACAAATTAGTTTGCGGGGAGAGCTGTAGAAGACCCATATGCCCACCTCAATCAGTTCATTGAGGTGTGTGATACTGTGAAGCAGAATGGAGTACACCAGGATGTAATCAGAATGAAACTATTCTCGTTCTCACTCAGAGATGAGGCGAGTTCTTGGTTTGCTGAATTGGATAAGAGTTTGATAGGGATATGGGGGAGCTGCGATCAGAATTCCTCATTAACTACTTCCCGCCGAGCCTGCTACTGAAGAGGAAAGCTGCTATCACCCATTTTAAACGGATGTATGATGAAACACTGCATGAGGCCCGGAAGAGGTACAAGGAGCTCTTGCGGCTCTGTCCTGGACATGGGATCGATTTAGAGATGCAGGTCTGTCACTTCTATGAAGGGCTGACTCCACACATAAAGGAGTTGGTTGAAGCATCCGCTAGTGGAATTTGGATGAAGAAGAGTGGAGCCGAGGGAATGAGACTCTTGGCGGATAAGGCTCTGAATAGCCATTAGTGGCCGACCGAGAGGCAGCTACGAGTCAAAGCAGTCGAGACAAAGCCAGAATTCGACGTGGTTGCTGAAGTGAAAAAGCTCCGGGAAGACATTGCAAAATTGGAAGCAGCAAAAGCCATAGATACCGCTGCTGCAGAGCCAAGCATGGCCATAGTACCCGTGTAGGATGACTACATCAATCGTGGAGCGAGCAGTTCATCTGGATCTTCCGAAGCAAAAGTGAATTACATTGGAGGTGGTTATCAAAAAAACTACCGAGGAGGCAATCAAGGCTATCACTACAACCATGGGAGAACTCACCCTGGTTTTTCATATTCTAACCCCTCTCCAGCAGAACACCTTCCACCTGGTTTTGATGTTTGTACTGGAGGAGAGATCGTGGAGAAGAAGAGATCTATGTTTGAGGAGACTCTCGAGAAATTCATAAAAAGCTCTGACAATCATTTTAGGAAAGTGGAAATCGAAGTGAAAGGAATGGCAAATCACATGCAGTTGATGACAAAACACCTTCAGATGATGGAAACGCAATTGAGCCAGATTGCCACCACACTCAGCAACCAACACAAGCCCGGACAGCTTCCGAGCACAACAGACGTGAACCCAAGGGTTCAAAAAGAATGCAAAGCTGTCACACTGAGGTCCGGTATGAGTTACAAGGGTCCCAAACTGATTTGGGACGAGTCTAAAGCTGAAGAGGCGCAAAAATGCGCCGTTGAAAGCTCAGCCTCGATCGATGCACGCCCTGCATCGATCGAAGTTGAGGAGTATGGAGAGAAATCGAGCGACGATGAAGGCTCGGTTTCGATCGATGCAGCTGGCATCGATCGAAGTGCGTGAAAGTCAACGTCGATCGACGCCCTTATGCATCGATCGAAGTCGAGGCCCACCTCGGGCAAAAATTCGGCAAATTCTGAAGATCTTGTCCTGCCCATGCCATTCCTTCAGAGGTTCGCAAAGTAAAAGGAGGACTCGAAGTTCTCCAGATTTGTGGAAAACTTGAGGAAGGTCAGCATTAATATCCCGCTGATCGAGGCGCTAAAGGAAATCTTGGGGTACATGAAGTACCTCCGGAAACTTATGAGTGGGAAGAAACAGTTCGTTGAGAATGCAACTGTGAAGATCCACGAGCAGTGCAGCCTGCTACTGCAAAAGCTGGTGCCCATCAAGAGAAGCAATCCTGGATGCTTTTCTATACCAGTTGAGATCGGGGAATGCACATTCCAGCAAGAACTATGCGGTACTGGGGCCAGTATCAACCTGATGCCGTACTCCATCTACAAGCGTCTCAACATCGGAGAGATGAGGCCCACTACTATAACTATGCAGATGGCGGATGGAACTGTATCCCACCCAAAGGGAATTCTGGAAGATGTGCTCATTCGAGTGGGCCATCTGATTTTCCCAGCAGACTTCGTGGTGCACGACATGAAGGAGGACGAGAACATGCCCATGATCTTGGGGCGTGACTCTCTCAATACTAGCGCTGCTCTCATTGACTACCGAGGGGGCGAGATCACACTCCGGGCCAACAACGAGAAGATCACATTTGTGATCGATAAAAGCAAGAGAAAGATGGAGTATAACCAGATCACCACCACTGAAGAAGAAGATGAGTACGAGGAAGAAGAAGTCGCTGCTATAGAGTGGGAGCGCGGAAACGAGAGGGTGAAATGATCAACTAAGCCTCCTCAATCCGAGCTCACCACCATCATCAAAGATTGGAAGGTGTACATGGTGGACACCAAAGGTCGGCGAGTCTGGACCCGACCACCCTGGTTCTGATCTCAGGTATCGTCGAGCTATGACGTTAAACAAAGTACTGGTTGGGAAGTAGCCCAACTGTTTTCCTTTTTTCCATTTTTCATTTTTATTTTTCAATTTTATTTTATTTTATTTCGAATTTGTCTGCAGTAACTTGTTTTTACCGTAAAAAAATAGGGTTGAGTGAGGAATGCTCGACTTTGATCGATGCAGATCGATCGAAGTTGAGCCTGGCGATGTGTTATACTTCGACCCATGGATGGAGTCTACAAGAAGGTTTCCGTCAACCGAAGCAGTCGATGCAAAGTGCCAGCCGCCCAAAATTCACGTCGCGCGAGTTCTCAGCCTCCGAGATAAAAAGTTGATGTTTGAGATCAACTGCCAGGTATATTCCTTCCCTTTGTCTAATTCTCAAACTTTTGCCTACTCTAGAGTTGGAAATAAGTTTGAGAGGATGTGGACAAAGGAGGAATATTTTATCTTTTTATTTGCTTTCAGTATTTCAATTTTTGCATGCATAAAATTTAAAATTTTTATTCTATTTTTATGGGGAATTTTTTTTTAATTTTGAGATAACCCGAACGAGAACTAAGACTAGAATTGGTTGATAGTTGAGTTGAATTGATTGAGATTGTGATTAGATGTCTATGAATGTAGAATACCGCATGATAGGGTTTATTTGAAATTGATACTTGCATGATGATTGAGTTGAATTGAAAACGATTGTGGAAGAAAATTTATAACCCTTGTGTGAGACTTGAACCTGAATTCGTTTGATGTGAGATTCTCATGTGTGTTTCAATTTCTCTAGAACTTGCTTATTTTCTTTGTTGAGATTGCATAGTGTGCACAAGTTTAGGAAATTATCTTAGGCCGTCTTTGATAGCCCAATTCCCTAAACAATATCCCTTCACATCAAATTTTCCCTAGTTAGCCACTTTTGAGCATTTACAAAATTTTTCTTTCCTTGTCTATGAGATTAAGAAAAAGTATTGGTTTCTCTAATGTCTTGAGTTGTGGTATATGGGGTTGATTGAAAGTGAGATGGAGATAAGAAATTATAAATTAGTGGTGAAAAGATGTGTGAAAAAGAACCTCAAAAATATAATTAGAATTCTCATAAGCTCTCTAAAAAAAAGAGAAAAAGAATTATCAAAATGAACGAGCATAAGAGATTCAAATATGAGCTAGAAAGAGTTGTTGTATTTGTTGATATATTTGAGGAGAAGGGTGAATGAAGTTAGATGGTAGTATGGATTGGTTGAGAGTCGCGAACTCAATTTAATTTAGTCACTTGGCCAAAATTTCCCTACCATTCACAAAAAGCCTACGTTACAACCCTAATAAAGTCCTTTTTTGATTCTAGACTTGTGTGCACATTCTAGCCGTGGAGATAGTAGAAAATTTGCAAGCATATGGTAGAAATTCATTCATACATGTGTTGAGTGCTTTCATCTTTACCCTATACACTTGTGAGTTGAGCGAAACACTTTCCGTGAGTTCTTCCACTATTATTGGATGTTCTATCTCTTTCAAAATGCGAGTGGATGGTGGATTTTTGACTAGTAACTGTGATGGATCTTTTCAGGCATTG
This sequence comes from Plectranthus barbatus, assembly GCA_026898455.1. Classification (NCBI taxonomy): domain Eukaryota; kingdom Viridiplantae; phylum Streptophyta; class Magnoliopsida; order Lamiales; family Lamiaceae; genus Plectranthus; species Plectranthus barbatus. The sequence goes on along the minus strand of JAPKLW010000023.1, from coordinate 770,574 downwards.
CACTCTAATTACATGACTTTTCGATTTCTTTCTTCCCTATTGATTGAGGACAATCAAACGTTCAAGTTTGGGGGGTTTGATAAGTTCATTATTTCACTCACTTATCTAATTTATTTTGTACTATTTTATATAGTTTTCTTAATTTTATATATATAATTCATGCATGAGTCTATTATATGTGGTTTTTGTGGTGTTATGTTTGTCATGGTGCGTTTTTGCAAGGTTTTAGGCTTAAACTCACTGGAAAACCGTTCCGAAAGCAGTGACGTGCAAGAGTAGCACTGAAGAGTTTCTCCACACAACGAATTCGGGCTATTGGCGCACAGAGAGTTGGTGAAATTTGCTGAAATTCGAATCAAATCGGATTTCCAGCCCTGGATATGATAGGATACACATCCCCCACTATAAATAGGCCTTAATTTCGCGTTTTATTCATTAATCTTCACCTATCATCAGCATATATCATACTTTACATATTTTTGCATCCTTGGAACTTTAGAATCATTCAGCACTCTTTATTTTCTTGTAAGTCTTTATTTTTATGCAATTTAATAATATATTTTGTTTGGATTTCTATCTGCGATGCGTGGCTAGAAATCCTAGCGGGTTCTAGGGCAACGAATATCAATCTAATGAATATTTAATTGATTAACAATTATTGCTTGGTTTTTGTGAAGTACGAATATGTGAATATGTAAGTTTGACACACGGTTGTCAAACTTACCCACATTGACAGGTTAATGTCAAACCTTATATGCTTACAACTTTGATTCCTCAATGTCAAAGTTCTGAATCTGTTTGTTACAACTAACTCCTACATTTTAGGAAACTTTTATGTATCTGTTTAATGACGTTTTTACAGGTCCTATTTATTAGGATTCGTTTATATTATGCCTATTAATTATGTCTTATTAATTATATACTTTATATTATTATTCTAGGTTGTTATTCTAGTTCCTAAATAATAGGGAGCACTTCTACATCTTTATCTAACCCCCACGTGAGTTAGTGGGAGTTCATTTTTGTTGTATGAACAAGTAAAGACGTGGAAGAGGGACACGATCCATTGCCAAGTAGTGGAAGAAGTGTACGAGTGCTCCAAGACAAATAAATAGATGACGAAGAAGACTTGAGATGTGCGGATCAGAGGTTAGACACATCCATACGAGTTCTCTAGGCTGAATCATCTTTCTCCAATCTTTCATCAAGTGCACGAAGATTACAATCGAGTTGTGGAATCCATCTCCGGAGAGTGAATCCTACGGTGGAGGAACATTTGGGTTGTATCGTGTGTATTAGTGTTGGATTGTTTTCGTAGGAATTTTACTAAGTAGTGAACTTAGGAAAATTTCTATCTTGTTTAGTATTTTGTTCTTCACTTGTAAAAACTTTATTTTGAAAAGTGAAAACTATTTGCCGTGTGGCTCTCGAGGGTTTATGATTTATAAACCTTCGAACGATTAATTCCGCTGTGTCAAACTCTTTAGCTTCCGCGTGTGTTAAAATACTCTGTTTTGCGTGTGTCAAACTTTTGTGTTTTACTATCTTTGATACCATTGTGTTAAACTCGGGCACTAAATTATATCAATTGGTATCAGAGCTATAATCTTGACGGACTAAGTAGTTTCTTTCCTGAGTGCAGTTTTTCACAATGGATATGTCGAGTTTGCCGGCCCGTCCTCCCGTGTTGGATTGCAATGGGACCAACTACAACATGTGGAAAACCCGTATGCGAATTTATATTAAAGTTGTTGATGAGAGAGCTTGGGCTGCGTTGCTGGAAGGATGGACACCTCTGAAGGAAGATTTTCCAGATCCTGAAGATGCAACGAAGACTGTCACGATTCGAAAAGATGAAGGAAAATGGTCGAATGAGGAACGGATGTTGTCAAACTGCAATGCTAAAGCCCTTAATGCAATTTTTATGTCTGTTGATATTGGTAGTGCTAGGTTAATTTCAAGTTGCTTAGAAGCAAAAGAAGCCTGGCTTATTCTTCAAGCCAAATGCGAAGGGTCAGCCAGTGTGTGTAAGACCAAAATAAGACTCCTCACTACCAAGTTTGAGAATCTCCGCATGGCCGAAGACGAAACCATCACCGAATACTTTGAAAAGATGGTGACCATGGCTAATGAAGCTCTCGCACTCGAAGATCCAATTAGCAATGAAAGACTTGTTAGCAAGATGCTTAGATCTCTACCTGAAAGATTCAATTACAAAATTTCAGCCATTGAAGAGGCCAAAGATTTGGAAAAGCTGGAGATTGGTGAATTGGTAAGCATTCTTACCACATTTGAAATGAATTTGAATGAACAAAAATAGGTTTACAGGGGCAAAAGCATAGCACTTCATGCTGGAAAAGAACCAGTTGAAAGTGTGTCAAAATCATCAAAGTTTGACCTCGAGGTGTCAGACGATGAATTGCTAGATGAGGAACAACCGAATCTGGTGCTCTTAACAAAAAAGTTCAACAAATTCATGAGATCCATGAAGAAAGGAAAAGGTGAATCCAGCACAAGGAGGATCAAAACCTCAACCTCCGTGCCTTCAAGTGCCTCAAGTAACTCAACCACATCCTCACGTAAGAGTGATAAATACGCCAAAAATGGTATTAATCCTTCTTCAGAAATGTCTACTTTTGATAGTGTCAAGTGTCATGGGTGTTCTGGAATGGGTCATTTTGCTAATGAATGTCCAACTATTCTAAGAAGAAAGAAGCTAAACTTTAACACCACCCTCAGTGACAACTCTGACACTGATGAGGATGAGGATGAGAAGGTTGTGTTATATGTTAGGATTGAAGAACTTAATGAAGACGACCTGATGGAGGTGGACAACACTGAAGAGTCTGAAAGCAAGGAAGATGCAAGTGATCTCACTATCGTACCATGTGGTGACACCAGAAACTGGTATAATGCATCTAACTCTGACGTGTCAATGTCTGAGTGTGTTTCAGGTCAAAGAAATGAGGAAGAAGGAAACTTTGTCACTTCTCCAAAAGAGATGGAGAAAGTGAGTGTTCTCTTTAACATTGTGGATAGAAGATGTGAGGAACAAAGTCACGAAATTGAAAGACTTAAGAAGAGAATCAGTCCTTAAGAAGACAGCTTATGAGGTTAGAAGTTCTTCTCACTCGGAGGGACAAAGATGTCAGTCATCAGAAGGATAAGCTGAAGGAAGCTGATTCTGTCTTTGACCAAATCAATCGAGGATGAGACACTCCTGATGAGATCCTTGCCACTAAGACATCTAATGTAAGTGGACTTGGGTATGAAGATCAAACGACTCCCAGTTCTAATCTTTTTGATCCTCAGAACATGATCAAATTTACAAAGGGGGAGTCTGACACCAGAGTGTCAAACGATAAGGAAAAGTCAAAGAAGTATGTATGTCATTACTGTAACAAGGCAGGTCACATCAAGCCATTCTGCAGAAAAAGAATTGCAGATGAAAACCAGAAAACAGGTTCAAATTGTTTTGTTGTGTATACTTCGTTAAAAACTAATATTGCAGGTGCATGGTACTTTGACAGCGGCTGCTCCAAACATATGACAGGCGATCGATCATATCTGTCAGACTACTCAGAAATCTGCGGTGGTTCTGTTACATATGGAGGAGGAGCTAAAGGAAGAATTACAGGCAAAGGAACCCTGAACGTGCCAGACTTCCCTAAACTTCAACATGTGTTGTACGTGGAAGGTCTAACCGCCAATCTGATCAGCATAAGTCAGCTGTGCAATGATGGGATGGTTGTCAAATTCGATAAGGACGTCTGTGAGGTATACGACAAACTAACAGTTGTGTTATGTTTGGCAGTCTATCCTCAGACAACTGCTATCAAGCTGAACAAGAAGGAAGTTGTCTGGTGTCAAAGCCTGATGAAGCTGAACTATGGCACCAGAAGATGGGACATGCAAGTTTACACTGCATTCAGAAACTTCTTAAAGTTGATGAGGTCAAGGGAGTTCCAAACCTGAAGTTTAACCCTGACAAAGTTTGTGGTCCATGTACAAAAGGTAAACAGGTTCGTTCATCTCATCCTGTCACCGATTCTGTTAACACAAACACTTGTTTTGAATTACTTCACATGGATTTGATGGGACCTATTGAAGTTGAAAGTATAGGTCGGAAAAGATATGTGTTAGTGTGTACATATGACTTCTCAAGATTCACGTGGGTGGAATTTCTAAGAGAAAAGTCTGAAGCCTTTGACCACTTCAAGAAGCTTTACAAGAAATTCAAGAAGCCCTATCACTCCAGTGTCATACGAATTCGAACCGACCATGGGAGAGAGTTTGAAAACGAAAGCTTCAACAAATTTTGTGAAAGAAAGGGCATCTCTCACAAGTTCTCAGCACCCAAGACACCACAACAGAATGGTGTGGTGGAGAGAAAGAACCGAACACTTCAGGAAATGGTCCGAGTTATGTTGAACTCAAAGAACATTTCCAAAAGGTTGTGGGCTGAAGCTGTTAATACAGCGTGTCATCTGATCAACAGGGTCTATCTCCGACCTGGAACAAAGACCACACCTTATGAGATTCTTAATGATAAGAAACCTAACCTAAAGTACTTACATGTCTTTGGGTGTCCGTGTTTTGTGTTGAATGACAGGGATTATCTTACCAAACTGGAAACAAGGAGCAGTAAAGCCCTATTCCTTGGGTATGCTAGCAACAGCCGAGCCTATTGAGTCTACAACCTTGACACTCAAACAATTCAGGAGTCAGCCAATGTTGTGTTTGGCAAAGCTGGCTCTCTGACTGAGAAGATCGATGAATTAGATGCATCTCATCTAATTGAAAGTTCTGAAGAACCATCTACCAATGAACAATCACCCAGTGATCAGTTTACCTCGAGTCAAACTTCATCAAACTTTGACACAGATGACCACTCTGACACCCCAGTGTCAAACCATGACAGAAGGGACCCTCCTCTCAGAATAAGGAAGGATCATCCCACATCTCAGGTAATCGAAAATTTGACAGAGGGAATCCAAACTAGAAAGAAGGATCCTGTCAATTACCTAGAAATGGTCAGATCTATGTGTTTATCTTCAAAATTTAATCTCTTACATTCCGCATGTTAGTTATCACTAACTGAACCAAAGAATGTCAAAAATGCTCTTGCAGATGAATTTTGGATTAAGTCCATGCATGAGGAACTAAGTCAATTCGAGTATAATGATGTTTGGGAGCTAGTTCCAAGGCCGAATGACAAAAATGTTATTGGAACCAAGTGGATATTCAAAAACAAGACTGATGAAAAGGGCAATGTCGTCCAAAACAAGTCGAGATTGGTTGCTCAGGGATATACGCAAGTTGAAGGCATTGACTTTGACGAGATGTTTGCTCCTGTGGCAAGATTAGAGTAAATTTGTCTCTTGATCTCCATTGCGTGTGCTGCTGACTTTGCTCTTTATCAAATGGACGTTAAAAGCGCCTTCCTGAATGGGATTCTGGAATAGGAAGCTTATGTTGAGAAACTTAAAGGGTTTGAGGATTTGTCGAAGCCCGATCGTGTCTACAAACTCAAAAAAGCCCTCTACGGCTTAAAGCAAGGCCCACGCGCATGGTATGCTAGGCTTACCGAATTTCTGTTAGATTTAAGGTTTGTAAAAGGTAATGCTGATAAAACCCTCTTTGTCAAACATTTAGATAACGATTTTATTATTGCTCAAATTTACGTTGATGATATTGTTTTTGGTGCATCAGATGTCAAACTTGTTGATGAGTTTGTCACCAACATGTCAAACATGTTTCAAATGAGCATGGTAGGCGAATTAAATTATTTTTTAGGTTTACAAATTATGCAACGTAAAGATGGAGTCTTTATATCTCAGTCTAAGTATGCTTCAGGAATTGTTAAAAGGTTTTGGTCTAGATAATTCTAAACACATGAAGACACCTATGGGAAGTAGTGATAAACTATGTAGGGATAGTTCTGGTGTCAAAGTTGAACCTACTCTTTACCGAAGCATGATAGGAAATCTCTTATACTTGTCTGCTAGTCGTCCAGATATTTTGTCTAGTGTTGGTGTATGTGCTAAGTACCAGTCTGACCCCAAGGAGTCACACTTAAAAGCTGTTAAAAGGATAATTCGATATATCTCTGGCACTCCTAATTTGGGACTTTGGTATACAAAACAGTCTGGCACTAACATTACAGGATATAGTGATGCAGACTGGGCAGGTGATGTGGACGATAGGAAAAGCACAAGTGGTGGAGGTTTTCTGATTGGTGCAAACTTGGTGTCATGGTCGAGCAAAAAATAGAATTGCATCTCACTATCAACGGCTGAAGCTGAATATATCTCAGCAGCCAGTGGGTGCACTCAACTAATTTGGATGAGACAAATATTAGAAGACTACGGTTTGCCTTCTGAAACTCTGACTCTCTTGTGTGATAATGCTAGTGCGATAGAAATTGCTAAAAATCCAGTCCAACACTCACGCACAAAGCACATTGACATAAGACACCACTTTATACGTGATTTGGTTGAAAAAGGTTTAATTACTTTAAAGTTTATCTCAACGAAAGAACAAATAACAGATATATTTACTAATGCTCTTGACTTTGAGAGATTCTCATATTTGAGAAAATCTCTAGGCATGTGTTACCCTCCTGCCTAATGATTTGACTATATGTGACTGCCTACCAATCTTTGACACTATTTTGTTAAAGTTTGTTCATTTTGTCGATTATTTATTTTCATGTTATAAAACTGAGAGATACAAGATGAGATCTCAAAGTTATAAAACATGGTGATTGCGATCTATTTGTTTTTCAAATTTACTGGAAGTACTGTGGACAGTAAGTTATTAGAACTCTGACCATGTGGAATCAAAGTTTATTTGTGAAATGAATGGGCTATTTCTTCTGTATCTCATTTAGTACTAAAGATTGGACATGATTAGGCACACAATCTTTGTGGAAGGATTAATGAGATTGTTTGTATCGACACTTTGTAACTTTGACAACTCAGTATCAAACTTGGTAGCAGTCATCATACTTTAAATCTTTTCGAGCTTAATTTGTTTTTTCTCTGCAAGTTTGTTTTTAGTTATTGCGAATTTTAAGGTTTTTAAATTCTAAATTAACCGAATCTGATTTAATTTGATATTTACCTAAGTTTTAGGAGTTTGTTTTCTAGATTTATGCATTATCTTTGATTAAGATTTGAATCCCCATATTTTTGAATATATTGTTATACAAATTACACACCTCACCCCCTACTTAAGTGTTTTGTTGCAGCTACTTGTCACATCAATCACTCACACCTCTCAAAGCACTCCCTCCACCACAAACCGTTGAACTCCACTCTCTCTCCCACGTCTCACACAACTCTCTCACCATTCACTCATCTCTCTCCCTCTCTGAAACCTCTCAACTCCTCAAAAATCACCATGGCCGACAAGAATATAGAAGACCTCCTTGCCAAAACCCTTGTCTCACCGGACGGAGCCAAGATTCTCCAACGCCTCCTAGAGAGTCAAAGGGAGAAAGCTGCTCAATCCTCCGCCTCACAACCAGCCATGGAAGGTACCTCACTTCCTCTCACCTCTGAAACTGCAACCACACCTCCGGCCACCGCTGAAATCACACCTCCACCCACTGTCACCGAACCCACTCCTCAAATCATCACCGAACCTTCAACCTCTCACCCTACTGAGCCACCTGCGAAAGAACCTACCGCCGCCTCTCACTCCTCTCCATCAAAATCTGAAAACCCTAACCCACCTTCCGTGCCATCGATTGAGGAGTCAGACAAGGCGTTTGACGAAGAAACCGATCGAATTTTGAAGGAACCCTTCCTTCAACCCAATTCAACCGCTCAGCCCTCCAAACCCTTCGAGGACCTACCTCTGACACCTGTTGAAGTAAACCTTTCTGGGGTTGTACATGAGCCTCCACTCCGCTTTGCGCTTCCGGGTCAAGAAGGATTTCCTATTGATGCCGATCAATCGGGAAATCTCAAGTTAATCTCTGATGTTGTTCAACAATTCAAGGGAAAGATGCCTGAACGGAGATCCGAAAGAATATTCGAAGAAACTATGAAAAAGCAATACAAAAAGCATGCTGCCACTCGCCGGAAGAAAGTGAAGCCAAGGAGGTTTCAATGGAGTTTGACTGACACCCCTCATTTCTTCACCAAGGATGACGATCTACCAGAGCAATCTGTTAAGTCTGACACCGACATGTCAGACTTCGAGTCCAGTGATCCCGACAATTCTGAAGATGAGGACTTCCAGGTGGACCCTCAAGCAACCGAACAATCTGAGGAGCATGCCGATTCCAGTGAAAAACAGCCAGAGAACAAGAAAAAGAAGTCCGAAGCTGCTACCTCGGTCAAGAAACAAAAGCTAAAGCCAAAAAAGTCTGTGTCAAAGTCAACCAAACGTCCAGCAAAATCCGTTTCTCCTGAACGATCTGAAGTCCAACGTTCCAAGAAGCCCAAGGTGGAACAATCTGAGTCTATGGAGCCCACACCACTGAAAGGAAAAGGTACTCAGTCCTCCTCTGATGAAGATAATTATGATTATGATGCTAGCCGGTCATACTCTGTCAAGTATTATCATTGCTATGCTAAAACACTTAAGGTGCTTTATTCTAAGAGGGAGTACAAAATGGAGAAAGTGATTGATTCTACTATGTTTTCTAAGTTTGGGTTAGACGTTCTGCTTAAGAGAAGGGGTCTCCTTAACACTGTCACTGAATTTTCTGCCTTTATCCCGTTTTTGTTTTTAGAATTTTTTGACAATTTGTTAAAGGATGAAGTCTTTCAAACTAGGAAACCAAAGTTTGGGAAGTCGTTTGTTCGGGGGAAAATTATTAAGTTTGATGCTGATACCATTAACACTTTCCTGGGGTTAAAGTCTGTCAAAATAGAAGGGTTGTCAAAGTTTGCAGAAAATGAAATGGCTGCTGAACTCACGGGTGGAAAGACAAAGACATGGGTCCCCAAGCTCCCTGTCTCTTGCTCGGTCTGGCTTGTTGGATACCCATCCCCCAAGCCTTCCTCGCCACAAAGACATGGGTCCCCAAGCTCCCTGTCTCTTCTTTGACATGGAAGTATGTTGCCCTGTTCAAGATCAGTGTTAAAAACTGGATGCCAAACAATAACCTTTCGGTGCTTTCAAAGGAGCAAGCAGAGTTCCTCTACAGAGTGGGCTATGGTCTTCCCTTCAACTTTGGCCAAGTTGTTTTCACTAACATCTTCCGTGCAGTCACCAAAGCCGACTCCACCTACCTGGCGCATCCTTGCCTTCTCCATGCGCTGATTTTATCTCAAGGGGTCACTCCGTTGGATGAAGATTTGCAGTCTAATCCCATCCCCCTAGTCTTCGAGCAATCTCTGACTAGGAAAGGTGATTCCAGGATCAAAGACCTGCCATATACTCCGAGTGACGTTTCAGAGGACGAAGAAGTGGATGCTAGCTCTTCCAAGATCAAATAGGCCAAGAGTCTCCTCAAACAGGCCTTAAAGCTACTTCAGGATCTGGAGTAAGCTTTCCAACCTGCTTTCATTCAGGGGGAGACGTGGTGCTAAAGATGGAAGATGGTGGAAGATGGCTAAAGAAGATGCCTGCTGCCTTATTATAATTCTGATTTGAAAAACAATTTGCTATGTTTTTAATGTTTCTTTGTTTTTGTTACTGAATACTTTATGAATTAGGGGGAGTATTATGCGAACCCTGTAATCATTTTCATTTGCCTATGCAATGGTTATTTATGCTTATGGTTGATCCATTATTTATTTCTTTTATTATGGTTGCACCATATTTTGTGGCAATGAATGTTATTTTTGTTATGGATGATCCATATGGAATAAAAACAGGTCGGATAAGCTTAAGGGGGAGATTGTGAAGTACGAATATGCGAATATGTAAGTTTGACGCACGGTTGTCAAACTTACTCGCATTGACAGGTTAATGTCAAACCTTATATGCTTACAACTTTGACTCCTCAATGTCAAAGTTCTAAATCTATTTGTTACAACTAACTCCTACATTTTAGGAAACTTATATGTATATGTTTAATGACATATTTACAGGTCCTATTTATTAGGATTCGTTTATATTATGCCTATTAATTATGTCTTATTAATTATATACTTTATATTATTATTCTAGGTTGTTATTCTAGTACCTAAATAATAGGGAGCACCTCTACATCTTTATCTAACCCCCACGTGAGTTAGTGGGAGTTCATTTTTGTTGTATGAACAAGTAAAGACGTGGAAGAGGGACACGATCCATTCCCAAGTAGTGGAAGAAGTGTACGAGTGCTCCAAGAAAAATAAATAGAAGACAGAGAAGAAGAGAGACGTACGGATCAGAGGTTCGACACATCCATACGAGTTCTCTAGGCTGAATCGTCTTTCTCCAATCTTTCATCAAGCGCATGAAGATTACAATCGAGTTGTGGAATCCATCTCCGGAGAGTTAATCCTACAGTGGAGGAACATTTGGGTTGTATCGTGTGTATTAGTGTTGGATTTTTTTCGTAGGAATTTTACTAAGGAGTGAACTTAGGAAAATTTCTATCTTGTTTAGTATTTTGTTCTTCACTTGTAAAAACCTTGTTTTGAAAAGTGAAAACTATTTGCCGTGTGGCTCTCGAGGGTTTATGATTTATAAACCTTCGAACAATTAATTCCGCTGTGTCAAACTCTTTAGCTTCCGCGTGTGTTAATACTCTATTTTGCGTGTGTCAAACTTTTGTGTTTTACTATCTTTGACACCATTGTGTTAAACTCGGGCACTAAATTATATCAGTTTTGAATTCCTGTTTGAATTGCTAGGATTTAGAATTAATTAGATCGAGAGATAGAATTAATTCTAGGTTTACAGTTATCGATTGAAGGACTGAGAAGTGAAAATTGATAACAGGAAAAGGATTTCAAATACAATTAATAATTTATCCTAGGGAAGATGATAATTGTACGGTTTAATCTGTGGATTTATAAAAGGTTGATTAGTACTGTGTTTTTTAGGCCGACAAAACATATGCATTCACATGCTAGTAATCTAGGCTATAATTGTCTAACCAAGAAATTATAGTATTTTATGATTTCCCACCAATGCAAGTTAATTAATCGATGTGTTTTGATTGATAGTTCGCCCTAGGATCTGTGTCTCTTTAAATCTGCTTTCAAAACTCTTTAAATTCCCGTACTGTTTTTCTTTAAATTACAAAACTCAAAACCCCTGTTTTCTGATAACTCAAACAATAGATTCAAGGAACATGACTAGTACATGAAATAATTTTGTTACACAATTCCCCTGGATTCGATAACCTTAGTGTTCTTTATAAATTTATTTGCCGCTGTAACTGCAATTAGTCTGTAGAAATATACAGCGATCAACGCCACCATGGAAGCTAATTTGTGGCAGTTTCAAAAGCTTCAAAGGAAACACTATGGCTCTGGAACATCCTCCAAGAGTAAGATATTGTTTTGAGTTTGCCCAAGACTATCACGGTATATTGTGATAATATTGGTGCAGTGGAAAACTCTGAGGAAGCAAGAACTCACAAGGCTGACAAGCATATGGAGAGAAAGTACCACATAAAATGAGAAATCATAGTGAGGAGCGATGTGCTAATAGAGAAATATTGACATGAAGGATAATCTAGCGGATCCATTTACAAAGGGCTAACCACAAGAGGCATACAAGTGCCATGTTCGTAGCCTAGGACTTAGGGTGAAGCCAGCCAACTGGTGACCAAATGTAATAGCTAGATTAGAATAGACACATGTTCTACTCTAGACAGTAATTGTGTAATGTTTTGAGTATAAGTGGGAGATTGTTGAAATTATATACATAAAAGCATTATAATTGGTATATTGGGAAACGTTATGTTAGATATACTGGTAATCTTTAATGACTTATAATAAACAACTCATGTCAGAATTAATAATCATACGATGCGTAAAAACATATCTAGTTATCTCATTGATAGGGAGATCATACGGTGTGTAAGAGATCATAAAAGGTCGTATTGATCGTTAGACTTAGTGAGATATAAAGAGTTATCACAGCTAAGATAATTTCTGGTTTGGCTTTCGTTTTAGGCTGTGGCGCACAAGTCCATAAGTGGTCTATATCTAATGCTTTGTGTGACCTATACAACTCAGTGTATTATAGGATTGACAGTGAGAAGAACCATTCTACTTGACATATGAATGAGTAAAGATCTCGACAACTTTGTCGGATTAAAGTCTATTGAAAGCATAGGGGCACACATGGGTTCACAGTCACATTGACTTGCTATGGTGGATAGTCATACATGTGAAAGTATATCTGCATCCTGGGTGATGACAGTTTGTGTGGGGTTTTCTCAGGCTGGATTAAGATAACCATCAGTTTCAGAATGTTGACATTCCGTGGGAAGCTCACGAGATTTGTCATACTAAGTCCTGCTGGCAGAATCATTAATTCAAGCATAAGCAATAAGGGTGAGTGGTACTACTCATGAATAATAAGAGATTAATTAATTATGGTTAATTTTCATATGCTGAATTAATTAATGAATGTCTGAAACCTTAAATAAGAGGATTGATAAGGTCAATGCAATCTGTTCCTAATAACGTGGTAATAAAGGGAGTAGATCAACATTAATCTTTGGTGGCATAAATTAATGTTTATTTATTAATTATGTATTGGGTTGAACATGTATTTAATTAATAGGAAGCACACTTTATTATTAGCATTTGATCCCTAGTCTGGCTCAATAATACTCTTAGCCCATTAGGGTTTATTAAACCCTAATAGCCCATTCTTCAGATCTATATAAATAGATCATTTCTCTTACTTCCCACATAAGTTTATAGTCTTACCAAACTGAAGCCCTAGAGAGTGAGAGAGTGGGTGTCCGACTACAACAGAGAGGGAATGGAGAAATTTAGTTCCTTGATCGGATGCTAAAATAGAATACTATTATAGCATAGGAAGAAAATGAATTTATAACCAGGAATGTTGAACCTATAGGGAAAAGTGCAATGATTATATTTCATGTACTGGACAAAGTTTATCAACTTGTTGTTTGAGCAAATCCAAAATAGAGAGAGTTCATTTTGTTTTCAAAATATTACTTTTTTAATAAAATCAGTGAAATAAAAACACATACCCTAGGGAAGTCAACCAATCCAATTAACATGTATAAATCAATTAATCCAAACACAAATAATTATTATGGAGGAAAATCTGATAAATTGGAATTATATCCTTGGTTAGACAATAAAAATCTAGATTACTCGAAAGTGAATTTTACCTTTTGAGTCAGAATAACACAAACTAGTCAATCTCGAAAATCACGCGAATTAAATTCTATAACTGAATCTTCTTTTTGAGACAAAAAACAATTATATCAAATTTCCTCTTCCTATTGTTAATTATCTACTCTCGGTCTCAAATTAACAATTATCAATCTAATCCAATTTTCATCTCTAGATCCATCAATTGAAAACATATATTAGTGTTAAAACCAATGAATTTGAACCAATTAAATAAGGGTTTGATTTAATTGAATTACAACATGCCAATTGGATGGAGAATAACACTGGAAACTGCTAGGGTTTCTAGCTAGACATGCTTAAAACACAAATCGAAATAAGCATATAAAATTGCATTAAATTTAGGCCAAAAAATATAGTACAATCTATCGACCTTTTTTCAATTCTAGTACGAATTATACATATTCTCTATTTTATATCCAAACTATCCAAAATTATTCAAATCTAGTCTATAAAAATATTCCGGCATCGGAAAGCTGATTGGGCAACCGAAAATCCTCGACATATTAAAAAAACATAATTTAAGTCGACATCATAATTTAAATCCACATCATATTATTAAATTGAATAAAATATTCAAAACCTAATTTATCCCCAAAACAGTCTTCCCCCTTCCCAGTCCTATCGATAGTTGACGGAAATTCTTCCCCATTCCCTCCACAAAACATTCTTCCCCCATTCCCTTGAAGTTATATGAAAATGCTAAGTTGTAGAGAGAAAGAGTCAAGAAGTGGCATGATAGCTGCATTTGTCCAACAAAATTGGAGGAAGGACATAACAACATTGTTATTCAACTCAAGACTAAGATTATTTCCTGGGAAGTTGAAATCCCATTGGTTAGGAAATTTTACCATTGTGAAAAATTATCCTTTTGACATAGTAGATTTTAATGATGGGGAAACTGGAAGCACATTCAAAGTTAAAGGTCAGAGAGTGAAGCACTATTATGGTGGAAGCATTGAGAGAGAAAAGACTTCCACCCAAGTTGAAGAACCTTGAAGGTTGAGGTACCTTGATCTATCAATAGGATCTGATAGCATAATTAGAGATGACCTAGGAATTTCATTTCTGTCATTTCAATTTTATTAGTTAGGTAACTATATTTACGCCTAATTAATTTTAATTTTTATGTATTTTGTTTATGCCACAGTCTATGAGTAGCATATTAACGTGTAGAGCAAGGCTTAAGTTTCGCAGTTACTTGGTCTTTAACGAATTTTCGCATTATTATATATGATTAGATTTACTTAGATTTTTAGATAAATAATTATTTATTATTGTGTTAATGCAGAAATTTGATTTTTCAGAACTAGGTTACGTGAAAGAAAAATAGTCGCTGGGTGATGACAATTGTGACGTAGGAAGAGAAAGAAATTTAATTATGCAGCGGTTTTGTGAGCAGTTTCTTTTAAATCAGACAGTGTCTTATCGGTACAACTTGAAAGTTTGCCTCGATCTATGTGCATAACTATAGCTATTTTTGTGCCGATAAATACCTCATGCTCAAGTTTAAACTTAAAAAAGCTTTGGATACATGCATGTTTGCAGGTGAGAATTTTGAGTTCAAACAGACTTTGCTATGTGAAGAATGGATTTTCTTGTTGCTATTTGTTAAGAATTTTTGTGCATGTATACGGTTCTTTGGTGTTTTGGAAAAGATTTAGCATGGGTAATTGATTTTCTGAATCAATGAGGTGAATTTGCTGAAGTATTTAGAATCCTTTGTGTCATGTCATGCTTCTTAAAGAACACCCCAAAATCAAACTAGAAGATTAATTTTTAAAATATCTTTTGTCTATGGTGTATGATTTAAAGTTTGGGGGGTTCATGCATAGGAATTTTTTGATTTAGAAGAACAATGACATTACTGTAAGTTTTATGTTTGATGTCTGTTTTTTGCTGATTTTTATATTTGAGTCTAGGGAAGAAGACTTTTATTTCTTGCGTTGCTGTATTGTTGTTTTTTGTTTTCAGAGTCAAACATGAATACAAAAGTTCCAGCCAAGAAAAGGCCAAGCATGAAGGACGAAACTCCTGGACCTATCCCTAAAAAGGGAAGTAAGGCTACTTAGTAAAAGAAGGTGACTGCATCCAAGGCTACACAAAAGAAACCTGTAGCACCAGTGAGAAGGTATAGCAGAACTGTAGAAGCAAAGATTGCAAGAAAAGAAGCCAAGTTTCCAGTTACTACTGCTGAAAATCCAATAGAGATACCAGATTTAGAGTCTCCACCAATAAAGAAGAGAAAAACGATTTAGAAATCGAAGGCTAAGAAGGATCTTCTAATGGACTTTGTGGATGAAGCTACATTGTGTGTAGCTGAAGAGAAAAAAGAAAATGTTATAGCATCCTCTAAGCAATCAATTATATCTGAGTCTTCATCTGTGAAGGATACACCCAATTCGCAAGCTCAAGAGGACGACAAAGATTTTGAAAAAGTGAAGTTTATCCCTTTAGAAGAGACTGAACAAGAAGGAGAGCAAGCCGATGAAAAATAAGAAGAGGTGGAAGAAAATGATAAATTAAAGGATATAGAGGAAACTGAAGATGAAAAGGTGACTGAAGCAAAAGAAGTGGAACATAGTAAGATAATATTCGCACAAGAAGAAGCCGGGGATGAACCAGAAATGGAAGGATAACAAGAGGAACTGGATGAATAAGGAGAAGATGCTTAGTCCAAGGATAAGAAAGAAGAAAGTGAGGAAAAGAGTGTTCTTGAATGAGGAGCTAAAATCGGAAGAACGGGATGTTATAGAAAATGAAGAAGCAGACACTGAGAGTAAGAAGTCAGAGAAAGAAAACAAGGAGGTTGAATCAACTGAGGAAGCAAAGGAGACAGAGTCAAAGGAAAAGTCAGAGAGTTCAAATAAAGAAACAAGGAAAAGAAATACAGGTGAAGAGAAAACAACAACTGAGATGGAGGAAATCCCTTGGAATCTATTAACAAAAAGAGGATTAAAGTAATTGCAGTGAAAGATCCAACCTAAAAGTCACCAAGGAGACAAAAAGCTTAAGCAATGTAAAGAGAACAAATCAAGAAACGAAAGGCAAAGTAGGTAGAAGAAAGAAAATTGACATTTGTAGAAATTGATAAGCAACCCAAGTTTTCATCTGCATGCTATAAGGCCTGAATGCAAGTTATGGAGACTAGACAACTTTTGACAGATGGCCAATTCAAATATTTGAAGACCTTACCTAAGTCTACTGTAAGAGGAATTGAACAATGAGGCTGGAAGAATTTTGCAAGACCGTAGTCGGCACCAATCATCGCTTTAATGAAGGAATTTTATTTTAACAACGAGAAGTCCACCACAAGGGACTATGAGCTCAATGTTGTTGTGCTAGGAGTGAAAGGTGCAATTAAATCCCAAAAGTGATGCATAACATTTATGGCACCCATTCTCCCCAGTCTGATGAGGTTATGGAAATGTATGTTGCCCCAACAAAGAGGTAGCTTGATGAATCTCTTCGTGTAGTTGGAAGGCCTGGTGCACAATTGGATGATGAGAAGAAAGAGAACAAGACCACATGGTCCAAGCATCAGAATGCTGGAGCACACGTGTGGCTTCATATTTTGCGAAGGAGGATCAGCCCAACCACTCACAGTACCACAATCAACCAAGATAGGGTCTTTGTTAGAAATACTTTGTAGAGAAGAAAGAATGGAGGAAGTGATATATTATTCAATCACAAACATGCCTTTATATAGGCTTACAAGAGTAAATAAAGAGTCATGGGTTAAATGCCCTCAACCCCATGATCTAATAATAGCATAGGTTACAAAGTAATTTAAAGTCATGTAACCCACACACTAATTGCACCAAATAAAGTTTAATAAAAGAAAAAACTTATTTTTCTCAACACCCCCCTTAAACTTGATTTGTTACTCCAAGTAAACTTATCATTTTTACGAAAGTCTCTAACTTGAGGGGCTTTGTGAAAATGTACGCTGCTTGATCTTGAGACTTGACATATTTGAGCTCCACTTCTCTGTTTGCAACACATTCCCGAATGTAGTGAAACCGAGTATCAATGTGTTTGCTCCTTCCATGAAACACTGGGTTTTTAGCTAAGGCGATGGCTGATTTGTTATCAACAAAGACTTCCATCGGACCCTCAATTTGAAATTTCAACTCCTTCACCAACTTTCTTTGCCAAATTGCATGACAAAGACAAGATGTTGCTGCGATGTACTCTGCCTCACATGTTGATAATGTGACTATGGGCTGCTTCTTTGACATCCATGTGAACGCCGTATTACCAATGAAGAACACAAATTCTGTAGTACTTTTCCGATCATCCAAGTCACTACTCCA
Organism: Plectranthus barbatus; assembly: GCA_026898455.1. Taxonomy (NCBI): domain Eukaryota; kingdom Viridiplantae; phylum Streptophyta; class Magnoliopsida; order Lamiales; family Lamiaceae; genus Plectranthus; species Plectranthus barbatus. The sequence goes on along the minus strand of JAPKLW010000023.1, from coordinate 752,963 downwards.
ATCACTATCACAATAACCAACAATATCAAAATTTCTAGAAGAGACATAAGAAAGACCATAACCAATTGTCCCCTTTATATAGCGTAGAATCCTCTTTGCCATTTTAAAGTGGGTAGTAGTTGGCTCTTCCATAAATCGGCTAACAATTCCAACTGAATAAAGAATATCTGGTCTTGTGCATGTCAAGTATCTCAGGCTTCCAACCAAGCTTTTGAAAAGTGTAGAATCCACTCTCTCTCCCGCATCTTGCTTGGTGATCTTGACTCCACATTCCATTGGTGTTCCAACAGGATTAGCGTCATCCATGTTGAACCTTTTCAACAATTCTTTAGCATATTCTTCTTGGGATATAAAAATCCCATCTTCTATTTGTTTAACCTCAATCCTAAGATAGTAACTCATGAGGCCAATATCAGTCATTTCAAACTCCTCAGCCATCTCTCTTTTTGAACTCATCAAACATACTAGGATTGTTTCCAGTAAATACAAAATCATCAACATATAGACAAATGATTAGTATACTATCACCTTGTATTTTGATGTAGAGGCCATGCTCATATGGACACTTCATGTACTTCTTTTCTTGAAAATACTTGTCAATCTTTGAGTTCCAGGCTCTTGGTGCTTGTTTCAAACCATAAAGAGCCTTCTTTAATCGCAACACTTTGTCTTCTTCATAACCCAACGGTTGTTCCACGTAGACCTCCTCCTCAAGGGTTCCATTCAAGAATGCCGACTTAACATCCATTTGATGTAACTTCCAATTATTTTGGGCTGCCAAAGCTATAATCAAACAAATAGTTTCAAGACGAACAACAGGGGCAAATACCTCATCATAGTCGATTCCATATCGTTGACTATATCCTTTGACCACTAGTCTCGCCTTGTGCCTCTCAACATCACCGTTGGATTTCCTCTTTGTCTTGTATACCCATTTCACTCCTATGGGTTTATGCCCTTTTGGAAGCTTGGTCAACTCCCATGTGTTGTTTTTCTCTATTGCTCGAATCTCTTCATCCATTGCATTCTTCCATTGTGTGTGTGCAAAGGCTTCTTCAAAATTTATGGGCTCACAATCACCAAAAAGACAATATAATGTTATGTCATTTTGATTCTCATTTGCCTCATAAAGCTCTTGTAGGCTTCGAGTTCCTCTTGGACCTATCTCGTTCTCCGAATCACTAGATGATTCATTGTTTGCCACTGGGCCTGACTGAGGTGATGCTGGAATGGGCAAAGCTTCACCTATTTCGCCCATAGTTGGCTCAATCTCATCGTCTTCTTCAAAGTATGGAAGAAAGTCATATTTGTCATCATGTGTATTCCAATCCCACAAAGATTCTTCATAAAAAATAACATCACGACTAATAATAACTTTACCATTCAAAGGATTGTAGAGGCGGTAACCCTTTGAGCTTGCATCATAGCGAATGAAGATGAGTTTCTCACTTCGATCGTCGAGCTTGGTCCTTTTTTCTTCTGACACATGAGCATATGCAATACTCCCAAACACCTTCAAGTGACCAATTCCGGGTTTTCTTCCACTCCAAGCTTCTTCAGGCGTCTTGTTAAATACAGTTTTTGTCGGTGCTCTATTTGTTAAATAGAGTGCACAAGCTACAGCTTCCGCCCAAAACTCTCTCGGCATCTTCTTTGTCTTTAACATACTTCTTGCCATGTTTAAAATTGTCCGATTCTTCCTCTCCGCCACACAATTTTGTTGTGGTGTCCTTGGCACTGTTAAAGGCCGCCTAATACCTTTTTCATCACAAAAATGATTGAACTCATTTGATATGAATTCTCCACCTTGATCAGTTCTCATGGCCTTGATTTTAAGGTTGCTTTCATTCTCTACCCGTGCCTTAAATCTCTTGAATATCTCAAATACTTCTGATTTTTCCTTCAAAAAATAGACCCATGTTTTCCTGGAAAAATCATCAATAAAGAGAATGAAGTATTTACTTTTACCATGAGACTCCGGCTTGATCGGTCCGCACACATCAGCATGGATAAGTTCTAAAGGCTTCTTGGCTCTTGTCATTGACTCCTTTGGAAAACTACTTCGATGGTGTTTTCCAAGTAGGCACCCTTCGCACACTTGATTTGGCTTGTGGATATGTGGTAAACCTCGTACCATATTCTTCTTTGACAAATCTTCTAGACTTCCAAAATTGAGGTGCCCAAACCGTAGATGCCATAGCCAAGATGGATCTTCATAACACATCTTCAAGCACTTTGGAACATCATTACAAATGTTTAAAAGAAACATGCGTTTCTTGGTCATGGAGACTTTAGCAATAAGTCTCTCATGATTATCTTTCAAATACAAACAATTATGTTTAATTTGAATTTCAAAACCTTTCTCCACCAATTGTCCTACACTCAATATGTTATTCTTTATATTGGGAATGTAATAAACATTTGTAATATATTGATGCTCTCCACTTTTCAACTGAATGAGAATTTTACCTCTCCCTTTGAAAGCAACCAAAGAATTGTCTCCAAAAGAAATATTACCTTTGACCATCTCATTCAATTCCACAAATATCTCACGGTTACCACACATATGATTCGAGGCTCCGCTATCAAGATACCATATGTTATCTTGACTCTCCTCTTCTCCTTTTGAAGCCATGAACAAAGTCCCATTCTCCTCTGCATAATTGGACTGCTCCTCATGAGTGTTGGGTGCACTGGAGGTTGATCGGTCTTGATGCTTTCGATCACTCGGTGCTGAATGACACTCAATTGCATAATGTCCATATTTGTTACAATTGTAACATTTTATTTGTGACTTATCTCTCCCGGACCTTCCACCACGCCTTCCACGACCTCGACCTCCTCTTCCTCTTGAAGATTCAGACGAGTTCTGAAAGACGTTAGTGTTAGCTTCACCTTTTCCACCATAGCCTCGTCCACCGTGACCTTTTCCACATCCACGACTATTTTCCTCCTTGAGTTTGAGATGGAGGAGTTGTTCAGCAGTCTCTGTTTGTTCCATCTTCCTTTTCTTTTTCTCCTCATAGGCTTGTAAAGTACCTATAAATTGTTCAATAGTCATCTCCTCGAGATTCTTTGTCTCCTCAATTGTTGTGGCGATGATCTCAAACTTGCTATTTAAACTTCGCAGAACCTTCTCCATGACTCGGATATTGTTTATATCCTCACCATTTCTTCTCAATTGGTTGACAATGGCCATCACTTTTGTGTGATATTCTAATATCACTTTTGTTTCCTTCATATGTAATGATTCAAATTCACCACGTAAAGTTTGCAATCGTACCTTTTTTACACCATCGGCTCCTTTATGACTTGATTTGAGCTTGTCCCATGCCGCCTTTGATGTCTCGACACTAGCAATGGTCTCAAACGTGTCTTCATCCACCGATTGATACAAGATATAGAGGGCCTTCTTGTCCTTCTTTCTTGTCTCCTTCAACACATTTCTTTGTGCTTGATCGGCTCCATCTTCAACCTCTTGGAAACCATTCTCTACGATTTCCCACACATCTTGAGAACCTAGTAGAGCCTTCATCTTAATGCTCCAATTGTCATAGTTGAGCTTAATAAGCATCGGTAGTTGAAATTGACCCATTCCTCCACTACTAGACATTTTGCTCTCAAAATCTCCTTTTTTTTTCTCACACGCTCTGATACCACTATGTTAGAAATACTTTGTAGAGAAGAGAGAATGGAGGAAGTGATATATTATTCAATCACAAACATGCCTTTATATAGGCTTACAAGAGTAAATAAAGAGTTATGGGTTAAATGCCCTCAACCCCATGATCTAATAATAGCATAGGTTACAAAGTAATTTAAAGTCATGTAACCTACACACTAATTGCACCAAATAAAGTTTAATAAAAGAAAAAACTTATTTTTCTCAACAGTCTTGATGGTCGCTGCTATCATGAAGGGAGAGCCTATAGACATTACCCCATTAATTATTGACTTTGCTTCTTATCTGGCATTCAAGTCTAGGTCCTCTTTTCTGCCCTTCTAGATTTAGAGCTTTGTAAGAGAACTAGAGTGTTAAACCATGCTGAGGAGCCACAAAGAATAGAGAAAAGATTCTTCAACGCTCAATAATTGCGAAATAGGTATGAACCATCTTAACCAAAAACCAAACAGAAGAGCAGAATGCAACTGAAGTTTCAATTGAAGATCTGCAAATGGAGCTATTTTTGTCAAGGACAAGCAATTGAAGACCTTGAAAGGCTACAGGATCTTGCGAAAGCTGAAGGTGGACGTGAAGTGGCATAACAAAAAGTTGCTGGAAAAATTGGAGAAGTCAAAGAAAAAGATGAATGCTGGAACCAATCCTCGTGGATAGACTTTAGGTTTACTCTCACCCTTTTGTCAAAAATATTTTATCATTTGGTTATGTACTTTATGTTTATGTATTGTTGCTGAACATGTAGTTGCTAGGCTGGTTGTTTTGTCTGTTTGTTTTTGTCTTTGTCGATTACTAGTTGTTTATTGGTGTTCAGTAAGTTTCTAAGTTTTGATGGAATGAAGCAATGGTTATGTATTTCAATCTCAGGCCTAATGATAATGTTTTTTTTTTTATCTCTTTTTGACTTTAGGTTCAATAGGGTAATGATTAACTTGACATGAACTTAGTCTCTAATAATTTTTGAGTTTAACTTAATAAACTAGATCAATTTTTGAAGTTTGAACTTTAAAGTAGGGGTTTGTGCCTGTGTATTTCTTTTATAATTATCATTCATCCTCAATTCTTTATAATTGAGTGTAAAATACTATTTCCTTGTCTCTCACATCAATACATTAGCTTATACCATATACTTACCCTTATCTCGAGGCAATTCTTTTGATTTCTATTTTCTTTATAACATGAAGGACAATGTTTATTTCAAAGTTTTTTTTTCGGGGGGGAGGGGAGGTGGGTTAACACTCCTTTCCTTTTGTTCATGTAGTGAAATGCTCAGATTTTTCTGTAAAATATAGAGCATATTCCTATGTTAAAAAAATGTAAAAAAACGAGAAAATGATGTGTTATTTTAATTTTTAGAGCTAAAAGTGTTCACATTTTTTCAAGAATTTTTTAAGTATTATAGTTGAATAGTTGGTTCTTCAATCTTCAGAATAAGTTCTTTTGGGAATAAGATTTGATGATTCCTCTAGATATTAGTTACTTTATCCATATTTATTCAACATAAAACCCTCAGCCTGACATTAGAAGCCAATAAAGATCTTTTTATCTAGGTCTGGTATGAATTCTATTAGTGGAGAATAAGTTTGAAGCCTATTGGTAGTCAAAACAATAACATTGATGATTTGAAGTGCTCAAGAAGTAGTTAGGGTAAGAGTTATATTAGTTGTCACTAATCAAAATATGTTTTAAGGATTTTAACTTTCAAACTTGAGTGGAGTATTTGACTAAACTTGTGAGAATTGTTGAGACTGAAGCTTTGCCATGTGAAAGTTATATTTTTTGAGCTATTCTGTATGCTTTTATACTGAAGGCTGATGAGATTGGAAATGAACTTAATTGTGCATCATTATGTTGTTTAGAGTCAATTTAAGTCTATTTTGTCTTAGTTTTTAGTTGCTTGGGGACAACCAACATCTTATGTTTAGGGGGTGGTAACTCTCATAAAGAGTTATCTTCATTCCTTTTATTTGTGTTTATTGTGTTAAGCTGTTACCATTTTTATTAGGATTCGGGGTTATTTGTCTATAATTTATCTTATTATCTCAATTCACCTTGTTTGGTCATGTTTTAGTTGATTGTTAAGTTTTTGCAAGGAAATGTGAGTGTTATCTCAATGTATGTTTTATCTTTTGTTATTAGTTTTAATATGAACTAGATCAACAGTGTTTGGTTTGTTAGCCAGTTCTAGACTTGAATATATGAAGATGTTGGGTTTAATATGCTCTTAAGTTTGATTTGGATTTGTTTTCATGTAAACTTTGCAGCATGATAATGTCTATGAGTGATTTTACCTATTTTAGTATTAAAAGATAAGTTATGAAGAGAGAGCCATGTTCGATTGTGATTGTTGTTGTAGTTAAATGAAGAAGCGTGCCACATTAATGAAATCTTGTTTTTATTTATAAGATTGTTTTCCAACTCATGCATAGACATATGATGATTGGGAAGATCTTGTAGTCTTAGTAGAGCGATAGTTTGCTCAGCATAATAGAGTGGGTTTTGTGGTTCAAATGTCATGTTAGACATATGTTGAAACATAGAGGATAGGTGATATGTGTGTAAAATGACCTATTTTTCGATGTGTGAGCGTGCATGTTTGTGGCCATTTTACCCTCATATCATATGCTTTCGTTGTTCTTTTGTCTTGTTTTCGTGTTTCCATGTTTGAAATGTTGTAGGATGCGTTTTGAGCATAATATAGCGTATTTTGGGAAGTTCTGGAGGAAAATCGTCCAAGTATGAAGTCCGAGGAGGCTATGTTCGCCCGAGCGGAGCTTAAGGAGGAGTTTCGGGAGCTTGGAGGTGTTTCCCGGTCGAGCAGGGTGCAGGCTCGGCCGAGCTGCTCAACAGAGAGCAGGCTCGGCCGAGCCATGAAACTGAGACCTCGCTCGGTCGAGCGAGGCAGGCTCGGCCGAGCCAGGCCGAGTTTTCTCCATTTCCCACGGATTTTCTGGAGGCTCGGGCGAGCCAAATATAGCTCGGGCGATCCGAGGCCCTGCTAGCTCGTCTATAAAAGGGGAAAATCAATTAAATGAAGGACTTTTGCCCAATTGAAGAATAACCGTCACTAACTTCCATCTAGATTCATCTCTACACTTCCTTCCCCACTTGAATCAAGGAGAACCAAGGATCATTCCATCAACTTGTTGACATTTGAAGAGGGGGATTAGGTGGATTTGATTCAACGAAGGCAATCATAGAAGATCAATTTTGACCTTGAAGCTTTGTAATGTCAATTCTAATCTTTCAACTTGTATTGCTTCTAATTCAAGGTATGAGGAGCTAAATTCCTAAGTGAGTGTTGTAATATGGATATTGAGATGGATTGAACCTTCTATGCTTGTTAACTTTTCCATGAAGTCTTGATTTGCACTTGAGCTTGTTCATACCTATTAGATGTAGGTAATAGCCAATCTATAGGTAGTTGATGTAACCGTTGCAACCAATACGCGGACGGAAATGTCGTGATAAGTGCATAATCATATAGTTTTAGTTCCAATCCATGTGCGGAGCTAGGATTATAGGGTAATAATCGACGGTCAGTTGGGAGTGAGTTAGGGATCGATAATGTAGTTGTTTGAGATTTCTAATTTCATCAACGGACAATTCACCGGTACAAAGGGAATTGACTAGGATAGTGTCGGTTGCTCAACTTCATAGAGATTAAAATTGTTTACAACATAGCTCGGTTTAATTTGGCTCAATTGAAGTTTACAAACACTCACTTCATTCTAAAATTGTTGGACTTGTTACTCTAATCTACCCAAACATTTAATAGAAGTAAGTGATTGGTGAATTTAACAATTTTTTGAATGTTTGATTGTATGCAATTTGTAGTTTAGTTTGCAATTCATAGCTAGATAGATAAAGAAAACCAACGACTATTGTATTGCCTAGCTATTGATGCATCTTCTTACGAGTAAATAGTTTCTACGAGAACGAATAGAAAAGATCTCAGATTGATAATTTGACGTGAGAATTGTGTGTCACTTTACACGACGGTCACGTTTTTGGCGCCGTTGCTGGGGAATCTTTTAGTAGGTTTTGTGGAATTATTGAAAGTTGAAGTGTGGTATGCTAGGTGTTTGAGGAAATGCTTGTGTGAATATTCTTACTAACATTGTTTTGTTGTTATTTGTGTTTGTTTGTTTTTGTTGGATTGTTTACTTGTAATTGGTTTTGTGGATTTTTCTTAGGTAGTTTATGATCACTCGATCAAAGGCTAGAGAGTTTGAGGCAAGGAAACTACAAGAAAGAAGAGCACATATTCAAATTGATTTTGAAATGGCTAATCATGGGGAAGACACGGTTAGGATAGAAGAGTTGGAAAGGCAACTCGAGTTGATGAAAGCCATGATCAATGAGAGGAATGGTCCGAGGAGACCATTACAAAATCTTTTTCGACCTCAAGGTGAACCGTTAACGGGAGGTTTTTGGTTAGGAGTAAATGCTCGCAATTTGAGATAAAGCCACAGTTGGTCCAAATGATACAAAACAACTAATTTGGGGGGCACTTAACCGAGGATCCAAATGTTCATATTTCTCAATTTTTGGAGATTACGGATACTATAAAGATCAACCAAGTGCCTCAAGATCAAATACGGCTGCGGTTATTCTCATTCTCTTTGAGAGATAGTGCTAGGAATTGGTTCGAAGGTTTGGACAAATCAAATATTGTCACTTGGGAAGAGTTGAGAGAGAAGTTTCTATTCAAAATTTTTCCACCAAGTTTGACTTTGAAGAGAAGGGCTGATATTACATCGTTTGGGCAAAGATACGATGAACCTCTATACGAGGCATGGGATAGGTTCCGTGAGCTTCTACGAAAATGCCCAAGACATGGACTTTCTCGGAGTCAACAGATTTGCTAATTCTACGGGTGATTAAACTATGAAACAAAAGTGATTTTAGATGCTTCATCGGGAGGAGCATTTCTTGATCTTGAAGAGGAAGAAGCTCGGAGGACAATTGAGAAAATGGCTGAGAATAGTTTCCATTGGCCTAAGGAACGCAAGGACTATCGATCGGTTAAGTCGGTAAATGAGGCTAAGGAAAGTGAAGAATTCAAAGAGCAAATTGCGCTCATGCAAAAGAAGCTTGATGCGTTATCTACATCATGGAATAAAAATGAGGATTTGATGGTAGATCGGCATGAAGAGTCGCATCCGAAGAGTTTGAATTTTGTGAATCAAAGAATGGGGTTCAACGCTCGTCCCCAATACAATCCACAGGGGAACATGTACTATCATCCGTCCAACCATTTTCACCTGAATTTTTCCTATGCTAATCCAAACAACGCTCTTAATCCTCCATTACAAATTGAAGGGGGAGTTAGTTGCCAAGGATATGTTGGGGGAAATAGTAGGTATGCAAATCAAGAACAAAGAAGAAATCCTAATGAGGAATTGGACAAGAGATTTGAAAAGTATGATGGCATGTTTGCCGAAATCCAACTTCAAATTTCCTCGATTGCAAAACAACTATGTGGGAAGCACCAAGCTGGGAAGTTTCCGAGTGATACGGAAATGGTGCAAAAGAAGGGTTGTAATATGGTAGAAGGAGAAAATAGAATGGAGGAAAATTTGGAAGTAATGACTCCTAAGTTGGAGATGGTCGAGGTAAAAGGAGAGTTGGAAGAAGAAGTTGATGAAGGGAAGTTAGTTGAAGTTAAGCAAGTGGAAGCAAATGAGGATGTGAGCATTGGTGAGGTTAAGTATTTTGAGTACGTCAAGAAGGGAGACATTGAGATGCCTCTACCGGAAGAAGTAGAAAGAGTACCTATGCTCGATAAACTTGTTGGTAAAGAAGAAGTAGTTGAAGATGGTATTAGTGAGTTTGAAGAGAAGAACATTGCTAGTAAGAAAGAAGATCCCGGAGGTTTTGTAATTGGACGCAAGATTGGAGAGAAACATATTGAGAAGGCCTTGTGTGATTCCGGTGCAAGAGTCAACATTATGTCATGGGATTTGTTTAAGGAGTTGGAGGTTGGAAACTTGAAACCAACAAGTCAAATGCTTCAATTGGCTAACCAAGCTCTATTTTACCCAAAAGGGGTAGTTGAAGATGTCCATGTCGAGGTATTGACATTTACCTTCCCGGGGGATTTCCTTGTTGTAGACATGAAGAACAAAGGGGGTATTCAACTTATTCTTGGAAGACCATTCTTGCACACGGCAGATGCTCTTTTTGATATGAAGCACGGTGAACTTACGTTCCGTTGTTGTGGCAAGGAAGTGGTGTTTTCATTACCTCCAAAGAACATCGATGTTGGTGAATTTGAGAAGGTTGTAAACAAAAAGAGAATAAAGGATGTGTTGGAACCAAACTTAAAGAGTATGAATGAGGAAGAAGAAGTATGCAAGGATCCGGGGGATGATGAAGTTCTCGATCAAGTTCGACTCAAGAAAGCTCATGTGGATATGGATCCACCAAGGAGTGCTAGAAAGAAGCTTTGTTTCCCCGAAGATTGTGTTGAGATATGCCAAGGTATGAGTTCCGGTTCAGCACCATTCGATCATGATTGAGATAAAGTATGATCGTCGAGCTTTCGACGTTAAACAAGCGCTTATTGGGAGGCAACCCAATCTTTTAAAATTTGTTCTTTTGCGTAGTTGAATAACTGTTAGGTTTATGATTTTTGTTGGAATAATATGTTTGTTGTTTTGAAGGATTCTTAATTGTTGTATTGCTACAATTTCGTGTGAAGAGTGTGTGTTTGAAGGTTTGGAAAGGATGGAAGGCTACATGATCGAGAAGATGTTCGAAAAAGGGCAAAAATTGGTGAAAGTAGGGTTAGCTCGACCGAGCTGGGTCGTAGGCTTCGGACAGGGGCCTCGCTCGGTCGAGCGAGGCAGGCTCAACCGAGCCCAAGCGTGCCAGCAGCCCCGCGCGGACAGACACCTCGCTCAGCCGAGCCATCTGGCGCTCGGCCGAGCCGCGCGCAAATTTATAAGATCGGTCGAGCAATTGCTCGACCCATTTGCATCTCGGTCGAAATTTCTCTTCTAAAATTTTATCCCATAATTTGGTGCATTGAATTGTTCTTATCTCACCCTTCAATTTCTATTATGGCTAGCAAACGAGCAAGGGGTGAGGGTTCTTCTTCAAGTGGACGCCCAAAGGGATTTGACGATGAGGAGTTTGCTAAATACAAGGAATTGGTGAAGCGACAAGTTGTTGGCACAAAGTATTTGTGCCGGGAGACGTTGAATGCACTGAAATTAAAGGAGGATGTTTGGAGTCTACTCAAAGGAATTGGGTGGAAGAAGTTGCTCAAGGCGAATTGGCCCGGATATATGGATTTGTCAAGGGAGTTCTTGGCTTCGATCACTGTCATGAAAGGTGCAGGGGGAATCCCATTGTCTATGAAGTTCAAAATCCAAGGTAAAGAGTATTTCTATCAACGTGCTAAAATTGATGAGATTTTTGGATGTGATCCTGAGTCTGTTTTTGTGCATGAGAATGTGAGATTAGGCGATTTTTAGGAGGAAATTTTGGGTATTCCATCGGGGGATCATTTCAATATTAAGAATTGTCGTGCTACTGCAATTAGGAATCCAGTGATTAGGTACATTCATAAATTTGTTGGTGGTTCTGTCTGTGGGAGGTATGAGTCGAGTAATGTGATTACGCCGGAATTGTCTATGTTGTATGCTTTGATGAATGGTATTCAATTTTCTTTAGGGGCTATGTTTATGGATGCTTGGAGTAGGGTTCCGAGTACGACAACTCGCACCTTTAGCTGTGGAATGTTAACCCCTATCTTTATGGATATTGGTGTAGACCTGTCAGGTGCTTCTGCTCCAGCTTTATTCTTGGATTCAAATTCCTTGTTAGTCGGACGATTTGTGGTTCCCGGGCATAAGGGTTTGATCTATTATAAATTTGGGAATTTGGCTATGAAGATGCCCCAACCAGAGTGGACAACAGTGTCGGATCTGTCTGATAGATCCAACTGGTTGCTGGATACCGAGGAGCACAAGGATGTGGTCGGAGTGTTATCTCCTGATGGATATTTCACGAGTCTCCGGCATCTTTCTGAGTTGCCAGATGCTTGTCCAAGCACCGAGCTCCCCCACAGCCCAGGCAGTCTTCGGCCACTGAATGGCAGCATTTGATCATTCGATATGGTTGTAATATGATATTGATCTATTCTTGTTGGATTGTGGATTTTGGATGTTGAAATTGATTGGCTTTCATTTTTATGGAATGTTTTGATGAATCATGGCGAGCTTGCATGTGTTTAATTCTTTCTATTTGGTTTTTGGTATGTGGATGTATAATGGTATGGAATGAATGGTGGTGCTAGTGGATTAATGAGTTAATTTTGTGAAAGATTGGTTTGTGGTAGGATGGTGGATATGAGAACTTATTTTATTTTATTATGCTCAAATTGTTTGGTGGTGTTGTATTGTTGTTAGTAGGTGCAAATAAGGAATGAAGAGTGGTGATCGTGTCTACCGATGGGTAACGCTTTCTATCGTTCCTCTTACCATTTAGTTTCAAATTGAATTGTGTTGGCATGTAGAATGTTAGTTAGGTTGTTGTGTGCTTGTCGTGTGTGCATGATGAACCCAAATGAGAATTGGAGATTGGAATCATGATTTACTTTGTAAGGCTAAATTTGCTTTAACCAATGATAGGGTATAATCTAGTTGTTAAGGTATGCTTAAATTGAACTTTTGAATTGCTGAGTTTTGTGCGAGGTTAATGTTTAGGACTTGACAAAGGCCGTGAGTATTTGAGTCGTGATATTGTCATATTCTTTTTGATTGTGAGTGACAAGTTTGAGAGCACAAAATCTAGAACTTGAATATAGTCTCTATCTATTGGGCATGAGTTTGGTAACTAAAAAATGATCTTAGGCCATCGATTCTTAGTTCCTCCTTTCACTTTGGAAGTATAAGGTTGTTGATATCTTAATTTTACCGTTCATACCCTTGTTTCCCGTGATTGTGCTTAAATGGAGAATTTTCTTCGAAAATATTAGGACAAAATTTGGGGGGAATGAGCGTATGAGGGTGAATACGGAGATGAGAGTTGGGATGGGAATCAATTGGTATCTTGAGTTGTGATTATTGAGGCAATTAAAGTATGATTGTAGGATTGATATGAATCCTAGAAAAATGAGCACCAACAAAAATTTTGGGTGCTAGAAAAATAAAGAAGAGGAAAAAAGAGAGAGAAAAAGAAAAAAAAAAAAGAAAAGCACCGTGAAAATTGAAAGTGCTAGAAAGGGAAAGTGAGAAAAAAAGAAAAGAAAGAAAAGAAAAAGAAAGAGAAATGTTGTGAAAAAGCCTCAAGGTTAGAAGTGGATTGAAGAGAATAAGTTTGGGGGATTATGATATGTGCGTAAAATGACCTATTTTTCGATGTGTGCGCGTGCATGTTTGTGTCCATTTTACTCTCATATCGTATGCATTCTACTTGTTTTTGTTGTGTTTTCGTGTTTTTGGTGTTTCGTGTGGTGTAGGATAGGTTTTGGGCTTAAAACAACACTTTTGGATGAGTTTTGGATGAAAATCTCCCGAGCTAGGAGTCAAAAGGAAGCAGGATCGACCGAGCGGTGCAGAAAGGGTGCAGGAGGCATTTCAGAGACTCCGCTTGGTCGAGCCAAGCCCTTCAGAGAGGTGGCTCGGTCGAGCCACCCTTGGCTCGGCCGAGCCAAAGCGGGACTTTGGTGTTTTTCAGTTCTGTGCTCGCCCAGGCGAGCCAACTTTGGCCTGGGCGATCCGAGGCCCTGTTTGCTCATTTTAAAAGGTGGAAAAACAATTATTTTTACAACGAATTCATAACTTTTCATAACTTTGAATAACTACCTCCTAAATTCTCTCTACGATTCCATTTCCATATCTTCCAAAACCTATCAAGGAGCTAAATCATCAATCCTAGGAGGAGAATTGAAGATCCAAGGGGGTAGATCAAGACCTAGCAAATCCAATTGGGGAAGATTTCATTTTCTACTTATCAATTGTGAAGGATGTATTTGATTTCAACTTTGTATTGTTACAATTGAGAGGTATGTTGCTCTAATTCAATTTGGATGTTGATTTGAACAACGATGCATGAAGATTAGGTTTGATAATTGTTTGTTTACTTTCCTATGAGGGGTTGATTTGCACTTGAGCTTGTTCATACCTATTAGATGTAGGTAATAGCCGATATATAGGTAGTTGATGTGAACGTTGCAGCTAATACGCGGACGGAATCGTCGTGAAAAGTGCATAATCATTTAGTTTTAGTTCCAATCCATGTGCGGGGCTAGGATTGCAGGGCAATAATCGACGGACGTTTTGCAGTGAGTTAGGGATTGATAACGTAGCTGTTTGAGATTTCTAATTTCATCAACGGACAATTCACCGGTACAAAGGGGATTGACTAGAAAAGAGTCGATTGCTCAACCTCATAGGAATTAAAACTTGTTTACATCAATGATTAACCTAATTGGATTAAATCTACGTTTATTTCAACATCCTATCTACCTCATTTGAGTATTTTCTTGTCTTGGTTTACCAAGGTGTGGAGAGAATTGTTTGAATGTTGTTTGTTGGTTTAATTCATTGTTTGTTATATGTTGTTAGCATAGGTTTAAATTGATTGCCTAGTTGATAGAAATCACTCAATGATTTTATTGTTACCTAGCTATTAGACTTTGCTATAGTATCCCGGTAATCTAGCGGGCGAAGGGAAGAAGGACCTGGATTTGACAAATTTTATTCTTGTGTAGCCAAGTGCATTTTTCCTCATATATACTTCTATTAGATTAGTAATGGTGGTGTTTTGTGGGAGAGAAATTCTTATTAACTTTTATTTGTGTTGTCGTCTCTGTTTTATGCATTTAGATTTCTTAAGACTTAAACAATCAATTAAATTTGCAAGCAATATTGTGTGCACAACCAACTACACTCCCTAGGGTTCCATATCTGGTCTCCTAGACTATATTACTTTTTTGAATTTGTATACTTGCACATTGTCCTGACATATTTTGCACACAATAGCATCACCAGCACATCTTGAGGATTCGTGCAAGAAACAAGCTCTGAGGATCAAGGATCTTAAGTGGAAGTTGATGGATAGAGGAGCGGAGATGTTCTATCAATAAGTGTATGATACATGACTCAGTGAAGGAGGGGATTGAAGCCGCGATCCTACGCCCGGACGTCAACTTTGACCTCATCCTGCATCCCTTGCTCTAATTAGATGATGAAGGGGCATCAAACAAGGAGCAAGAGAAAAAAAAAGAAAAAAGGGCAAAGAAGCATGCTGACAAAGAAGAAGACAACCAGAAGACCCTCAACGATGATAAGATAAGTCACAAAAGTGATAGGGAAGGGTCTTCCCCTTCCATCAATCACATCAACTTCGACACTTGCCTCGACCCACATTGTGAAATAGCCTATGGCGATCACCATGAATTTTTTCTAACTTGCTCGCTTAGCCGCTCCCACAATGTCAATTCCCCTATGGTTGAATGGCCAAATTGGTATGCTTGTGTCCAAGAGCTTGGTTGGCTTGTAGCTTATTAGGGCTAAGCATTGATAGTTGTTGCGCTTCTTCATGATGTCCTTTGATTCTTCTTTCATCATCGGCCAATAGAAGCTGGTAATAAATGCTCTTTTTGGTTTGGTTCTTATTCTAAGGAGTCCCACACATACCCCATTGTAAATCTCCCTGAGCATCCTCCTATTTTCTCTACGATAGACATGTTGTGTGTTGTCGTGTAACTACAGAACTACGCGCAAGTATACACAATTGACAAGTAATGTAGTCTAGGAGACAAGATATCGAATCCTAGAGACTGTATGATCAAGCCGTGCACACAATATTTCTTGCAAAATAGATTTTGTGATGCATACTCAAATTAAAAGTGCAATAAACTGAAATGGAAAGCAAATTGAAATGAACAAGATTAACAACCCTTCTGATCATAAAATAATCATAAATAACCATTAACACGTGCAAACTAAGGAAAAGAAACACACTTGAGTTATAGATTTTCAATCTTTCACTGTCCTATATGCTAGAGCAAATATCTCGCATGAACTCTGAGTCTTAAAACCACACACAAAGTGCCTAGCAATTTTCCACTCTACTAGATCTACACCTTCCTATCATGCATCATATTCCCATGCTTCCCATGACAGTTAAATGAAGAGAATTCAGATCTGGGTTATTTGTTAAGTTGTATCCCCCCATATGCCTATGTAAGCAATACAATTGTTTATGACTTCTCAACCTATATCTCCTTCCGGTCTCAATAGGTGGTATTTCTCTATCTAGTTTCGTGCTCAAGAGAACAATCATTTCAAAATCATAAACAAACTCTGATTCAAGCAAAATCAACCATTAACATATATTCAAGATCAAATCAAGAATCCACAATCCAAGTGCAAAATAACTTAGCTCATATTTAAACTAAAAATAAAATAAAACATGTTCTAACTATCCTTCATTGTATTGGCTCATAACATAAACCAAGAAACAAGAAAACCAGCAACATTGTGCCCAACTGCTGCTGCTCTTCTCCTTCCTCCATCTCTGCACAGCCCCCCAAGTTGGCTCTTTAAAATCCCCTTTTGTTGTCCCCTACTTTATCCAAAAAAGGTGTACTGCCTGTTTTGCCCTTGTGTTTTGAATCCAAAATTTGAGTGACATTTGTAAAGCTACAAACTACTCTGAAAAGCACTTTTGCTTTTGTGACAGCAAAGTGGTCCCCCCTCTGGTGCAGTCTCTCAGCTCCCAGTATTGCAACTCAGATGCTCTAGCATAACAGTCAGCAGATTACTCTTTCACTCCTTTGGCTTGAAATCTGGTTTATCTCACTCGTTTTCCTTGCAAAATAACTAAAAGCAGCAAAACACAACTATACAAGACACAAAATGCAAACAAATGTAAATACAACAAAATAACAACCTAAAACGAGTTAGAAACACTCAAATGAACATAAAAGACACCAATAAAACACTAAAATAATAACTCCTACAGGGAGTTCTCACCCCCCCCCCCCCCAAACATTAGATGTTGCTTGTTCTCAAGCAACAAAGACACAAATAAAGGGCTAACACAAACAAACAAACAAACAAACAACGACACATAAGCCCTCATGAGATAGTCAAATTTAGCATAAGCAACATCCCATCATGCGCTCAGCAAAATTTTTAAAAGAATGA
Source organism: Plectranthus barbatus (assembly GCA_026898455.1). Taxonomy (NCBI): domain Eukaryota; kingdom Viridiplantae; phylum Streptophyta; class Magnoliopsida; order Lamiales; family Lamiaceae; genus Plectranthus; species Plectranthus barbatus. Next base: position 736,115 of record JAPKLW010000023.1, on the reverse strand, counting down.
CTTTACAAAATAGTCCATGATCAGCATGAAATTATTAAAAACATATCTAATCGGTATAACAAAACACCTCAATCAAATTTGAAATCCCAAGTTCCAAAAATAAAAATGCCACAATATCAGCTAGCACAACTTTTCAACCTGACTCAAGCTATTTCATCAAGCTCAGTGATCATCAATGTTACTTATTTTCACTCTCGATTGACCTCTAACATCTTCTCCACTAATGGAATCTATGCCACTCACAGATCAAAAGGACTTTAAGGCTTGTAACGTAAGGCTAAGGTTAAGATGGGTAAATATGGTTAACGTGACTATCATCCAGGAGCATAATTCAACTATCTTAATTTAGGACTTATTTTAAACTGCAACATTAACAGAAGAGAAAGACACACACTCTCAAAAGATAAAAATAAAACAAACTATACTTTTTCTTCTTCTTCTTCTTCTTCTTCTTCTTCTTCTTTTCTTTTTTTCTTCTTCTTCTTTTTTTTTTCTTTTTTTCTCTTTTTTTAATTCTTTTTTTTTTCAGAACAAAATACATAACCGTGGCTTTTCAACATTTTCAGCCATACAACTCATGTCACTTCAATGCTTCAACATTGATTATTCTAACAAAACACAAAACACCACGACTACAACGTGTAAAGGTGTGCATGTGTACCCCCCAAACTCTGAACAAACATTGTCCTCAATGTTTAGAAGAGTCGAAGATATTCCTGGATTAAGGAGAGTGTATGGACAATTGGCTAAGTATGTAGGGAAAATGAAAGAATTGGCATAAGGCACAAAGAAAAGTCCCAAGGAAACTTGTGAATGAAATGAAACTGTAAAAGGCACAAACAAGTGAAAGATGGCCTGAATCATTTCCATGAGTGGCACAAATCCTAATTTCGCCTCAAATATGCTATCAACCAAGTAAGAGGTAACTATTTCACACATCTCACAAGTCAAAACAACTTAAATTCTGCCAAATCATTGAACTAGCATGATGTAGTTTTCAAAAACAATTCTATTTTTTTTTCACGGACTTGGAACTTAAATCAGTCATGATTTACCAAGTTAAAACTAGCGATATGAAGAAAACAAAACATGCTAAACCAAAAACTATTCATGAAGTCAAAAGATGAGAAATAAATAAAGGGATACATCATCGGGCACATAAATGAGCATCGACTAAAATATCATAAATCAATCAGGCAACCACAGCCTAAAACAAAAAAAAATTAAAACAACACACATTCACAACCAACAAGCAAACAACTAAAATAACAAAAAAAACTAATATATAAAAGACCAAATATAAAATATATTTTTTGAGTGGAATGAGTTTCGAATTAACAGAAGGGTCACGGGCTAGTAGAGGTGATTGCATTTCCTTTCTCTTTAGCTTTGATGGTGCCTAGCTGCTACAAGATTAATTTGTTTTGGTCTTTGATATTCAACATCACATTCCTCTCTTGCACACCAGCTAATGCTACTCCCAGGCTAGAGCATCACAAAAAAACTAAAGCAGAAAAAATAAATAACAGAAAAAAACTAATTAAATGACCGAAATAAAATTAAAGAAGTAAAAATCCTAGGCTATCTCAATTACCAAAGAATTTGAAGTGCTTAGATAGCCCAGAGTACCTCTCTTCTTATGCATCATTCAATGAGGCTGGAGCCTTCTCTTAATCGACCCCTCCTCCAAAGTATTGTTTTGCTCGTTTTCTCTTCTTATATTCAACACAAACATACCCTTCAATCAAAATCATCCCGAGAAACAATTCATTGCATGCATTCATATGTGTCACTTCTCTTTCCTTTGTAGCACATTGGACAAGGTAGATAAAACATCTATCAAAAATTGAATTCTTGATTCCAGGATCGAAATATTTGATCAAGTCTTCCACCACAAATTCTTTCACATGATTGACTTGCTGCTGTTCCTCAAATCCATTGCAACTTTCTCTCAGCGAAATCTCTTCCATAGAATTTAAAGAGTTAAACTCTTGGCCCATGTACCAAATATCAGGTGGTTTTGGATTTTTCAAGCGTAATTTGTCATCATCCTCCAAATCATCATACTCAAAATAATGTAAGAAAGAGTTCAATACCATTTATGGTTGTTCTGTGAAAAGAGTCTGAAATTCCCCCTGTGACAACTCAAGAGTTTTGGGTTTTTGAAAGTCTACATCAACACTTATCTCCTCAAGTTCATTGTAATAATTTTCAACCTTCTCCGACTCCATGTACAACTCTTCGTGCATTTCCCCAGCAAAAATACTCAACACATCAGTTGCAAATTACTCATTCAGTTCATCATTTTTCTATTTCACCCAATGTGGAAAAGGTGGAGGTGGAGTTGTAAACTCCCTGTCAGCTATCATATGCTGCTTCTGTGCTACAGCATGAGTGGCAGTCTGTTTCTGTAATTTTTTTTCATCTTCTTGACCCTGTGCAAGGGAAAATTTCTCAGGTTTCTTGTCACTCCTCAATGATAATTTTTTACAAATTCTTTTTCTGGTCTCTGATTGAAAGTGATACTTAGTGGCAAGCCTTGAGGTTTATTTCTCAGCTCCGTTGTCAATTTCCCAACTTGCTCTTCCAAACTTCTAAGTGAAGTAGCTTGGCTTTGAATAAGGGCATCCTGACTCAGACTCATTGTTGCGTTTCTTGTAACAAATTCTTTGAGCATATCCTCCAATGAATTCAGTTGCTTCACAGGTGGTGCTTCAGTTCTTTGCTAATTCTGCTGTTGGAAACTAGAACTCAAAGACTTATGCTGCTCAGATGCTGTAGCATTGGAATTTTCTGGCTCATACCATAAAATATTGGTATAGTTCCTCCACCCTGAGTTGCATGAGTTAGAATATGGATTATTCCCCTGCATCTGCTGATAATTCTGATTTTCTTCACAGCATACAGATGCTAGATAAACAGGGCACTCTTAAAGCTTGTGTCCTTCTCCACAATAAACACATGATAGCACCATAGATTTTTCCTTTAGCAACAATGGTTGGGGACAAATGTTATGCTCAATACTCTCAATTGTTGAACTCATTGATGCCAATGGTGCAGTAACAACGGTGAGAGCATCCACTTCTAGAATTCCTTTCCCTTTTTGAGTTAATGATGGTGCAGCTCTTGGATCTTCCCATTGATAGTTGTTGGATGATATCAGGTCCAGTAATTCACATGCTTCTTCATAGGATTTGGACAATAAGGCTCCACTTGCTGATGCATCCAACATCATCCTTGAGTTTAAATTTAGCCCAAAGTAGAATGTCTCAATTTGAATGTAAATGGGAATCCCATGGTAAGGGCACCTTCTTAGCAACTCCTTAAACCTTTCCCATGCTTCACTCAAAAATTCATCCACTTGCCTAAAAGACATAATCTCATTTCAAAACTTGGTAATCTTTGCCGCTAGGAAATACATCATCAAGAATTTTTCAGTCAACTCATTCCAAGTGGTGATAGAATAGGGTGGGAACGAGCTCAACCATGATCGAGCGTTGTCCCTCAATGAGAAGAGAAATAGCCTCAGCCTTAGTGCCTCTGGACTCACACCTTGCAGCTTGAAAGAGTCACAAACTTCCAAATGAAGATGGGGAGGGTGTGTTAGCCACTAAATCGGCCTATGAACTCAAGCATTTGGAACATTACAGGCTTCAACTCAAAATGTTTAGCATCAATTTCAGGCCATATAATGCTTGGTTTCAGCTCCTGGAACAACGGGTTTTGCATAATAGCGAATAGATTTGTCTTTATCATTAGCCATAGCCAAGATATTTCCCAAGTTGTTTCCACTATTTCCAGCAACAACATCTTGATTAGTAATCTTTTTTTCACACCTAAAGATAAAAACACTCCAACACCTTGTTAATCAAACAAGTAAAATACTAAAAACAAAATAAAAGCAGTAATCAAGCAATATAATAGCATTCAGACTCAAAAATCAACACTCCCCGGCAACTGCGCCAAAAACTTGTTGTGTGTTGCAGTGTAACTACAGAACTATGCGCAAGAATGCGCAATCGACAAGTAATATAGTCTTGGAGACCATATATATCGAACCCTAAAGAGTGTATGTGAAGGGATTTGTGAACTAAATCACTTAATCCGTTAGCCGAGTTCGTTAACTGGAATATCAAAAATAAATTGTTATGCCAATGATTAATCTTAGCATGCTTCTATTGATTATGCATAACGGGGGTTTTTGTGAAATCCCTGGATTGTAGAAACTTGAAGAACGAGTGCGCAGAGATTTGATCCTTGATCCTTTTCCCGCGCACCAAGATTTATTCCTAACCGATTGAGGAATTAAATCTTTGAAAATTAATAATAATTTTCAAAAACAAAGAGGGAGAGAAGAAAGAACACGATCCTCCTGATCTGATCTTTTGATCTGTATCCCAACTCTAATCCGAATATCTGGTGAAGATTTCCTTTGGATTTCGTTGTCGGTTGAGAAGAAGAATTTCCTCCTCGTTTCTCAGATCTTGTCGATCACACACAGCTCCCAAATTCTGGTTTGCTGTGTTGCAACATATGATCTTGTGATGTATGGGATCTGAGAACCTGATGCCTATTTATATGGAATTCTGGACTTCTATTGGGCCTCAGTTTTCATTAGCCAGACCAGGGACAAGAATGCAAATAACAAATAAGGCCTATCAATTAATTAATTCCCATATTCAAACCAAAATATACTCAATTAATTAATATTAATTCATTCCACCAGAGAATCAATATTGTCCTACCTATATGCTACCACGCTTTGAGGTACGGGTTGCATGGGCTCGGTATATCCCCACATTTATAAATATTCGTTAATTAATTTAAGCTCTGACAAGCCATTTAATTAATTAACATCTTATATTCATGAGTTACTCCACTCAAACCTTTTCACTTACGCTTGAACTTAATTAGCCTGCAGGACTTTAGCATAACGAACCATTTGAGCTTGTCAGGGAATGTCACCATCCTATACTGGATGTGGTTACCTAGTTCTTGTATCAGACAGTCACACACAGACTGTTATCACCCAAGATACAGATATAAAAGCTCAACTAGAGCCTTTCACTGCAACTCAAAGTGATACACAATCTGCGTATACTTATGTACCTTCCTTTAGGTTTAGGATCTCATCAAACCATAGAGATCTAGATTCTTTTAATGTTAGATAAAAGAATCGATCTCAACTTAGGTCCTTATCAATGTGTGCCCCACACCAGCATACCAAGCCATCCAAGATAAGATGCTTATTACTCCGTATGCTGCAGCCTACACAAACAGTTTATCCTGGAACTATTTCAGCTGTGATAATCATTTATATCTCGCTAGGTCAAACGATCCATACGATCTTTTGTGATCTACTACACACCGTATGATCTCCCTATCGACGAGATAAGAGGATAATAGCGTTTGCGACACATGTTTGTTAATTCAAACAGGAGATGAACATACAACATATATGATTCTAAGTATATTAACAATTCTAACTTGCACATAATATACAAATAATAATGCTTTCAGTGTATAATTCCATCGATCTCCTACTTATACTTAAAGCATTATACTGGTGCTTTCAAGAGAATAACGTGTCTAAACTAATCTAGCTATTACATCAATCATTCTACGTGGTTGGCTTTGCCTTTAGCCTAAGGTTACGTACATGCATCTTGTAGACCTTCTGAGGCAGAGCCTTTGTGAATGGATCCGCTAGATTATCTTTTTTATCCCAATGTAAACACAAGGCTAGAGGTGGACTTCTTTTTGTCTCGGTCTGCCTGTAAATCTGAATCCGTATAACCCACAGGGCACAACTCCTCACACTAATAGATGAGACAATAGTCTCTAGTTCTTTTCAAGTATTTGAGTATGTGCTTTACCGCAGTCCTATACACCGGTCCAGGGTTAGACTGATATCTTGCTATCATGCCTACAACAAAGTAGATATCTGGCCTCGTACATAGCATTGCATACATGAGACTCCCTATGGCCGATGCATACGGCACGTTGCTAATCTCATCTTCTTCTTTTGTGTCACCGGACACTGATCGTTGGAAAGATGTACGCCATGTTTGAAGGGTAACAGACCTTTCTTGGCAGTTTTCATGCTGAAACGGGCAATCACAGTATCAACATATGACACTTGAGACAAGGCCAACATCTTTTTCTTGCGCTCCCGCAATACTTTTACCCCTAGGATATATCCTGCCTCCCGAAGGTCGTTCATATGAAACTGTTCGGATAACCACCCCTTTATGTCTGACAATACTTCAACATTGTCGCCAATTAAGAGAGTATCATCTACATAAAGTGCAAGGAACACCACGCTTCCGCTAACACATAGACAGTACACGCAACTCTCATTTGAAGATTGTTAAAATCCATAGGATTTAATCACTTCATCAAAACGTAGATTCCATGACCGTGAGGCTTACTTAAGTTCATACAACGACTTCTTGAGCTTCCAGACCATATGCTCTTCGCCCTTCTGCACATAACCTTCTGGCTGTTGCATATAGATGTCCCATCTTTATTCGAGATACCCGTTTTGAAACAAAGTTTTGACATGCATCTGCCAGATTTCTAGGTCCATATGTGCTGCAATGGCTAGGAGTATTCAAATGGACTTAAGCATGACTACCGGTGAGAAGGTCTCGTCATAGACTACACCTTCTTTCTGACTATAATCCTTCGCCATCAGCCTTGCTTTGAAAGTTGTAATTTCACCGTTCGCTCTTTCTTTCTTTTGTATACCCGTTTGCACCCTATGGCTCGATAGCCATCAAGCAAATCAGTTTTCTACTATACATCCATAGCTGTAATGGATTCTATTTTCGAATCCATGGCGATGAGCCATTTTTCCGCATATTTATCAGATACTGCCTCATCGTATGTCAACCCTCTGATTGGTGGACAACCCTCCCACTGCGAAGAGGCATCTGTGCCGTGTCAGTATTTGGCATAGTACTCGTTGGTCCCATACCTTGCATTGTAGGCAATGTTCGTATTCCCTCACCTATCATAGGTGGATTTATCAATACACTGGGCTTTCCTAATTGAATCGCTTCATTATCCCCATGCTCGTCGAGGATAATCTCACTCTTTGATTTGTGGTTTCTTACATATTCGTCCTCAAAGAATCTTGCATTTGTACTGACAACCACTTTCTAATTCTCAGGACAATAAAAGTAAACACCTTTCGTTTGCTTGGGATATCCTACAAATAGCATCAGCTTACACCTACTTTCTAACTTATTAGGTTCCTTTGTCAGCACATATGCTGGACAACCCCAAACCCTCATTCTGGTTAGACTTAGCTTTCACCCATACCAGAGTTCTAGAGGAGTTTTAGGAACTGATTTAGAAGATACCAGGTTAAGCAAATAGGCCGCTGTCTCCAAGGCATATCCCCAAAACGAAATTGGAAAGCTTGCATAACTCATCTTTGACCTCACCATTTCCAAAAGAGTCATTTTCCTCATTTCCACTATACTATTTTGTTGAGGGGTTCCTGGTGCAGTCCATTGGGATGTAATCCCGTTATCTGACAGATACTGCAAGAACTCGTAACTGAGGTATTCTCCACCACGATCCGATCGTAGTGTTTCGATAGTCTTTCCTAGCTTCTTTTCTACCTCAGTCCTAAACTCTTTGAATTTGTCAAAGCATTCGGACTTATAGCGAAGCAAATAGACATATCCAAATCTTGAGTAATCGTGAATAAATGTGATGAAGTACTCATAACCTCCACGAGCTTGCGTGAACATTGGTCCACATAAGTCGGAGTGGATCAATTCTAACACATCCTCTGCTCGAGACTAACTTGCCTTAAAAGGCCTGGTCGTCAGCTTTCCCTTTATACAGGATTCATAGATTTGATGCGGTACCACTTGAAAAGATTCCAAGAGCCCATCACATGCTAATCTTTTATTCCTCTTTAGATTGATGTGACCTAGTCTCAAGTGCGAGAGATATGTTTGATCCTCGTCGGAAGAAAACTTTTCTTTAAATGATTATTATTATTTGATGTGTTTGCAACATTCACGGAAGATTTATGCATACAATCAATGATATAGAGAGAGTCAATCAGTTAGCCATGACAGATAACACCGTTATTCCCAATGATAGAAACTTCACTATAAAAAATAACTGAAAATCCATCACTAAATAACTTGGAAATTGAAATTAAGTTCCGCCGAAAAACTGGCACATATAAAACATCTCTCAAAATCAAAACATTATTTTCAAAGCATAAAGTAAAATCTCTAATGCCTACTGCTAAGACTCGCTCTCCGCTGCCCATTGAGATGGTAATCTCGTCATGCATCAGCTGCCTTATTGGCCTAAACCCCTGCAAAGTATAACAAACATGATTAGTAGCTCCAGTATCCACTACCCAAGAATAGGTAGAAACTGATGCTAAACATGTTTCCATTATAAATGCACATGACGTACCTTGTCTACCTGTGCTAAGCTCTAGACAATCTACTTCACTTAACTTGTGTTTGCATGGCCTAGTGATGACTTCTGCCTCATCTACTTCATCTAACCTTTTAAGCATTTCTTTTGCTTCAACAATGGCCTTCAAGAACTAATAAAGTTGGAGCAAACTCCAATGCCATCATGTCAGATTCCTCTCGCAACAGGGCCCTGAGTAACTCATGAAGAGGAAACTCACGCCTGGCACCAAAAGATTTAATGAAATCATCATAAGAATGAGATAGAGAGTGCAGGAAAATGTTTATTTTTGCTTGCTTATTAATCCGTCCACCTCTCTTTATGTACTTTCTCATGATTCTCATCATACTGAAGAAGTACATAGCCAACGAACTCACCTCAGTCACTTTCTTGCAAACCAAGTCCTTCACAAGATCATAACTGATAGTTCGTCTCACCTTCCCATATACTTTCTCAAGGTCCCTCCATATCTCAACGGCAGTTCGGTATTTTCTGTACTTGAGCCTAAATTCTCTAGACAGATTGTTCTTGATGAAAAAGTAGGGAAAATTATTAGAAGTTTTCCATCTGTCATAGAACTCTCACTCATCACCAGAACATTTCCAATACTGAGTAGACAGTGGGTCCATGTAAAGTCGTAGGCATGTTTTGCAGTACAAAGTATTTCCATGAAACAATACTTCCATTCAGGAAAATTCAGACCAATTAAAGGGTTCGATGTTAAGAGGTTAACAATATTAGCAGTAGACATGTCTGAAAATAATAAATTAAAGTAGAAATTAAAACATTGTCACAAACAATTGAAACAATTAAATATTGAAACCTTATGATAAAACAATATTAATGTTTCCTCCAATTTGCCTTAGTATTACTTTTGCAAGCCACACATGTGGACGTTTACAACAAAACACTTAACTAGACTGCATCTTTCAATTCCAGTCCTTTAATTCCAATCCATGCCGGGTTCCTTAGACAAATGGAATTAATAATTGCAGACTAACTTAAGACCATATTATCCAACTGAACAGGGACATCACAAATGAGTTATACTCTGGACAATATCTAAGCTAGCTTACCACCAAAGCAAACCCTCCCATATAAGGATCTATTAGAATACAATTGATCACTTATAATAAGACTATCTCATTTAATTCAATCCCAAGAGAACTTATGAAAGCTCCACACGCAAGCTACACATGTAGACGTTTAAGTATGAGCTCCCACTTCTCGCATGAACTAAATGTTTGTTTTAAGAAATCCTATCTATTAAAACTTATGAATAATAAATTAAGTAAGCTACACATGTAGACGTTTGCCTAATGAATTACCCAATTCTAATAAAGGATTGCTTTGTTGAGGTCTTATTAAATAATAAGCGTAGTAATTTTAAATTCATAAGGTTCAATTGCACATATTATTTTATGCAGCCATAATTATAACATTGCTAAAATTCTATCATGCCATGCCTGAACCCTGAATTTATAGTTATAATTAATTACATAAAATAAATCAGATAAGCATGCTCTTAAAGCTGTAAATAAAAGCATTAAACGTGCTCCTAAAATCAACAACATGCTTGTATGCTACGCAATTAATATAAACACATATATCATGCGAAGACAAATAATAAAGCAAATAAAAAATATCCTCATGGCCTCATGATACGAAATTAAGAAATAATTCTATCTATTACAATTTGGAATTATTTCACGAATCTTTCACTGGGCTCCCACTACCTGGACTGTGATCTAACTTTATATTTTGAAAATTAGGCCTACAAGACTTGATCCATCAGAAAATTGGACAACTGTGCCATTTAACCAAATCGTAGGCCCATGCACACATTGGAATCTCGATAGCCCACGAGAACTTGGCCTGACGGCCCACCACCGGAGAATCACCGCCGCCGGCGACCCGCCAACACCGTTAGCCTGCCGCCGTCACCCAATGTCGGCCACCTTCTTCTCCATCGCCGGCCACCCACAACTCGCTGGAGAAACACGCAGGGAGCGCCATTTGAGATCTATGCGCAACACCCAAACCCTAGGGTTTGCAGCAATGCTGCCCGCGATAAGCTCGCCACCGATTGCTCCCAGCCCGCGTCCTCCCTTTCCCCAGCTGTTGCGCCTCACCACCAACATCGCCGACCGACGACAGGGAGCAGCTGCCGGATCAAGCACAGAAAAGCGGCCGACATATCCCGAACGGGACGGTTCCATCCCGAGCAGAATGGCTCACGGCTTCTCGTTTCTTTCTCCTCGAATTCACGCCAAAAAGACGTATCCCGTACGCAACATCTTTGTCCCGAGCCTCGGTCCCGAACGGGACCGGCTTCGAATTTCCAGCAATTTCGTATCTTTCTGTCCCTAACGGGACATATGCATCCGGAACGGAATTTGCTTCGGCCCGAGCTTCAATTCAGCTTCAAAACTCGAATTTCTAACATTTTTTCGCGCCCTGCACACTCAAAACAACTCACGAACACCCAGTGAAGGAAAATCAATGAAAAGAAGAGATATGTGTGTGATTTGTGTACCAAATTCTCATAAACCATTCAATTCACATCCCCAAAATCATGCAAATTACGCACATATCAAACCCCCCAAACTTAAACCTTTGATTGTCCTCAATCAAAAACAAAAACTAGATTTTCATTCGCTTGGTGCAATGCTTCACAGCTCACCACTATCCATCAATGCATACTTCAATCTCACAAAGTTTTCATTATCTACCATGTTTAGATTAATGCAAAGAACTCAACCTTACCGGCATGTGATTATATAAGGAGTAACACTCACACTCAACTGTATAAGGTTAATTTTCTTTCTTCCACTCAAACACAAGTGCACAAGTTTCATTCATATCGTTCATCTCTGCCACCTTTGTTCACATTAGTACATTGTTCTAGAATCAAATAGGACTTTATCAGGTTGTAACGTGGCTGACTAACAGGTAGGGTGTTTTAGGCAAAAGTAGCTCATTCATTCAACCCTCTTCTCAACATTCAACCAATCAACCCCGCAATATCTAAGTGCATACTTCTATTCCACAATCCGATAAGTTCTCATTTCTATCACCAAATATGCATTTAAACACACCTCTCATTTTCTCTTTTCTCTATTTTTTTCATCAAAATTTTTTTTCTTTTTCTCTGTTTTTTTTTTTTTTCCTTCCCACACAATTTCTTTCTATTCAAACACAAATCACTCACTTCTTCTTATCTCATCTTGTCCCAACCCACAGTTTGTTCCTAAGCACAACATGAAAGAATTCAAGGCTCAAAGTGGCTCCGAAACAATGGCTAGGATAATCATATCTCCACCTTATTCTCCAACAATATCAAGGGTAGGTACTAAGAAGGAATGGCCTAAAATCATTTTCTAGTTCAATGTACATGTTAAACTAAGTGGCATCGACAGACTCTACTCATTCCACTTGTGCCTCGCCTCTCTCAAACAATCAAAAATGAGATAGAATGTACTCATCAGGCTCAAATCCCACAAGTTAAAAGTTTCGAGTTCTAAGCATTAATGTAACATGATATCAAATGCCAAATTTGTTCAACCTACAGCATGCATCAATTTCAAGTTATTCCGCTCTATCATAAGCTCAAACGATTCAAATCAGGTTCATGCCTCGTCATGAATTCAATGTCAAGTCAAAGTTAGCACAATTAAGAACACCTCATTTAAGCATTTCAATTTCAAACCCAATCTTTCAATTCATATAGGGTGTGAGAGTTAGATCAGAGTGAGTGTACCCTTCTTCAACAGTTACCAGGTAGAAAACACAAAAATTTCGGCATGGTTTCGCTTGTAGTCGCTCAATCCACCTGTAACATCACAATAACAACACCAAATCCAGGAGTTTCCAAATATCATAATCTTCATCAGACAAAGATTAATCATTTTACAACCATATCGAACTACTCCATCCATTAACTCCTAACTAAACTCCGTACAACTAAGAAAGCAAGTAAAATAATTCAAAAGCAAGTAAAACAGTTCGACAAAACATAACAAATAAAGGATAGGGATAAGAGGGGAAACCGGCGTCCGTCCGTCCCACCCCCCAAACTTAGTTCAAAGAAACTAAGTTTGAAAAGACGGAAAGGGCGGCAATCACTGCTGAGCACCTCCGGGAGCATTAGGATTGAGCTTGCGCCTCCGATAGTATGATGGGAACCGATCAATCAAATCGTGGAGCTCTGTCTCTACACCCGACAATCTGGTGTTTACTCCAGTGAACTGTTGCTCCATCCATGTCCTCTGAGCCCCCATGTCGGCCCTCAACCCGGTCATCTCCATGCTCAATCCGGCCATCCTCAAATCCAGTCCCGCCATCGAGGATGACATGCCCTGCATGGTCTCGAGCATCTCAGTCTGCCATGTGCGACGCCCTCCAGCTGAGGACATCCCGGCCCCCTGTTCTGGTTGTGGGTCCTCCTCGTCGGCAGACTCATCCTCTGCATCGTCCTGGCCCGGTGCAATGTGGTCGTACGACCCAGACATACCGTCACGCCTCTTCCGACACCAGCGAGCTCTGTGGTCGGGAGATTCCATCAACAGGTTAGCCTCCGAGTTAGGGGCTATGATGGAAGTAGCAGCAGTGTTGGGCAACATAAACCACGCATCGCCCACCAACTTGTACAGAAAGGCGTTCTCCCGTACGGCAGATATATATTTGGCCAGAGTTAGTGCTGGGAGGTCCACCACAGACGGTGGTACCTCTGTGCCCACCCGGGGAATCCTGAAGTGATCAAGGATAGGCGTGATGAGGCCTCCACAGTAGATGTTGGAGCGAGTGGGAGGGCGGCTCCAATTATCCATAGCCACAGCAGCCATGGAAAATGGGGCACCGGCAAGCTAGAAGTGGAGCATGAAAAGCTCCAACATAATGACAATGTTTGACTCGTGGCGGCCGGAGACTGAGTTCGCCACCACCTTATGGATATATCGCAGAACCGGATTCCTCACCAGAGAAGCCTTGGTTAGCTTCATTCTCAAGTTCCCTAGAACTATCTCGCCGGAGATCATCTGCCAGAACTCCTTGGCGTCAAACTCATCAGGAACATACCGTGCCTCTTCATCGCACCCGTATACCGCATCCAATTCTTTCCGCTCCAGAGTATAACGGGTGCCCCCCATCTTGAAGGTCAGATGGGTTGGCCAGTTCCCCGTGCTCTTCCGCAGAGACGCGGAAGCCAAGAATTCCTTGGTCTGTTCCCCCATTGATGGCCATTTCTCCTCCAATAGGGCCTTCCAACCAATATTTTGTAGCAAAGCCTCCACATCTCCTCGTATGCCCAATGCCGTCATCGTTTCGGGGCAAGGGTACTTCGACCCGTGCACTACACATTTCCACAAATCCTTGAATGCCTTCTACTTGTCATCAGTAAAACCTGCCGGGCGCCTGGGTGCCATATTTTCTTCAATTAAATCAAACAAGATATAATTCAAGTCATCCATGTATATCCAATTAATCAAACACCCAAATTTTACCATAAATCATATTCATGAAGAGTAGCAAAATAGACAACCCATCATTCACACAAGTGCATTCCAAATAATAGTTCAAACACAATCCCCATAGTTCAAATAGTATCAATATTCCCCAATTTCTCTAGAATTCATGAAGAATTACAATTAACCTCAAGAAATATGCCCAAAAATCGCAATCAATATAGTCAATAAGCCTCACACATGCATTGGGACATTCTATCGAACACCTACCGTGCATAACTTCAAAACCCTAGGTTGGAACTTCAAATACCAAAATTTCCCCCAAATTATCCAATAAAATTTCACACATGCAATACAAATGAAAGATAAACGTGAATAGAAGGGAGAAATTACCTTAGAATCGCTGGGAAATCGTAGAAAAAACAAAAAGGGAAGAAGAGTACCGTTCGGGAGATAAAAAGAGGCGAAAATGAACAATCCCGCGCGGCCTATATTTATAGGCGCGCGTTCGGTCCCGAGCGCCCCAGCCCTATCCCGTTCGGGATGACTGAACCGGCACGGTTTAGCAGCAGGAACTGGACCGGTCCCGAACGGGACAGAACGATCCCGTTCGGGATGCGCTACGGGGATCCCTTATTTACTCCAAAATTCCATCCCGAGCAGAATTTGAGGCTTCTGCTCGGGATACGTCGAAAGTTACGCATCCCGAGCGGGACACATGGATTCCGCTCGGGATCCGTCTCGGCTGGGCAACGTATTTTGCATTTCTAGCATCCCGAACGGAACAAAGAGGTCCCGCTCGGGATTTGTCACGGCCCTATGCGTAATTCTTCCCCTAAAATGCAATATTTTCATCCCTGCATCATTCCAAAGAACTTCCAACATAGAGTAATCCCCCAAACTTAATATACTGCGAAATACTATATCAAAACAAATGCATGCTAATCAATTAACAAAACAAGATAATTAAATCAAACTTGGGTTGCCTCCCAAGAAGCGCTGCAGTTAACGTCGGAAGCTCGACGAACTCACCTACTTACCTTCGTGCAAGCGAAATTTCATTCACAGTCCGAGGTTGCTTGGAAGTGTGAAATCGTTTAACTTGGTGCCCGTTTACCTTGAAGTGGTGGCCATCCTCAGTCTCCAAGTCCAAAGTCCCATTCTCGAACACTTCTCTCACCTTGTATGGTCCTGTCCAACGAGAACGGAATTTACCCGGAAACAATTTCAAGCGAGAATTAAAATAAAGAACCATATCACCTTTGTAGAACTTTTTCACCCGAATCTGTCGGTCGTGAAATCGTTTGGCTATCTCTTTGCACAGCTTCGTGCTCTCGTATGCCTCGTGTCTCCACTCTTCTAGCTCGTTTAGTTTCTGCACCCGATCCCCTTGAGCTTTCAGAAAATCCAGGTTTAAAGTCTTGATGGCCCAGAATGCCTTATGCTCAACTTCAACTGGAAGATGGCAAGACTTGCCATAGACTAGTTGGTATGGGGACATGCCAATTGGTGTCTTGAAGGCTGTCCGGTAGGCCCACAAGGCCTCATCGAGTCGCTTACTCCAGTCCTTCCGACTGACCACCGTCTTCTCCAGCACTTGCTTGATCTCTCTATTAGCTAGTTCAGCTTGTCCATTGGCTTGCGGGTGGTAGGCTGTTGTTACTCTTTGTCGCACCCCATATCTTGCCAGCAGTTTGTCCATGAGTTTGTTGCAGAAGTGACTGCCCCCATCACTCACCAAGGCTCTGGGAATACCGAATCGAGCCACTAATGCCTGCAGAAACTTAAGCACCACTTGAGAGTCATTAGTAACTGTGGGTATGGCCTCGACCCATCGAGACACATAGTCCACAGCAAGGAGAATATATTTAAACCCAAATGAAGATGGAAAAGGACCCATAAAGTCAATGCCCCACACATCGAATATATCAACCTCAATAAAGATCTTCTGAGGCATCTCATCCCTCCGGGTTATAGTCCCCATTTTCTGACATCTCTCACATGCTCGCACCATAGAAATACAGTCCTTAAAAATTGAAGGCCAATAAAAACCGCAAGAGAGTACCTTCCTAGCTGTTCGGTTTGCACCGAAATGACCCCCGCTTACCGAATGATGGCATTCCTCCATGATCTTCCTCCAGTCACTTTGATGGACACACCTGCGGATGATACCGTCAGCACACCTGCGAAACAGGTATGGTTCTTCCCAGTAGTAGTATTTCGCCTCCTTCAGAAACTTCTTCCTCTGATAGGGCTCTGCATCAGGAGGTAGGACACCTGCAACCAAAAAATTGCAGAAATTTGCATACCATGGAACACTAGCAGTAGTCACAGTCATAATCCTTTCATCCGAAAAATCCTCCTTAATTAAACTAGCCTGATTATCACCCTCAACCGGATTCTCTAACCTAGATAGATGATCTGCAATTACATTTTCACAACCCTTTTTATCCCTAATCTCCATATCAAACTCTTGCAAAAGCAGAATCCATCTAAGCAAACTAGGCTTTGAATCAGTTTTAGCAAACAAATATCTAATCGCTGCATGATCAGTATAAACAACAGATTTTGCTCCTATCAAATAAGGACGAAACTTATCATAAGCATAAACAACAGCAAGTAATTCCTTCTCAGTCACAGTGTAATTCAATTGAGCAGGATTTAATGTTTTGCTAGCATAGGCAATAACTCTAAAAATTTTATCTCTAATCTGGCCTAGAGCTACCCCCACAGCAGAGTCACTAGCATCACACATCAGAATAAAATCCTCCTCCCAATCAGGAGTCACTAACACAGGGGCTGTCACTAACGCACTTTTCAACCTCTCAAAGGCCCTCACACACTCCTCACTAAAGTCAAAAGCAATATCCTTTTCTTGCAAACTACACAAGGGCTTAGTTATCTTAGAAAAGTCTTGAATAAATCTCCTATAGAATCCAGCATGTCCCAAGAAACTCCTAACCCCTTTCACTATCTTAGGCAAGGGAAGTTGTTCAATTGCTACAATCTTAGCTTTATCAACCTCTATTCCCCTACTAGAGACCTTATGCCCTAACACTATCCCTTCTCTAACCATAAAATGACACTTTTCCCAGTTTAGGACTAGGTTAGTCTCCTCACATCTTTGTAACACAGTTTTCAAGTTAACCAAACAATCATCAAAAGACAAGCCAAACACAGAGAAATCGTCCATAAAAACTTCCATAACATTTTCAATCAAACCATGAAATATGGACATCATACACCTTTGAAAAGTCGCTGGCGCATTGCACAGCCCAAAGGGCATCCTCCTATAGGCGAAAATCCCGTAGGGGCAGGTGAAGGCTGTCTTGTGTTGGTCTTCAGGTGCCACCACAATCTGGTTGTATCCGGAGTATCCATCCAAGAAGCAATAATGAGATTTTCCTGCAAGACGGTCAAGCATTTGATCAATAAACGGTAAAGGGAAATGATCCTTACGAGTTTGCATTATTTAAAGC
This sequence comes from Plectranthus barbatus, assembly GCA_026898455.1. Classification (NCBI taxonomy): domain Eukaryota; kingdom Viridiplantae; phylum Streptophyta; class Magnoliopsida; order Lamiales; family Lamiaceae; genus Plectranthus; species Plectranthus barbatus. The sequence goes on along the minus strand of JAPKLW010000023.1, from coordinate 718,720 downwards.
CCTGTAATCAATGCAGAAACGACATCCTGTAGTCGGTCTCTCGATCACTTCTTCTCCTCCAGGCTTGATGACTTTCTCGAATCCTCCTTTCTTTGGCACCATGTGAGTCGGGCTGACCCACTCGCTATAACTCGGAGCATATATGATGTTGTTATCCAGCAACTTCATCACCTCTTTTTTCACAACCTCTTGCATCTTCGGATTCAGTCTTCTCTGAGGTTGTCTTTTCGGCTTGCTTCCTTTGTCCAGAATGATCTTATGCATCACAATAGACGGGCTGATCCCCCTTATGTCGGAAATCTACCACCCTATCGCTGATCTATGTATCCTCAAGACTCTCTTCAACTTTTCAATCTCCAAGTCAGATAGCGCTGAATTAACAATCACTGGATAGGTGTCCTTCTCCCCTAGGAAGACATATTTGAGGCTATCTGGCAGTTCTTTTAACTCCACCACAGGGGCTTCGTTCTTTCTCTGTTCCTTCTTCAATTTTGCCTCTAGCTCTTCTTCCTTGGTCCTCAATTCCAGAAACTTCACATCTTGCTTTGGCCTGACCTCTGGTGCATCTTCCAGTGCGCTCACCATCTCTAGCAACTCATCACAAGCCTCATAAAGCTCATCAAAATCAAGGTTAGAGTGCAGAGAGTCATGAATAACTTCTTCCAAAGCATCTTTCTTTTTAAAACCAAAAGATAAAGGGAGAGATATTACCTCCATATTGTTGCACTCATCATACCTGTCCTCGTGCTTCTTCATCGCATCTGAGATAGAGAATGTAACCTTCTGATCATTAAACCGGAACGTCAGCTCTCCATCTCTCACATCAATCAGAGCTCCTCCAGTACGTAAGAATGGTCTCCCAAGAATTAAGGGCACATTCTTGTCTTCCTCCATATCTAGCACCACAAAATCCGCAGGGAATATGAACTCCTTAACTTGCACCAGAACGTCCTCTACTATCCCCTTTGGCTGTGAAAGAGAGCGATCCGCCATTTGGAGAGTAACGGTGGTTGGTTTGATCTCTCCGATCTGCAGTCTGTTGAAGATGGTCAGCGGCATCAGATTAATGCTCGCTCCGGAATCGCACAAAGCATGACCAATCTCCAACCCACCAATAACACAAGGGATAGTAAAGCTCCCGGGGTCTTGCCTCTTAATAGGCATCTTTTTCTGAATCACAGCGCTGCACTCCTCAAACAGATTCACAGTCTCAAATTCCCCAAATTTCTTTCGTTGGAATGGAATTTGGCGTACCCCGGAATATCTTGCAGAACCTCCAGCAATGGCAGATTAATCTGCACCTTTCTCAGATGTTCAAGAAACTTTGCAAATCGCTTGTTCATCTTATTCTTCTCCAGTCTTTGAGGAAAGGGTATGTTGTTCCCTTTGACAATTTCTCCAGAAGTGTTCCCCTTTTGTGTTTTGACTAGCTGGGGAGTCACTTCCGGTTCAACCTCCTCCTCTTCAGAACTCTTATCCTGATGCTCTTGATTATCCTCACCCGCTGTGGGGTTACTGGGCCCATCATATGCCCTGCCACTCCTTGTGGTTATAGCACTGCAATTATTCTTTGGGTTAGCCTCAGTATCATTGGGAAACTGTCCCTGCTTATGGTTCCCGCTCACATGCTTAGCAATAGTGGAGATTTGATTCTGCATTTCTGTCATCATGCTGTCGTACTTATCAAATCTCTTCTCAAGTTCCTCTTCTCTCGAACTTTGTCCTCTTCTGTCCTGCTGCCCATACTGCCTCCTCGGATTATCACCCCCATTCCCTTGATTCGATCCTTCTCCTCCCTGCTCAAATCCAGGAGGTGGATTCATAGCATTATTCGGATTCTCGTAAGATAGATTCGGGTGGAATTGGTTATTGGGATGATATGGAGGGTTATCATTTTGAGAGTATGGCCTTCGGTAGTTCCCATAATTTCCTCTACCAATGTAGTTCACATCATCAGCTGATTGGGCTTCCAATTGTCCCATCTCACTGTATTGCTTCGGTATCTGAGTTCCTCCCCTTGAGGAACTCCCCATCTGCTGTTGTTGCTGTTGAGCTCTATCCAGAAGAAGAAGATCCATCTTTGTTTCCAAAGAAGCCATCTCGCTGCACTGATTTGAAATCTGAGTGCCTCCTTATGAGGAACTCCCCATCTGCTGCTGTTGCTGTTGAGTTCTATCCAGAAGAAGAAGGTCCATCTTTGTTTCCAAAGAAGCCATTTTTTCCTTCATCTCTTCCTGATCCCTCGTAGCAGCGACACTCTTCACAACTCTGTAGTCCCTTCTTTCTTTCGGCCATTTGTAACTGTTTTCTGCTAGCTTTTCAATCGCCCTCATGGCCTCATCTTCCTCTAGATCAAGGAAATCTCCTCCACCAATGTTATCCAGTCGGAGTTGTGTGTCATTATCCACTCCAGCATAAAAGAGGCAAATGATCTCTGCATCAGACATCCCATGTTTTGGACATTTCCTCAGCATTTCTCGAAACCTGTCCCATGCCTCATACAGCGGCTCATCATATTGTTGGCTGAAGGCCTAAATTTCTGCTTTCCTTTTCAGTGTCAGCCCCGGTGGGAAATACTTCAACAAAAACTTCTCCTTCAGATCTGCCCATGTTCTTATCTCATTCTTCTTCAACCCAATCAACCACGACTTAGCTTCGTCCTTCAAGGAGAAGGAAAACAAGTACATCCTGATTTGCTCCTGGGGGACCTGGTTAATCTTTATCAGGTCTGCCACCTCCAGGAACTGCGTGATATGATTGTTCGGATCTTCATTAGGTTTCCCTCCGAATTGATTCTTCTGTACCATCTGAGCAAGCTGTGGTGTGATCTCGAAATGAGTAGCATCAGTCCGCAGATTGAATCCATCAGTAGATTCTCCCCTCGAAGGTCGGAACAGATTTTGAAGAGGATTTCTCCTCTCTTCTCTACGCTCCCTTCCCTCCGCGTTATTGTTAACTTGGGCTCGGACTTCTTCCAGCTGCCTTTGCAGATTCTCGATCAGCTGTCTATCATTCCTCTGATCCTCCTCAGCCATGTCTTCTTTCACTACTACCTGTGCTGCCTGTTCTTGTATTTTCTTTGCCTTAGCCCTTGTAATCATGCACCACCTGCACCAACAAGAACTAGAATCAAGTAACTATATAATGAATCTAGACTACCAAGCTCATGAATCTCCTAATATCAAACAACGACCTACAACTTGAGTCCTCGGCAACGGCGCCAAAACTTGATGCAGTATTTTTTTATCAAGTAAAAATTATCGAACACGAAGACTCAATTCGCCCGTTGTTTAAGTAAAAGGGACTGATTTTGGAACTCAATATCTAGACGCGATAAAATAACTTTGAATATCAAACTCTAAACTATCTAGCATTCAATTTCAATTAAAAGCAATTAAGTAAAATTCAATTCAACTAAATAAAATCCAAAAGAGAACGGTTGAGGAATATAGGATGGATTGGGGTGGAATATGAATATGTTTGGATTTGTCAACTTTACTAACCAATTTCAATAGATAGAATGGGTCGGTTCATCGAATTCTAGTTACAACCCTTAATACCGGTGCAATAACAGTCGATTAATTTCAATCTCAACCTAAGTCTAGGTATATTAATTTCAATTAACTCCCAAAAGCTCACGAACACATTGACCTAGATACCAATTCACCTATCTTCTAAGTGAAACAATACCCAATTATTATTGCAATCCCCTCTAATTCACAAACCTATCAAGTTAGTTCATTGAGGCATACTTTCCAACACATGGTGATCAATCATGAAAAGAACACAAATTAAATCCACAATAATAATCAAAACCTTGAAAACTTCAATAATTCAAATCCAAACATATTCAAATCGTCCCAATCACATCTAAATCCTCAACTATGAGTTTAGCCACTCATGAATATAATGAAAACTATCAAAACCCCAAGGTAGAACATAGAAGAGAAAGGAGAACAAGAAAGCTTAGGATTTTAATGATGAATCTTCAATCTAGCTTCGAATCCTCCCTTCCACCTTCAATTTCCAGCTTTTGGAAGTGAAAATCACTGCTAACTTGTGCCTTAGTCTCTCTAGGGTTTGCAAAAGTCGAACCCTTTCCAAATAACATTCTTTGGCCTTTTATAGTTAAGAAACCCGCAGCCCAGTCATATATATCCCGAACGGGATGAGCCTGTGTAAAATACCATCCCGTGCGGAATGGATCGAGGTCAAGACCCGAAGGTCCCGACCCATCCCGAACGGGATAGTTCCATCCCGAGCGGAATGGCTTAAGGCTTCTCGTTTCTTTCTCCTCGAATTCACGCCAAAAAGACGTATCCCGTACGCAACATCTTTGTCCCGAGCCTCGGTCTTGAACGGGACCGGCTTCGAATTTCCAGCAATTTCGTGTCTTTCTGTCCCTAACGGGACATATGCATCCGGAATGGAATTTGCTTCGGCCCGAGCTTCAATTCAACTTCAAAACTCGAATTTCTAACCTTTTTTCGCGCCCTGCACACTCAAAACAACTCACGAACACCCAGAGAAGGAAAATCAATGAAAAGAAGAGATATGTGTGTGATTTGTGTACCAAATTCTCATAAACCATTTAATTCACATCCCCAAAATCATGCAAATTACGCACATATCAAGCAGGCTTCTTCTTCTCAAGCTCATCAAACTTTCCAAGTGCCAGATGCACAAACTTCTCAAGATAAACATTGCTCGCTTCCCTTTCAGCAGCTTCTAACTCAAGCTTCTTAGCAAGCCTTTCATTCTCCACCTCTAGCCTCTGAAATTCCAACTCCTCATATTTCCTTCTCAATTCCTCCATTGCTAGCCTGCACTGCTCTTCCTTAGCAGCCAATACTTCTTCCTCCTTTTTCCGCTGGGCAGCTTCAGCAAGCCTCCTTTCTTCCCCCTCTTTGATCGCAACATAAAAGGTGGAAGAGAAGGATTGGAAATCAGATTTTAGCTGCTGCTTTGTTTCAGATACTTCGGCTCGTGTAACCTCCACATCCTGTTTCACAGAAGAAACATCTAACCTCACCTCAGCAACCTCAGTGCAGACATCTGACACTTCGGTCCTGACCTCATCAATTTCCTTCCTTATTTCTGCCTTCTCCATCTCAACATGCTCATTCAGAGAAGATAGAGCACTTCGCATGGCCTTTTGAACGGCTGAATCCACGTAAGATTGGAAGTAATAGGAACTTGCAGGTGTAGCTTCAAATGCAGAAGATGTTGTTACTACACCCGAGAGGAGGAGGACTAGTAACTGCAAGAGGATCCAGTAGAGTGGTGGGCACATGGACATCTCCTCCCAACTCAAGCTTTTCAATTTCTTCGAGCTCCTCGAAGCACTTCTCTGTTTCTGCTTCCATCCGAGCAGCCGCTATCTCCTACGGAGTCATAGCGATGGCATGCTCCTGCTGCTGGAATGCTAGCTCAGCAACGTCATGATGCTCTGGGAAAGTAGGAGTTGTGGTGTCCATGTTTGTCGTGCCCTTCAGAACCCTTGGGCGGCTAGCATCGGGATGAGCAGTTGTCTTCCTTGTTTGTGGAATAAAGTTTGCCGGAAGCAACCTCTCCTCTGCATCCTGCCTCTCCTTATGGAAAAAATTTCGATGAACTTACTTACTTTCAGACCAAAATTTACATTTGAAGAGAATGTGCCATCCCTCTTCACAGTCACATTCTTCTTCACATGCTCCAGCCACCTCCCGTAGAAGAACTCGGCCCAATTTCCTTTCAACTTGTCCACCTGAGCCATCATTACCGAATATCTGTGAGCAGACATCTGGGAGTATAAACCAGCATCGCACTGGAACATTTTGATCACCAGCTCAACAAGGAGCTTGAAATCCCCTTGGAATTGGTTGATTGGGTGTGCGACCTTGAGGGTGATCGGCTGGCCTTTGCTGTCTTTCACTAACTCCAGCTTCTTCCACATCTTCCATCGCTTTGCCATCTCATCCTGATCGTGTATCTTATACTGAGCAATACGAGTACCGTCCTTGGGAAGCCCAAACTTGGCAGCAAGTATTCGGCATTCACCTCCAAAATCGTACCGAACACCGAAGTCTTAAAAGACTTTTCGGAGGGCTCCTCCACTACTGCCCTAGCATAAAACTCGAACACCATATGTGGGTGGAACCACGATGGCTCCGCTGACAAGTACCCAATAACCCCTGCTTTTTCAAGAACTTCCATGAGCCACACTGGAAAGTGCGTGGCGGCGAGGGGGGTATATAGAATCCCATCTTTCATGATTTGCGCCGCGCGCCTCTGCTTATTGGAAAGATTTGACTGTACCTTGGTCTTGGCGAGCGTTACCAACTGACCATATGCGATGTCGTCCTCCACATCCTCCTTCTTGACGACGCCGGTGTATTCAGGAGCCCATCTCTTACGGAGAGTCATGGTGGAAGTAATGGATTGAATAGGAAGACCGGACTCAGTAGACGAATCTGATGAGGAGGTATGAACAGATGGTTCGGAGTGATGTGATTGGGTGGGGGATTCAGGGTTAGCAGCCATTGTAAGAACTTAGGAAATTTTTTAGAGAGATTGAGAGTTTTCTGAGAGCTTGAAAGTTCAAAAGCTTAGGGATTTGAGTTTCTGTAAAGTGAAAGAAGTCGAGTAAGTGAAGCGTATATACCTTACGGGTAAAGATCTGACGGTTGGGGTATGCTACATCAGATGCAATTAACAGTTGGGCTTCGCGAGGATGTTTCGTATGGTGACCCAAGCCCCTACGAACTCGAGTGTTGATGACGTGTCAATCTCTGGTTCGTCGCTACCGTATGCACGCAATAAATGCACGTCCTATTTGAATTTCAAATTCATTCCACGTCTGAGTTCCTTTGCATGGTGGAGACTGCTACGGGTTGGGACTTAGCAGTCTGCTATAATAGGAAATCCTTAGCATGCATATGAGTCTGTTGAGAGCTTGGACTCAGCACTCAATTCATACAGGTATAGTCTGCTGAGGGTTCAGCAGCCAAATCCTCTAGCAACCATCAATGAATATTCCCCAATTAAATGCCTTTGGGAATGCTAAGAGCTTGGACTTAGCATTCCTCTGCTATCTGCTCAGCAGTCTGGACTTAGCATCAGGACCTAGCAGTCTACAAACGTAAGCTTTGATACGTTTCTCCATTTTTCCTTCAAATCTTCAAGAAATCCAAAGAGAATGAGAATAACAACTCATTTATCCATAGCGCCGTCTATCTCCATAAGGCCTAACTTGATGTATAATTATTTAAATCTGGCCTCTGCTAGCGGTTTGGTGAAGATATCCGCAATCTGTTCTTTTGTGCATATATATTGGACATCGATATCCTTCTTCTCTTGATGATCTCTGATGAAGTGATGTCGGATATTAATATGTTTCATCCTCGATTTGGATTCTTTGTTATGCACATTGCACTATTGTTGTCGCAGTAGATCGGCACACATTCAGGAGGAATATCATAATCTTGCAATTGCTGCTGAATCCACAAGATTTGCGCACAACAGCTAGCGGCTGCCACATACTCTGCTTCAGTAGTAGATGTAGCCACTGAGTGCTACTTCTTGCTAAACCAGCTAATGAGCTTGTGTCCAAGGAATTGGCATGTCCGCTGGTGCTCTTCCTATCAATCTTGCACCCTCTAAAGTCTGAATCTGAGTAGCAACTCAATGCTAGACCATCTGACCTTGGATACAAAATTCCTAGACCCTCGGTGCATTTGATATATTATACAATCCTCTTAGCAGTTTTCAGGTGCGACTTCTTGGGGTTTGCTTGATATCTCGCACATAATCCAACAGCACACGACATATCTGGTCTGCTAGCTGTGAGATATAGCAGTGAACCGATAATACCTCGATAGAGAGTAGGATTCACATCATCTCCTTCTTTTTCAAGTGCAGCTATACAGGTTGTGCTGATTGGAATCCTTAGACTCTTCATCTTCTCCGGACAATACTTAGCAATGAGGTCGCGAGTGTATTTCCTCTAATGAATAAATATCCCCTCGCTTGACTGCTGGACCTGTAATCCGAGAAAGTATGACATCTTTCCCATCATACTCATCTGGTAATTGTTTGTCATGAGCTTTGAAAACTTATCGCACATGTTTGAATTCTTCGATCTAAAAATAATTTCATCGACATAAATCTGCACGAGCAAGATACTTCCTTCATCTTTAATACGGAAGAGAGTCTGGTCTATCTTTCCTTTCTTGAATCCATTAGCTAGCAAGAATTTAGACAAAGTTTCATACCACGCTTTTGGTGCCTGCTTCAAGCTATATAAGGCTTTCCTTAGCCTATAAACTTGATTTCCCTGCTCAAAGCCTAGAGGTTGCTCAACATAAACTTCCTCCTTGAGCTCACCATTAAGAAAGGCGCTCTTCACGTCCATTTGCATCACAGAGAACTCATGATGTGCAGCATATTCTAGGAACAAGCGAATAGCTTCCAGTCGGGCTACTGGAGCAAACGTTTTGTCATAGTCTATTCCTTCGCATTGTCTGTAGCCCTTTGCTACTAGACGAGCTTTGCTGTGGATGACCATTCCTGACTCATCTTTCTTGTTCTTGAACACCCACTTGGTTCCAATAACACTCTGATGCTCTGGTCTATCTACTAGATCCCAAACATGATTGCGCGTGAACTCTGCTAGCTCTTCCTGCATAGCATTCGCCCAATCTGGACATCGTAGAGCATCTTCAATCTTTGTACGCTCCTCGTGCAAACTATAGCACGCTAGCATCGTATTGCCTTGTCTCGTCAGAATAGGATCAATGATGTCACCAAGGATATCATCCAAAGGATGGTTGCGTAGCCACTTTGGCTTTGGATTGCTAGGTTCTGGAACTTCAGCATCGGCCTTGCCTGCTGGATTGTTGTCTGCTACAACATTTTCTTCAGCAATCTCCGGGGGTTCAGCATTCTGGATCTCAGCATCCTGATTTTCAGCATCAGGAATCTCAGCAACTCGCAACTCAGCATCTGGAACTTTAGCAGCTTGATCCTCAGCATTCTCCAAGTGCTCAGCAATGGCTTTGGCAACACCATCAGCAGCACCTACACCGTCTTCAGCAACGTGTCCTCGGTCTGGAATTTCCTCTTCGTCTTTATTAAGCAATCCCAAGATATCCAAATTATCATTAAGATAAATCGGATTGGTGGCCTCAGCATGATCATTAGCATCATTGGCCCTATCAGCAGTCTGGTCACGTGCTGAGTGCGTCTGGGTTGGATTGTAATCACTCATAGACTTATTCGGGTCAATACGCATATTTTCAAAAGAATTCAAGATCGATTGACCATGGACATCATTAGTCTCATGATTATTAACCACTTTCTCTCCTATAACTCTACGCACTAAGATAGACTCATAAAAAATAACATTGCATATTATTTCCACAACTCCGGTCATCTTGTTTAATACTCTATAACCTTTGTGAGAAGGGTGACCATATTCGAGGAACACACCTTCATCAGACTTAGGCGAAAAAGTATTAAGCTTTGACTTCCCATTGTTATGAATATAACATGTCGAACCAAAAGCACGGAGATGAGTAATAGAAGGCTTACGACCGTTGTATACTTCATAAAGAGTCTTATTGAATCTGGTTGTGATTGCGCTCCTATTCTGAGTATAGCAGGCTTTCACCACTGCTTCGCCCCAATACTTAGCAGACAGCTCTGAATCGGCTAGCATAGACCTCACTGCTTCCTTCAACGTTTGATTCCTTCTCTCTGCTAGACCGTTCTGCTACGGGGTTCTAGTAGTGGATTTCTCATTCCCGATACCAGCTTCGGCGCAAAAATCTATCAGGATCCCATTGCAAAACTCGGTTCCATTGTTCGATCTAATCGTCTTGATTGTAACTTCTTTGCTATTTTGCTTCTTGAGGATTAGCTCCGGTAGGATGAGCTTTACTTCATTTTGGTCTTTAGCAATCGAGCCTATGTGTACCTGGAGTAGTCATCAACAACCACAAGTGTTATAAATCTTTCTACTTACAGTGGGTGGAGTGACTGGGCCAAATAGATCCATGTGTAAGAGTTCTAGGATCCTTTCTGAAGTGGCCTTCTCCGAGTTGGATCTGAATGATGCTTTGGTCTGCTTCCCATGCTGGCAAGCTTTGCACACACCTTCCTTGCGGAAAGTCTCAGCAGGCAGACCTACAACAAGCTTATTCTTGGCAAGATGGTTAATGGTTTTAAAATTCAGATGATTTAACCTCATGTGCCATAGCCATGTTGTCTCTTCCTTGCTCAATGCTACGAAGCATGAATGTTGTTGACCGCTTTGCCAATCAACAATATATAGGCCACCTTTGCAGATGCCTCTAAGCTTTACTTCACCTGTAGCATTGTCAGCAATAAAACATCCAGTATTAACTAAAGAGACAGTGTACCCATTTTCGCTTAGCTGGCTAATGCTTAGTAGGTTGTGCTTGAGATTTGACACGAGCGCAACATTGATAATCCATAGTCCATTTCGCTCTATGCATCCTCTCCCTACCACTCTGCCTTTACTATTATCACCGAACATGACTATGGGGTCATAAAATCTTTGGATGTCAGAGAAGAACCCTTCATCCCCCGTCATGTGGGCTAAACAACCGCTATCAAGGATCCACTCATTTGACATACTTGATGTCTTAGCACAGTGATCCTGATCCTGCAAAACAATCAACAAGTTGTGTTAGGTACCCGCTTAGCATCGGGTCCTACGGGATTAGCATGGATCATGGTTCCTTTTGGAACCTACATCTTTGTGATCTTCAAGATTTTCTTCTTGATCTCACCCTTCACAACCTTCTCGACCTTAGGATAAGTATGCTTTGCATTATTAGATCTAGGTGTGGTTGTGTGCTTAGCCTTCCGAATCCTTTGAAATGGAAATGGTTTGGACTAAGGCCTCACATAGGTATTCCTCCTATGTGATGTGCAAGAGTGATACAATGCTCTTACAGCATGATAATTTACCTGCTTGCCATTGTGGAAGGAAGGATATGTTTTCCTAGCATTGTAAACAAAATGCTCAGCATTCCTTCTCGACACTGTTGGGAATGACTGCTTAGCAGTCTGCTTAGCATAGGCTTGTTGTGTCCTCTGCTGAGGTCTAGCAGATGTCTGCTTAACATGCGATCTCTATTTCCTCAACTGAGGTTTAGCAGATCCACTCTGCTTACGTCTTTCCCTTTGCTTAGCATTTGAAGAATAAATAGTCATCTTTCCCTTAGTATCCTCTTTAGCATATAACTTTCCATCGGAGATGAATTGAATATTTCTCTGCTTAGAAGTTTCTGCCTTATCAAATACACCCTTCTTATAGGATTTGCTAGAAGCTTCAATACTATTAAGGCCTAACCCAGATCTATCAGTATGAGATCTTTGTTTGCTCACAATGGCATTTAGTACTGCCTTGCTAGTAGTATAAGCGCAAATGCATTCCTTACTAGCCTTGTTTTTCAAAGCGTGATACTCCTTTTCAAGGTTTTGAAAATTTTCAGAAAGTTTGGAGAAATCATCCTTGAGTTTCGAGAGTTCTTCGCTATCAGACCTTAGTGTTTCGACTTCATTGGTTAAAGATGTGACTTTTAATTATAGCGAAGTGTTCTCTCCTACTATAGCATCTTTCATTTCATATATCTTTGAAAACTCTAAAGATAGCTTAGTAAGGTAATCGTCCTCGGAATCTAAGGAAGTAGACTCCTCTATTTGATGCAAGATAGCTAGAAAAGAAATACTCATAGAAATTACCTCCTGATCATCGACTGCTAGAGCCGATTCAGCAGGCTGCTCAACATCTACATCAGCATCCTCAACAATATTTGCCATTAGCACGAGCATGACTTCCTCATCATCTTCTTCGGAGGAATAGTAATACTCCTCATCATTATCTGGGATATCAGGTACCTCAGTCCTTGTCAGCAACGCCCTGGTTATGGCTTTAATAGCACGTCTCTCAAATCTTTGCTTCAGGCGCTCTCTCTCCTCTTTGCTGACTTTTGGACATTCGAGCTTGAGATGATCTAGCGAGTCACACTCAAAGCATGTCCTAGGCTTTTGCTCTGTTGAGCGGGTGGATGATGAAGAAAGCTTAGCTTCCTTGGCTTCTTTCTCAGCTTTTGCTTCCAGCATCAACTTCTGAAGCTTTCTCATCTGCTCTTCCAGCTCGCTGATCTTTAAATCAACAGGTTGAGAACCTAAGGTTGAGATAACCTCCTTCGATGGCAACACTGGAGCAGATCTCTCACCACGAAAAGGCTTCTTGAGCTTCCATTTGCTGGGATCTCACTTAGTGAAGAATGCTAAGTCTTCAGAGTTAGCAGCAGTTGTCGATTGAGCTTTTGCCACGACTGCTTCATTCTTCTTTGATTTCTGGATTATAAACTCGTGAGTTTTAAGTTGAGCAAATACCTCGGATGTTGACATGTTGTTGAGGTCCTTCTCACTCAAACTTGTTATCTTCACGAACCAATCTTCTCTAGGGAAGAGTTTAGAAATAATCTTGTTGTTCATCTCCCCATTGTCATATGTCTTTCCTCGGTTGCAAAGCTCTCCAACAATAGTGTTGAACCTTTCTTCCATGGCTTGAATCGATTCCCCTACATGTATAGAGAAGGATTCATATTTATCAACAACTACCTGGAGCTTGTTGCGCTTCATTTGGTCGGTATCCTGGGAGGATTCACAGACATAATCCCACATCTGTTTGGTTGTATCAAAGTCCAAGGCTTTATCTGCCATCAACGGAGGCAAAGAATCAAGGATAAAATTCTTTGCTAGGTGCTCCAGCTGAGCTCGCTTCTTATCCTCTATTGTATACTCCTCGAATGGCTTTGGGATCATTTAAGGTGGTGTCGGTTGTCCTTCAGTGACCTTTCCTATAAAAGTGTTAGCTTTCATGATTTTAATAGGACCTTTCTCAAGAACATCTGCCATCTCTGGATGAATGCTTTGATGTTTTATGATGGCCATCTTATGCCATGAATTGAATTTCTCCTTGGTATACTTGGGCAAGGTATAGTTCATCTTGCCAAACTTTGAACCTGAGCTAGACAAACAAAAGAAACAAAATACCAGCGCTAGGAAGAACTAGATCTGGTCTTAAAGCGACTCAGAAGCAGTCGGTCTTTCAACCTCCTGCTCTGATACCAATTGTTGATCCCGAGATCAAATTCGTCGTGGTGGATACAAACAACAAACACACACGAAATACAGCAAAATATTAACGTTCACTTGACCTTAAATTCTTTCTTTATCAAGATTGTTTAGCTCAGCTTGTACTTAGGGTTTCTTACAGTTATACTCTAGCAACATGGTTGCTAGGTTTCAAAGACAAACACGAGAAACATTAACCAATAAAATAGTAAAGAGACACAATATTTATAGTGGTTCGATCAAATAGATCTACATCCACTCCTTAGCCGAAACGCTAAGAATTTCACTAAGAAAGTATACGAAATACAAGGAATCGTCTTTCACTTGTAGCAGGCGGTGAACCTTCTACCCGGCCACTACAAAACTATCCTCCGTTACTTCGTTCTCCTCAGTCAGCTGCAGCTCCAGCCAAGTCAAGGGTGAACCTTCAAAAAACTTGTCCTTCGCTTCTAGGGGGAGCTTTTAAAGTTCTCTCATGAACTTGTCTGTTTTCGGCAATATGCCCGTCGGAGTCAATCTCTTTTCAGAGATGTGACTGTTGGATGCTTCCTAGGATGGAAGGTATCCCAATGATTTGATTCTCGACCGAAGTCAAGGAATCTCTTAAAGGTAGTGTCAGATATTCAATGGAAGACACTCCTAGTTGTTGAGAGCTTTGAATACACTTTTATCTCGTGCTCTCAACTTACTACTTTCTCACTCTTTTGTTAATCAAAAGAATCTCGCTGATAATGCTTTTTCAGATGTGGTTTGAGGTTCCTTAGCTCGTGAGTAATGGAAGCAGTAGTCGTCTCTCACTTCTGGACTTGTCTTTTATACCTGGAGATTCAAACTTTGAATCTCTATACTCGTTAGACACAACGGCTCCTTCGCCAAGAGGGGTTCAACTTTATCCGTCCTTTCTGGTGTCGTACAGTACTTTCCGACCTACTTCTCGAAAGTTTTGTCCTTTGCGTGTACTTCTATCAGAACGATAGTGTAGCAGTCGTTGTTTGCTATCTCGCCTTGCTAAGCCTTCTCGGAACGATCTGCTAAGCCTTCCTAGCGATCTGCTAGACAAGTATCGGACTTCTGACTACTCAGCAGTTGCTTAGTGTTTAGCACTTGATTCCTTTGACTCCTTCAGCATTCCGCAATACATTGCTCTTAGCAAATGCTAATCTCCTTCTAGCATTCTGTTACTTGTTCGTCTGACTGCTGAGTATTTGATTCTAGCAGTCTCATCCTTTAACATAGGATTGCTATTTCCTTATAAATCCCGTCCTTAGCACTTGACTGCTATTATCTCTAGCAGTCTTCTTCGTCTGCTAATATCTCTAGCAGCCACAATCTGCTAGGAATGATTCTAGCAATCTAATCTATTACAACTCGATAATTGGCCTATACAGGACTTTACAAGAGTAGCTAGACTATATTAGAATTCATCAATTGATCGACCAATCAACTAAGGTTTGATCCAACAAAACCTTTTACAATATTATCCCAAGGGAGATTTAGGAATAATTTCCCAACAGGCTCGCTCGACCATTATCCCATCGAGTGATTGTAATAATATTTTAGCTCCAATACCATGAGAATTACACGATCTATCGATAGTGAGGAACAAGAACCCTCAATCTTTTTGTAGTGTGCACAGCTCGTTCTAGGCTTTATGATGAATCTCTAAGGAGTAGTCTGAAATGAAATCATCCAGTACTTGAGGATTGATCACCATTCGATTCTCATAAGCTAGGCCGTATCCCCCGATTTTGATTGCCCATATCACCATTCTTCCAGAGTGGTCCGATATTGATAGTATCGATCGAAGGGGGAATGCTGGCATGACTTTTATGGGATGTATTTCGAAATACAACCTCAATTTTCCCAAACTTTTATCTGAACATCAAATTCACCAATCTTTGGTACATTGATCCTGCATTTTCCAACCCAAGGAGCATGACCCTCTATTTGTAAAACCCCCTGTTTGTTATGAAGGTTGTCTTTTCCTTGTCATCAAGGTGCATCATTATTTAGTTATATCCGAAGTAGGCGTCCATAAAGCAAAGGATGTCTCGTGCTCCAAGAGAAATCTTACTAGTTCCTTATGCATTAATTCAGAGAGGTTCACTCCAACACTGGTTTCATATGGATCGAAAATAAATTCTTCGAGCTTTTCCACTTTGTTCACCTCCTCAGTATCCCATGTGCGTACCACAGGTAGTTCGATCGAATAACTCCTTGCACTCATTAATCACCCTTTATTTTCTAGATTCCATTTGGGGTGGGGAATTCGATCGTGTTATGACAGCTTGAAGGTACAACGCAAAGTTTCTAGATCTACTATCTCCCCAAAATGACATTATACAATGATGGGGCATCTACAATTTTGAATTTGACTAGCAGTTTTATGCACTCCATGAAAACTAAGAGTATGATCTGTCTGATTATGTTCGAACGTTCCCCATTGAAGCATACCAATAGCATTGATTCCTTCTCTACATATTCTTTGCGTATATGCATCTCCTGGAGAGCTCAACGATAGAGAATTTTGGTTAAGTTTCTTCACCATCTTTCTTATGAAAGTTAATATCTTAGATGCCGACTGATATGTGTGTAATTTGTGATATTTTTATAGTGTTTAATTGCATGATTCGATGTGAATTAGGTGCAAAAATCACACACACATCTCTTGTTTTGGTTGATTTTGCCTTCACTTGGTGTTTGAGAGGTGTTTGAGTGTGCAGGGTATGAAACAAGCAAGAAATCTGGGTTTTCGAGCGGAAAAATCGGCTAAGGACAAGAATTGTCCTAGGTGATTTGATATCTAGATCTAGAATTCTTGAGCTTTTGGGAGTCAATAGGAATCAATAAACCTAGATCTAGGGGGAGATAAAGAGTGATCTACTATTATTTCACCGGTATTACGGGTAATAATTGTATAAGAGAATTGTTCCAAATTAATAAATGGAAATTGGTTATTTTGACAAATCCAAACATTTTCCCAATCTTCTCAATTCATCTTAAGTACCTCAACTTCTCTCTCTTTGGTTATCTTTCATAAGGAGTGTGGCGTTTAATTTAAATATTTGAATTAAGATTTAAGATTTTAGTATTTCATTATTGAAAACCTCAAGCTTATTGATCACATCTAGATATTGAAGATTTTAAGTCAATCTCTTTTATTCATTGCAACAAGCGAGTTGAGTCTCTGTGTTCGGTAATTTTACTTGATAAAAAATTACTGCGTCACCGACCTCTTCCGATACATGGAGCATGGAGCAAAGAATCTCTCGTCAATATTGTTTTGCCGATGATCATGTCAACCTACTGAGCGAGAAGCCCTTGGTGATGGTGTTGACTATTTGATCAGTTCTCTGATGCACGATGGGCTGATGATTTGCCCTAATTGTTAGCATGTGTTGCTACCTCGGGCCATCCTTCTTTTTTGGATTTCTCCTTAAAACATTACCTCCTACTTCCGAAAACAGGTGGGTTAGGTGGTCTTCTTGCTAAGGAGACCCACTTCATCCTTCAATGCACGACAGTCCTCAGTCAAGTGCCCTTGATCATTATTGTAGAATAGTTTTTTTTATTTCGAGACACTAGGTTCACAATCATCTGTCCTGGCCAACAAGTTTTCCGCCCCATTTTAGCAATCTAATCAATAGCGACAATTGGGTGCACGTAGGATAGGGCTGTTATCCATCTAGTTTTCCAATTTTGAAGGAAAATCTCGGTGAAACCAATAGGTACGGTTTAAATTTTATCAAGACAAAGTTACTAAATAATTTATCTAAACCAAACTAGCAAAACCGTATAAAAATGGTTTGGTTCAGCCGGTTTTACGCTTTAAAATTAAACAAGTTTTAAATTTCAACAATGCATCATATTATATTTTTCCAAAACAAAAAGTATGTAAATAGTTTGAGACGTGAGTGAGGCTAGAGAGGAAAAAAATATAAAATAGATTAGGGTTTGAATTTTATTAAATATTTAATAAGATTTTTGTTTTTAATAATAAATAAATAAATAAAGTAGTTGGATGTAAGGATCAAACATGGGTTTTTCCAAATGGACATTTTTAGCTAACCAACTGATCTACACACATAACTTGTAAAATGTTAAATAATTATCTGGTCGGTCCGATGAAAACACTAAGTTTGGGCCCCAAACCGGAGTAGGATCAGTTTTGACTGTTTTTGAATTTTTTAAACTTCTAATCTAAAAATCAGCGTTAACCGACAAAACTAGCCAAATTAATTTAGTTTAGCCGATTTGAACGGTTTCGGTCAAATCGCAAACACCCCTAGCATAGGGGATAGGTTGATTCATTAATGCTTTATTTGGCGGAGATCCCCTTTTTCCTCCAATCATTCATGTTTTCCCTTGACTAATAGAGCAGGTGCTTGACGTGCTTCTTAGGTTCTCTTTGATCGACTCGCTCAATTATCCTTACTGGTGTTTCCTTATTTTTTTGCAATGTTAATGCCTCTTTCACCCTTAACTTTGTGTCGACTTTAGCCTGTACTTCTGCCATGGTCGAACATTGGAATCCTATCAATTCTCGAAATAGTAAAGTAACTCCAGAGAGTTTGTTCATGAATACAGATACGGTGGTGTCTTTCAAACAATTAGGGACCGCTACAAGGTCCTAGTTGATCAGATGATGTATTCTCTCAAGGATTCGGCATTCTTGATCAGATGATGTAATCCGTAGGGATTTGATTTCCACTGCTCGAAAGATGTTGTACAAAATTCTGATGTAGATCAGTGAATGAAAAGATGAAATGCTTCGAAAGGCACATAAATCATTGAAGTGTAGGATTGGTCAATAAAGAGATGAATATATTGCACATGCATGCCTCCTCATTCGCACTACTAACGGGTGGTATACACATATTTAGTCTGTATAAGGTCATGAAATCATCATGATCTATCGATCCATCATAAGGAATAAGGATGGGAGGACATATCTTTGCGTTATCTAGACTTACAAATTTTTTTTTACAAATGGTAATTCGTAAAAATAATCCTAGTCGACCTATATCGGAATAGGCAACGCGCTTGGGAGAGTGACATGCACAATTTTCTGGAATGAGAATTTCACTTATTACTCCTCGATCTTCGAACTTCTACACATTTCTCCTTCTTCGCTACAACTATTTTCCCTGCAAGTCCGCTTTGTGTATCTCTTGACTTGAGATTAGTGACCCTCGGTTCTTTCTCTCTTCTACTCCCACTCTCTTTGTGGACCTTCCTCTCTTTTTCCTCTCCTTCATCAATCTCCTCATCATCACCTTGGTCCTCATTTTCATCGTCTTTTTTATCATTATTGTTTTCTTCATTATCTCTTTCATCATTATCGTTGTTTTTCTCCACCTCTTCAATGTGTTCTTCTTCCTTCTCATTCTCTTCCAATTCCTTTATTTTTGCCACTTGGATGGCCTTCGCCAAATTCCTCAGTTTGATCCTTATAGTCGTGATTTTTTGATTTAGTTTCTAGGCGGAGTGCCACAATTCCCTTTTTCCTACTTGTTGTTTATGTTGGAATTGTATACATAAAAGCATTGTGGTTGGGTATATTTAGAAACGTTATGTTTGATATACATTAATGACTTGCAATAAACAACTCATGTCTGAATTAACAATCATACGATGCGAACAAACACATCCAGTGATCTCGTCGATAGGGAGATCATACGGTGTGTAAGAGATCACAGAAGATCGTATAGATCGTTCGACCTAGCGAGATATAAACAGTTATCACAACTGAGATAGTTTCTAGTTTGGCTGTCAGTTTAGGCTGCGGCACACAAGTCCATAAGTGGTTTATCTTGACTGCTTTGTGTGACCGGTACATCTCAATGTATTGATAGGATCAAGAGTGAGATGAACCATTCTACTTGACACATGAATGAATAAAGATCTCGATAACTTAGTCGGATCTAAAGTCTATTTAAGGATGAGGGGCACACATGGGTTGACTGTCACTTTGACTTGCTATGGTGGAGAGTCTTTCATGTACTCGTATATCTGCATCTTGGGTGATGGCAGTTTATGTGGGGTTTCCTCAGGCTGGATTTAGATAACCATATCAGTTTCAGGATGGTGACATTCCCTGGAAAGCTCACGAGGTTCGTTATGCTAAGTCCTGCAGGTTGAATCGTTAATTCAAGCATAAGCGATAAGGGTTGAGTGGTACTACTCGGGAATAATAAGAGATTAATTAATTACAGCTAATTGTCATACGCTGAATTAATTAATGAATGTTTGAAACCTTAAATATGGGGATTAACCAAGTCAATGCAACTTGTTCCTAATAACGTGGTAATAAAGGGGTAGGTCAGCATTTATTCTCTGGGGGCATGAATTAATGTTTATTAATTAATTATGTTCTGGGTTGAACATGGAATTAATTAATAGGAGGCCCACTTTATTATTTTCATTTGATCTCTGGTCTTGCCCAACATTGCTCAGAGCCCATTAGGGTTTATTAAACCCTAATAGCCCATTTCTCCAGATATATATAGATAGATAAATCTCTCATTTTCCCACATAAGTTTGAAGTTTCAAATCAGAAACCATAGAGAGATTGAGAGATAGTGGGCGGTTGTGGATCCGGTAGCGTATCCTCACCAGATTTTCGGATCGAGCAAGGGAACAGATCAGAAGATCAAATCTGTTGGAACAAGTCTCCGTCATCGATCTTGATTTGTAGATCAGTCACTGGAGTTCAGGTATTCCGTAGATCGATACCTTTGCAATTAATTTCGTAGGAGCATGCTTAGGTTCGCCTGATTCATTTAATTTATATTTATTCTCGATATCCTAAGAACGATCCTTGGCTAATTAAAGCGGCAATTCGTGTTGTCTATTGTAGACTCGAATCCTACAATTGGTATCAGAGCCAGATTCTAGTTCTTAGGCTCCATCCTGGATAAATTGAAATTAAATAAATGTGTATGCTCATGGATGGATTTATTTGTCGTGGATGTTTTTGTTCTCGTGGCCCCTCTCTGTTTTTTGGTTTTGTTTTTGAATCGCGAGAAAATCCGCGATTAGATTGATAGAAAAAGTTATGTAATAGACTAGACTATTTGGTTGTAGTTTTTTTATTCGATCTGTAAACTGAATGAGAGCGAGACCAAGGACAACGATGAAGGTGGTGCAACAGCTTTCCGGCGACTGCACAGCCGCGTGCAGGCGGCACGCGGCGGTGTCCGGCGGCGATGGCCGTTGGTTGGCATCGTAGACCAGCACACAGCGGTTCATGATGTGCTGTGGTTGCGTGCGGCAGTTGGCTGCAAGATGCAGCAGTTCACAACATCACTCGCTGCTTCTCTGCAACTGCGCGCAGGTGGTGTGTGCTCAGTGGGACGCGCACAGCAGCCACTCCGGCCAGGGCGAGAGCCTTGCGCAGGTGCGCACGGCGGTGGGTGAGTCTTAGCCGCGCACAACTCGCGCGAATGGTGGTCTGGGATGATTGTGCAGTGAAGTGCACTCGCATTTTAGCAGGCTACCGGCGGCGTGGGCAGTTGTGCTAATGCGGGCGGTGCTCGTCGGTGAGCAGGCTGGTGGTTCGGCGGTGGTTGTGCAGGCAGGTGGCGGCGGCGGCTTGGGTTCTGGGTGGTGAAGATGGAGGCTGCAGCTGCTAGGGTTTCTTGGGTTTGGGTTGCTCGGGCCCAGCAGCCCGGAGGCGGCCCGAACTGCTGAAAAGTAGGGTTTCTGCTGAAATTAGGGTTTTACAACCTAATGGGCTTGGGACCCTTATTCTGGCTCAAACTGCTGTATTATTCCAACCCAAAATTGCAGATTTCAAGTTAAAGAGTGGGAGCCCATTTGAAGATCTGTATTAAATTAAATCATTGTGATAGATAGATTTAATTTTTTTCCCATGTAATTGCATCAAGGGGCCACGAGAAATTTTATTTGTTTATTTAATTGTTTTCTCGTATGATGTGATTTATTATATGCGCACTAGTAAATAATAGGAAAGCATGCTACTGCTTTTATTATTTATTTTTAAAGCATGTTGTATATAATAAGAAAGCATGTTACTGCTTTATAATTTACTGTTCAAAGCATGCTTTATGTGATTTATTTTATGTATTAAATTATGTCTATAAATTCCAGGATCATGTTGGAAAATATGATGAAATTTTAGATGTGACATAATTTATGGATCATAAAATAATCTGTGCACATAAGAACCTTTTGAAAGAAAAAGACTAAACAAGATTTTTTTTTTTAAATCAGCAAGACCTCCACAATGCGATCTCTTATTAGAAGTGGGCAGTGAAGTGAGTAGACGTCTACACGACCGTAGCCTGCTTACTTTATTCGTTAATAAGTTCTAATAGATGAGATTTCTAAATAAAACATTTAAACATGCGAGAAGTGGACAGTGAAGTGAGTAGACGTCTACACAATCGTAGCCTACTTACTTTATTTGTTCATAAGTTCTCTAGGATTGTTTTAAATGAGATAACAAAGGTTGTAAGAGGCATGCGTCATGGGTCTATTACGTATGAAAAATCGTTCTTTTAACTTCCGGAGTTAGAATTGTGGTCAAATGCTTAGATGTTGCCTTAGTACTAACTCATGAATGATGTCCCTGCTCAGATAGGTTGAACATGGTCTCAGTTTTATCTTCGATCATTAATTTCATTTGCCGGCGAATAACTGGCATAGATTGAAATTAAAGACTGGAACTTCAAAGAGCAGTCTGGTTAGGTGGTCTGTTGTAAACGTCTTTGAAAGGAGCTTGCAGTAGATGCACCTAGGCAATTGGGGGAAACAATTGTATTGGTTTATCAAAAGGTTACAATGCATATTTGTTTCAATTTCTGCATGTATGTTCTTACTTTAATCAATTATTGTTTTCAGATATGTCTATGAATAATGTCATCAATATCTTGGCACAAAATCAATTAACTGGTCCGAATTTCCTGGAATGGAAGCGCAACTTGGATAATATCCTAGTTGTAGAGGAACATCAATATGTTCTTAACACTCTGTGTCCAGCTGTCCCCACTGCTGAGTCAACTGATGTGGAGCGGAACCTCTATGATAAGTGGGTCAAGTCTAATAATGTAGTAAAGTGCTACATGATGACCACTATGTCTAAGGTGCTCCAGCAATAACATCAGCACTATGACAAAGCAGCTGAGATTATGGATAGTCTCACAATTACTTATAGGGAATCGGATAGAGCTGTTAGATTTAAGCTCATGAGAGAGATCGTGAGTTGTAAAATGACTGATGGTAGCTCAGTGAGGGAGCACGTTGTTTCCATGACTCACCTCATGGATGAAATGATGTTGCATGGAGGAGGTATTGATGGGGAAGCCCAGGTTGATATCATGCTCAACTCACTTCCGAAGTCTTTTGAGAACTTTAGGCTGAACGTTGTCATGAGTAAAAAGGAGTACACTCTCAATGAGTTACTTAGTGACCTCATGGCGGCTGAATCAGTCATGCAACCTGAAAAGGCAGTCTTGGTTTCTTCCGGTAGTTGCCCTGCTTCATCGAAAGGTGCTAAAGGGGTGATTGGAAAGAAATTCAAGAAGACAGCTCTTGGAAGCCAAAGTTCTGGGAAAAAGAAGACTGTGACACCGAGGAAGAAGGGCAAGTGTTTCCGCTGTGGCAAAACTGGTCACTGGAAAAAGGATTGTCTGACCAAGCTGGTTAGACAAGGTACGTCATTAGCATTTGTAACGGAAACATGTTTAGCATCTGTTTCTACCCATTTGTGGGTAGTGGATACTGGAGCTATTGATCATGTTTGTTACACTTTGCAGGGATTCAGGCCGACAAGGCAGCTGAATGATGACGAGGTGACGATCTCCATGGGTAATGCTGCTCATGTGTCTGCAGTAGCAGTTGGAGTTGTTACATTATGCTTTCAAGACAATGTTCTGATTTTAAGAGACGTTTTGTATGTGCCGGATTTCCTGCGTAACCTTATTTCTGTTTCCTGTTTAATAAATGATGGATTTATTAGTTTTCTGGTATACACATCCATAGCAGTAATGGATTCTATTTCCGAATCCATGGCGATCAGCCATTTGTCTGCATCTTTATCAGATACTGCCTCGTCATACGTCCAGGGATCGGTATCATCTAGTCCGCTTTTCGGGATCAAGTCAGAAGACTCTCCCACAAACATATACCTTTCGGGTTGGTGGACAACCCTCCCACTGCGACGAGGCATCTGAGCCGTGTCAGTAATTGGCAGTGTACTAGTTGGTCCCATACCATGCATTGATGGCAGTGTTGGTATTGCCTCACCTATTATAGGAGGATTTACCACTACACTGAGCTTTCCTGATGGAATCGCTTCCTTATCCTCAAGCTCGTGGAGGATAATTTCACTCTTGGATTTGTAGTTTCTTACATATTCGTCCTCCAAGAATCTTGCGTTGGTACTGACAACCACTTTTTGATTCTCGGGACAATAAAAGTAACCTCCTCCGTTTGTCCGGGATATCCTACAAACAGCATCAACATACACCTACTTTCTAACTTATCAGGTTCCTTTGTCAGCACATATGCTGGACAACCCCAAACCCTCACTCTGTTCAAACATAGCTTTCGCCCATGCCAGAGTTCCAGAGACATTTTAGGAACTGATTTAGAAGGTACCATGTTAAGCAAATAGGTCGATGTTTCCAAGGCATATCCCCGAAACGAAATCAGCAAGCTTGCATAACTCATCATCGACCTAACCATTTCCAAGAGAGTTCTATTTCTTCTTTCTGCTACACCATTTTGTTGAGGGGTTCCTGGTGCAATCCACTGGGATGTAATCCCATTGTCCGACAAGTACTGCAAGAAATCGTTACTGAGGTATTCTCCACCACGATCCGATCGTAGTGTCTTGATAGTCTTACCTAGCTTCTTTTCTACCGCAGTCCTAAAATCTTTGAATTTCTCAAAGCATTCAGACTTGTAGCGAAGCAAATAGACATATCCGAATCTTGAGTAATCATCAATGAATGTGGCGAAGTACTCATAACCTCCATGATCTTGCGTGGACATTGGTTCCACATGAGTTAGAGTGGATCAATTCCAACACATTCTCTGCTCGAGACTGACTTGCCGTAAAAGGTCTGGTCGTCATCTTTCCCTCTATACAGGATTCACAGATTTGATGCGGTACCACTTGAAAAGAATCCAAGAGCCCATCGCATGGTAATCTTTTAATCCTTTTTAGATTGATGTGACCTAGTCTCAAGTGCCAGAGATATGTTTAATCCTCATCGGAAGAAAACTTTCTCTTTAAATAATTATTATTATTGGATGAGTTTGCAACATTCACGGAAGATCTATGCATACAATCAATGATATAGAGAGAGTCAATCAGTTTGCCACGATATATAACACCGTTATTCCTAATGATAGAAACTCCACTATTAAAAATAATTGAATATCCATCACTAAACAACTTGGAAACTGAAATTAAGTTCCGCCGAAAGACCGGCACATATAAAACATCTCTCAAAATCAAAACATTATTTTCAAAGCATAAAGTAAAATCTCCAATGGCTACTGCTGAGACTCGCTCTCTGCTGCCCATTGAGATGGTAATCTCGTCATGCATCAGCTGCCTTGTCGGCCTGAACCCCTGCAAAGTATAACAAACATGATCAGTAGCTCCAGTATCCACTACCCAAGAATGGGTAGAAACTGATGCTAAACATGTTTCCGTTATAAATGCACATGACGCACCTTTTCCAGTCTTCCTAACTTGACAATCTATCTTCCAGTGACCAGCCTTGCCACATCTGAAACATTTGTCCTTTTTCCCAGGCACGCCCGGTGTCCTTTTTTCCTTCTTCACAGAAGTTGTACCTTTGACTTTCTTCTTAAACATTCCTTTGCGCCTCTTGCCAACCAGCGCAACAGGACGGTTTCCTGAAGTAGCCAAAGCAACCTTTTCTGGAAGAATCACAAACTCCGTTGCCATCAAGTCATTGAGTAACTCGTTAAGAGTGTACTCTTTCTTGATCGTGGCAGCATTCAGTCTAAAGTTCTCAAAGGACTTTGGCAGAGAGTTGAGAATGATATCAACCTGCGCTTCCGCATCGATACCACCTCCGTGCAGCGTAAATTCATCCATGAGATGTGTCATGCTGATCACGTGCTCTCTGACCGAGCTACCTTCAGCCATTTTCTTTCCTACGATTTCCCTCATGAGATTGAATCTGACAGCTCGGTCTGACTCACCATAGGTCCCTGTGAGGCTGTCCATAATGTCACAAGCATTATCATATGAATGATGTTGCTGTGCAAGTATCTTGGACATTTTATTCATCATATAGCATTTCACTATATTTTTTTACTTGAGCCACTATTATAGTAGCTCCTTTCCTCATCAGTCGATGCATCAGTGGGAGCAGCCGGACGAGGCTTATCAAGGACAAACTTGAGTTCCTCTGCAACAAGGATGTAATCCAAGTTGCGTTTCCATTTTTAAAAATTGGGACCGGTTAATTGGTTTTGTGCTAAGATATTGATCACATTTGGTAAAGACATGTCTGAAAACAATAAATTAAAGCAGAAATTAAAACATAGTCGCAAACAATTAAAATAAATAAATATTAAAACCTTATGATAAAACAATATTATTGTTTTCTCCAATTTGCCTAAGTATTACTATTGCAAACCACACATGTGGGCGTTTACAACAAAACACTTAACCAGACTGCATCTTTCAATTCCAGTCCTTTAATTCCAATACATGCCCGAGTTCCTTAGACAAATGGAATTAATAATTGGAGACTAACTTAAGACCATATTATCCTACTGAGCAGGGACATCACAAATGAGTTATACTCTGGACAACATCTAAGCTAGCTTACCACCAAAGCCAACCCTCCCATATAAGGATCTGCTAGGACACACCCTGATCCCTTATAATAAGGCTGTCTCATTTAATTCAATCCCTAGAGAACTTACGAAAATTTAATACGCAAGCTACACATGTAGACGTTTACGCATGAACTCCCACTTCTCACATGAATCAAATGTTTTTTTTAAGAAATCTTATCTATTAGAACTTATGAATAATAAATTAAGTAAGCTACACATGTAGACGTTTACCTAATAAATTAGCTACTTCCAATAAAGGATTGCTTTGTGGAGGTCTTATTAAATACTCAGCTTAGTAATTTAAAATCATAAGGTTCAATTGCACAGAATATTTTATGTAGCCATAATTATAACATTGCTAAAATTCTATCATGCAAAGCATGAACCCTGAATTTATAGTTATAATTAATTACACACAATAAATCACATAGCATGCTTTAAAGCAGTAAATAAAAGCAGTAAACGTGCTCCTATTATATACAACATGCTTATATGCCGCGCAATTAATGTAAACACATTTGTCATGCTAAGATAAATAGTAAAGCAAATAAAAAATGTCCTCGTGGCCTCATGATACGAAAATAAGAAATAATCTTATCTATTACAAATTGGAATTATTTCAAAGATCTTCGACTGGGCTCCCACTACTTGGATTGTGATCTGATTTTATTTTCTAAAAATTGGGCCTCCAAGATTTGATTCATCAGAAAATTGGACAACTGGGCCAGTTAACTATATTGCGGGTCGGGCAGACATTGCAAACCCGATATCCCTCGAGAACTAGGCCCGACGAGCCACCACAGGCGAACCACCGCCACCGCCAACCCACCGCTGCCGCAAGGGCTGCCGGAATCGCGCAGCAGCCATGCACGCACGTCGCATGGCTGCAGCTCGTGATTCTGTGTCCTTCGGCCATCGCCCGTTTTGCATGCCGCCGCCCCGGCTTGCCCCGACCATCGCCTGATCTGCCAGACTCTATCTTCTCCATCGCCGGCCACCCTGGCTTGCCAGAATCGTGCGGGTGGGTGAGGATGCGCGCCCCAACTGCGGTTGCAAACCCTAGGGTTTGCGCCTGCCACAGCCGCGCCATCGCCACTAACCACAACTGCCACTGCCTTCCTTCTCTCGAGCCACGTTGTCACCATCTACCACCGCCGACACCATCCGAGGGCAGTGAGCACGCTGCCGGTGCATGCACGCAAGGCTGCGTAGGGTCCCTGCGCGTGCACGTGGAACCTAGGGTTCCGCTGTGCCGCGCGCAGCCCTCACGCCCAGGCCGCCGTCACGCACCATCCCAGTGCTGCCTCCATCCCTCACACCGTCCTCCCGGCACCCCGCACACCGCCGGCCGGCTATGGCCGCGCGGCCCTCGCCATGTGTGCTCGCGCGCGGTGCTGAAACCCTAGCGTTTAGCACGCAGCGCCGCCGCCGCTGTCATGGCCCTACCGCGCACCGTCATGTCGTGCCCCTCGTCGTGCACAGCCTGCTGCCATCTCGGCGCCGTCGTTCATCACGTGCGGTTCTTTGTTCTTCGTGTTCTTCGTTCTCCATTTTACAGATTTAATTTTAAAATTGAGAAAATTACATGGAATCGCATCCTAATACAATTTCGAATTTAAATCTAACCACGGATTTATCTCATGGGTGAAAAATGAATCCTTATAAAAGGGCGGATTAACCCAAGAACCACGAGGAATATAAACACAATCATACAATCCATAAACCATTCATGCATTCATTCAATAATAATTATCATGCAAATCATAGGCAATATTATTTTTCCTTACAGAACCAATTAATCAACCTGGCTCTGATACCAATTGAAGGGATTCGTAAACTGAATCACGATGTCCATTTGCAAAGCTCTATAATTGGAATATCAAAAATAAATTGATATGCCTATGATTATTCCTAGCATGCTCCTATTGATTATGCATAAGGGGTTTGTGCAGAATAACTGGATTGTAGAAACCTGAAGAACGAGTGCGTAGAGATTTGATCCTCGATCCTTTTTCCCACGCACCAAGATTTATTCCTAACAGATTGAGGAATTAAATCTATGAAAATTAAATAATAATTTTTGAAAATAAACAAGAGGGAGAGAAGAAAGAAGATCATCCTGATATGATACTCTGATCAGTATCAAAACTCCAATCCGAATATCTGGTGAAGATTTCCTTCGGATTCGTTGCCCGGTTGAGAAGCAGAATTTCCTCCTCGTTTCTCAGATCTTTAGTCGATCACCATAGCTCCCAAAATACTGGTTTGTTGTGTGCAACATATGATCTTGTGGTGTGTTGTGATCTGAGAAACTGAGGCATATTTATAGGAAACTACTGGACTTCTATTGGGCATAACTTTTCATGGGCCAGACCAGGGACCAGAATGCAAATAGCAAATAAAGCCCATCAATTAATTAATTCCCATATTCAACCCTGAACAAAATTAATTAATTAATATTGATTCATTCCACCAGAGAATTAATATTGTCCTACCTATTTGCTACCACGTTTTGAGGTACGGGTTGCATGGGCTCGGTTTATCCCCACATTTAAGGTTACAGACATTTTTTAATTAATTTAAGCTCTAACAAGATATTTAATTTATTAACATCTTATATTCCTGAGTCAATCCACTCAAACCTTTTCACTTATGCTTGAACTTAATCAGCCTGCAGGACTTTAGCATAACGAACCTTTTGAGCTGCTCAGGGAATGTCACCATCCTATACTGGATTTGGTTACTTAGTTCCAGTACCAGACAGTCATACACAAACCGCTATCACCCAAGATACAGATATACAAGCTCAACTAGATTCTTTCACTGCAACTCAAAGTGATACACAATATGGGTATACTTCTGTACCTTCATATAGGCTTAGGATCTAATCAAGCCATGGAGATCTAGATTCTTTTAATGTCAGATAAAATAATCGATCTCGACTTAGGTCCTTATCAATGTGTACCCCACACCAGCATACCAAGCCATCCAAGATAAGATGCTTATTACCGAGTATGCTGCAGCCTAAACCGACAGTTTATCCTGGAACTGTCTCAGTTGTGATAACTATTTATATCTCGCTAGGTCAAATGATCCATACGATCTTCCGTGATCTACTACACACCGTATGATCTCCCTATCGATGAGATAAGAGGATAATTACGTTTGCGACACATGTTTGTTAATTCAGACAAGAGATGAACATACAACATTTTATGATTCCCAGTATATTAACTAATCGACCTTGTACATAATATACCAACAATAATGCTTTCAGTATATAAATCCATCAGGCGGATCTTGTCCTGCCATCGCTAGATAACTTAGAGGCACGATGATGCATGATGCAGATTCACCATCACGCATCAGTTATAGTATGCACACAGCAACTGTGGTCGCCGCACAATCAAACCATACAACCACCCTGCACGTTTGATGCCTCCCATTGCCGTGTGCACCAGCGTACGGTCTCGAAGCTACGCAATGACCCATGCCGACCAGAGTCGGTGCTGCTGCCACCGCGAGGGATAAGAATTGGAAAAATGCGAGTTGTTTTTCTGGCTGGACGACCATCGCCGTGTGCCACCACGCGCGGCTACTGCTTATAAGGATTTACCACATGCGGCCTCTGCATAGCTTGCCGGCAACTGCCACCGCTGCGCACTGCCTATGCTGCTGCTGGTTCAGCTCATCGGAAAATGTTGTTCTACTGCCTCTTTCGCTCGTTCTTCATTCTTGATCTGAACTCGGTTTAGAGATTGAAAAATAAAAAATACAATATATCTAGTCTATTAGATTTTTTTTTCCTATCAATCTAATCGCAGATTTTCTCACGATTTAAAACAAAGCGTAAACAAAGACAGGCCACGAGAACAAAAACATCCACGATAAAAATAAATACATCCACGATAAATTAAATAACATGCATAAACTGATTGTCAATATTTATTTTCCGACATAGCCATAAAATATAAATCTGGCTCTGATACCAATTGTAGGAATTGAGTCTACAATAGGTGATGTGAATCACCATTTATTTCTTAACCCAAGATTCGATTTATTTATATCAAAATAAAATTTATGACAAACAGTAAATGCCTTATGCATGCTCCTATTTAATTTAATACACAGATTCAAAGGAATATCTCAACTTCTGTGTATTGAATAACGGCGGTAGATCGTTGATGGTGTTCCTACCGATTTGATCTTCTGATCTGTTCCCTTGCTTGATCGGAAATCTGGTGAGGATGCGCTATCGGATTGAAACTGCACTGGAGGAACTCGATTTCTCCTTTCCCTCCTACTGCAATAGCCGCCCACTCTCTCACTCTATCTATGGTTTCAAATTTGAAACTTCAAACTTATGTGGGAAGTGAGAGAACTAATCTATTTATAAATCTGGAGAATGGGCTTTTAGGGTTGATCACTGTAAAATCTAAAGATTAATTATAGAAACAGTGGCAAATAAATTTATAAAGAACCCTAAGGTTATCGAATCCAGGGGAATTGTATAACAAAATTATCCAATGTACTAAATATGATCCTAAGATTCATTGTTTGAGGAAACACAAAATTAGGGTTTTGATTTGGAAAATAAAGATGACAATACTGAAAATTAAAGAGATTTTGAAATCAAATTTAAAGGAACACAGATTTTAGGGAAGAATTCTTATTACGGATGACATGTAAGAACCAATTAATTTAACAGGTGGAATACTGCAATAATGCTATATTTCCTTGGTTGGGCAAATATAACATAGATTACTAATTAGAGACTATCTCCGTTCGGTCTCAAGAACACCAAATTAGTCGATCTAATAAGATATCAGTTCAATTCCTGTAGTCTAATACATCTCATTGGACAGTATAGAGTATATCATGAATTCCTAATCTCACTATCAATATTCACCTTTCAGTCCTTCTAATAATAGCTAGACATCTAAATTAATCGTCACCTTTCGGTCCTTAAATTAATCTAGAATTATAAAATAAACACAGGAATCATGAACCTAATTAATTAATCCTAACATGCATCCATAATAATATCAAACCCTAGAACCCGCTAGGGTTTCTAGCCACTCATCGCAGATAGAAATCCAAAAGAAAACATATTAAATTGCACAAAAGTAAAGAACTTACAATAAAAATAAAAGGGTTGTGTTTCCCAACTCTCAAAACTCTAAAAACTAAATTGCATAATGAAAATATGATCCGAGGTCTTAAAAATATGAAAGGGTTCTGAAAAAGTCGATTTTAGTAGGTATTTATAGATGTGGATGTGTATCCTATCAAATCTAGAGCTAAAGATATGATAAAATCTGATTTTGATCGAATTCCCGCGCCAACAGGTGCGCGTCGATCGATGTGGCTTCCACATCGATCGATGTGGATTCCACGTCGATGATGTGGTCCTGTCTCGCCCCTTCTGCACGGTCTCACGGTTTTGGCCATAACTTCCTCTCCCGAACTCCGATTGACCCGATTCCAGTTGCATTGGAAAGCTAACTCGAAGATCTATCCTTTTCCATGCGCCAATAGCCTGAATTCCTCGTGTGGAAGAACTCTTCACTGCTACTCTTGCACATCAATGCTTTCGGAACGGTTTTCTAGTAAATTTTGCCTATAACCTGTAGAAACACACCAAAGCACACATAATACCACCCACTATAGACTCATGCATAAAGTATATATATAAAATCAACAAAACTACTTAGATTAGTAGAAAATAATATAGATAAGCGAGTAAAATAATGAGCTTATCAAATCCCTCAAACTTGAACGTTTGATTGTCCTCAATCAATAGGCAAGAAAGAAATCAAAAGATCATGCAATTAAGGTGCAATGCCTCACAAGATTCATCACAGTCAAGGGTCAAAAATCCACTACACACAAGCAATTTGAAAGAGAAAGAATACTCATCAATTGTTGAAGAACTCACAGGAAGTGTATCGCTCAACTCTCAAGTGTTTAAGGTATAGATGAAACAACTCAACCACATGTGTGAAGATATTTCTACCATAGGCTTGCAAATTTTCTAATATCTCCACTTCTAAAAGGTTGTAACGTAGGCTTTTTCTGATAAGGTAGGGAAATATGGCCAAGTTACTAAATTAATTGAGTTCGTGACTCTCAACACATCCAACCACTATCTATAATCATCCACCTCATCTCCTCAATTATTTTCAATAACCTCATTTAATTTTTTTCTAGCTCACTTTGAATCTCTTATGCTCTTTTTGCTAATTTTGTATTCTTTTCTTTTCAAAGAGCTTATGAGAATTCTAATTATTTCTTTGAGCTTCTTTTTCACATATCTTTTCACCACTATTTTATATTTTCTTATCTCCATCTCACAATCATTCCACCTCATATACCACAACTCAAGACATGAGAGAAACCAATACTTTTTCTTAATCTCATAGACAAGGAAAGAAAATTTTTGTATAGGCTCAAAAGTGTCTAACTAGGGAAAATTTAATGTGAATGGACAGTGTTTAGGGAATTGGGCTATCAAAGATGGCCTAAGATCATTTCCTAAACTTGTGTACAATATGCAGTCTCAACACAGAAAATAGGAAAGTTCTAGAGAAATAAAAACATACATGCGAATCTCACATCAAACGAAATAAGGCTCAAAATCTCACACAAGGGTTTAAAATTTTCTTCCACAGTCAATTTCAAATCAGATCAAATGGCATGCAAGTGTAAGTGCCAAATCAATCCTTTCATGCTGTATTCTACATTCGTAGGCATCTAACCACAATCACAATCAATTCAAACTCAACCCTCAATCAATTGTAATCTCAACATCTCATTCGGGTTATATCAAAACTCAAAATTTTTCCCCACAAAATAGCATAAAACTTAAAAAAATCAAAGGCGAAAAGCAAAATAAATAAAAGATAGAGTGTTCCATCTCTTGTCCACACCCCCCAAACTTATTTCCAACTCGAAGAGTGGAATAAGTTTGAAAATCAGACAAAAAGAGGGAACGATACCTGTTAGTTTATCTAAGACATCAACTTTTTATCCCCTAGAGTCTTCGAACATCGCACGACATGAAATAGTGGCTGTTGGCACTTCGCGTTGATTGACGCAGGATGGTGGTGATCGACGTGAAGCCTTCTTGTGACCCTCTCCTCGGATCAATTGTATCACGCCAGGCTGCTTCGATCGACGTCAAGCTGTACTCCCAAATTTTTTTCTTTTTTTTTTATACTGTAAAACAACTGTTAACAAAAGCAAGAGAAATTCATAATAAAAACAAAAATTGAAAAGAAAACATGTAAAAGGTTGGGTTACCTCCCAACAAGTGATTGATTTAACATCGCAACTCGACGATACCTCAAATAGTCGCCAGGGAGGTCGGGTCCAGACTCGCCGACCTTTGGAATTCACCATGTAAACTTTTCGGTCCTTGATAATGGTGGTAAGCGCAGAAAAAGGTGGCGTAGTTGACACTTTCACCCCTCCGTTTCCTCGCTCCCACTCAATGGCAGCTGCTTTCTCCTCCTCTGATTCATCTCCTTCTTCAGTAGTGGAGATCCGATTGCACTCCGCTTTCTTCTTGCTCTTGTCGATCACAAAGGTGATCTTCTCATCGTTTGCTCGGAGTGTGATCTCGCTGCCTCGACAGTCAATGAGAGCGGCGCTGGTGTTGAGAAACTCAAGCCCCAAGATCATGGGCATGTTCTCGTCCTCCTTCATCTCGTGCACCACAAAATCTACAGGAAAAATGAGATGGCCCACGCGATTGAGCACATCCTCTAGAATACCTTTTGGGCGGGACACAGACCGGTCCGCCATCTGCAGGGTGATCTTCGTGGGCCTCATCTCTCCGATATTGAGACGTTTGTAGATGGAGTAGGGCATCAGGTTGATACTGGCCCCGGTATCACAAAGTACTCTCTCAAAAGTGCGTCCCCCAATCTCAACCGGAATAGAGAAGCATCCAGGATCACTTCTCTTTATGGGCACCTGCTTTTGAAGTAGCAGGCTGCACTGCTTGTGGATCTTCACCGTCTCGTTCTCCACGAATTTCTTCTTCCCACTCATCAATTTCTGGAGGTACTTCATGTACCCCGGGATCTCCTTCAGTGCTTCGATCAGAGGGATGTTGATGCTGACCTTCCTCAGATTCTCCACAAATATGGAGAACTTCGAGTCCACTTTCTGCTTCGTGAACTGCTGTGAGAATGACATAGGAGAGGGTTGATCTTCAGACTGCCTGGACTGGGCTTCGGCATCGATTGACACAGGGTTGCATCGATTGACGTGGCTCTATCTTCTGCATCGATCGACGTGGCTCTATTTTCAGCATCGATCGATGTAGGAGGTGCGTCGATCGACGTGGATCCCTCTCCTGCACAATTTTGCTCTTTTTCACCTCCAAAATTGTTCATAATCATCTCGGGACTCTTGTAGCTCATCCCAGACCTCAGAGTAATGGAATTCACTGACTATTCCTTTGTCGGGTTCACCTCTGTTGTACTTGGAAGCTGTCCCGGCTTATGCTGATTGTTGAGAGTAGTGGCGATTTGGCTCAGTTGGGTGTCCAACATCTGATGATGTTTCGTCATCAGCTGCATGTGGTGGGCCATCCCCTTCACCTCGGTTTCTACTTTCCCAAACGGATTATCAAAGCTCTTGATGAATTTCTCGAGCATCTCCTCCAGCACAGACTTCTTTCTTTCCACAATCTCTCCTCCAGTACCTACATTGAAACCGGGTGGAGGGTGCTCTATTGCAGAGTGGTTAGAATATGCAAAACCAGGGTGAGTTCTCCCATGGTTGTAATGTAACCCCTGATTGCCTCCTCGATAGTTATTCTCATAACCACCTCCAATATAGTTTACTTCTGCTCCAGCAGCTCCAGATGAGCTGCTCGCCCCCCGATTGATGTAGTCAGCCTCCACGGGTACTATGGCCATGCTTGGCTCTGTTGTAGCGGTAGTTGTAGCTTTTGCTGCTTCCAATTTTGCAATGTCTTCCCATAGCTTTTTCACTTCAGCAACCATGTCGAATTTTGGCTTTGTCTCGAC